>CM072550.1:57953177-58553177 GCA_036898215.1 Platycarya strobilacea
CTCTAGCCCTTGACTACTAATCTGGCTTTCCTCCTTTCAATCGAGGCATTTGCTAGATGCTTTGTTTTGAAAATCCAACAACAACCCACGATATTCTGATTTGTTGATGGGGGAACCAAGGACCACGTTTGAGTAGTCATTAATGCATCAAATTTGAGCTGCATAACATTTCTCCATTCAGGAAATTTTGAAGCCTGAGAAACAAAGGTGGGTTCCTCTAGAATAACGGAATAGGTAACATAGGCTCGAAGCAATGACCAAGAGATGGTGCCGTCAGTTCTTGTTTTTGGACAGGTATGGTTGGTTTGAGATCGGGTTTGCATATGGTGGCGACAAGAGGGTTGGATTGTGGGAACAGAGGATGTAAGGAAGATGGGACTAGAAGTGTCGAAGGAGATGATACCCTAGGTGAGATATTAGGAGGATGTGGTTGTGGGCTCGAGTTTTCAAGTGAAAAGGGCTCGTGTGAATTTGGGCTAGGTGTAATAGAGTGTACGGGTAAAAACTTGGATGATGTTGTAATGTTGGATCATGGAAGCCTTTGTGTAGTTATGGGGTTGGGTTGTGATGAGTTATGTGGGTGAAGCCCAGTTTGGGGTGATATTTGAAAGGGTAAAATGGCAAGCAGCGTGGGTCGAGATTATTGGACTGGTGAATAGAAGAGGCAGAGAACGGGAAATTATTTTCGTCAAATAACACATCTCTGGAGATATACATGCGAGAAGTAGGAACAAGAAAACACATGTAACTATGGTAAGAGGGATTGCAGCCAAGAAATAAACATGGGAGAGAATGAAAAATTATTTTATTTTTGTTATAGGGCCTGAGATTAGACCAACATTGGCAGCCAAAATTTTTGAGAAATAAGTAGTCGAATTTCTTATGAAAGAGTAATTCAAAGGGTGACTTATTGTTCAACATTGGTGATGGTAACATGTTAATGAGATACACGGTAGTAACGAATGCATCAGACCAAAATGAATGAGAAAGAAAAGAGTGAGAAAGACGAGAGAGGCCAGTTTCTACTATATATCTATGTTTACATTCAACGGGTCCATTTTGTGGATGTGCATAAGGAAAAGAGAGGCAATGGAAAATACCAAATGATTGTAAAATAGTATTAAGAGATCTGAATTCTCCATCCCGTATTGCACGTATTTTGGTATTCAAATGAGTTTCTATATTACGTTTGAAAGATAGAAAAACATTGACAATATCGGACTTACACTTTAAAAGGAAAATCCAAGTAAACCTACTATAATCATCAACTAAGGAAAGATAAAACTTAAAACCACCACAAGATAGCATTGGTGTAGGCCCCCAGACATCGGTAATTGAAGTGGACCAAGAGATCGGTAGGAAGAAGAACCATAAGGTAGTTCATGCAATTTGGCTTGACAGCAAGCAGAGCATAGTCCCATGGGGTTAGAAGTCTTGACTAGAAGAGAAACTTGAGGTATAACTCAATGCACTAGATGCATGGAGGGATGACCTAACCGAATGTGCCATTGCGATGGAGTACTCGTTCACTAACATGGACATGTGGAGAGGTGGAAGGTGAAGGAAACACGTACATGCCATCTTTAGTAAGGCCTTTAAGAAGCAGTTTCTGTGTTTGGTAATCCTTCACACAAAAAATTAGGAATGAAATTCAAAATAGACACAATTATCTTCACAAAATTTAAAAATCAAAATTAATTTCTTTGAAATAGATGGAACATTATAGAGTATAGAGAGTAGAAATATGCCATGAGGAAAAGTGATAGTAGAGCTGCCAACATGATGAATCGGGAGGGAGTTACCATCACCTACACGAACTTGCTCATCCTCTTTATATTCAAATGGATTAAGAGAGATGTTAGAAAGTTCATGGGTGAAGTGATGTGTTGCGGCAATATCAGGATACCTGTTGGAGTCAGTTAGAGTGGGAGGAGGTGGATATGTTGGTCCTGAGGTATAGTTAGCCGAGAGAGATGGCAGAGTGTCCTTGTTTATGGCACACCTGACAGTGGGTTTATTGGGTGTAAAGAAGAGTGGAGTGGATGGATAACCTTGGCCACCATGTCGACCACGACCTCCCCTGCCCTTGGAAGAGCCACACCTTCTGTTTGAATTTTGGGGAACATGTTTATGAGTGGTATTAGTAGAGAGCTCAGTGAAAGCAGTAAGGCTAGCTATTTGATGATTTAATTGAGACTCATGGGTGAGTAAATGACTATAAACCTGAGATGGAGTGAGTGGGTCAACTCGAGTAATAATGGAAGTTACAACTGAGTCATAATCATTGCCTAATTTTGTCAATAAGAAGGTAATAAACTTTGATGAAGACAAAGTTTTACTAGCCATGGCTAGAGTGTCTAGAAGCAGTTTTGTTCGACGGTAATACTCAACAATAGTATCTAACCCTTTTTTAAGAGTGGTGATTTGAAGCAAGACTTGCATGATGCGAGCCAGTGAATTTGCAGCAAACAATGTTTCGAGAACATCCCATATCTCATGAGAGAATAGTGCTTCGATAACATGTGCAGTAATGGTATCAGACAAAGAAGAAATTTAAAAACTTATCACTGCTCGATCCTATTGCTGCCAAGCAAGCAAGTGTTGGTTTGTAATTTTCATCAAATAGTTGAAAGGGAACCATGGTCCATCAATATAGCCAAACTGATTGTGTCCCTTGAGGTAAGGCGTGATTTGTGCCTTCCACAGGAGATAATTCTCATTGATTAATTTGATAGTTATCAAATTAGATGGTGAAGGCAAAAGAATAGTAGATGGGGTAGAAGACAATGAAGGAGTGGAGTTTGAATTCACGGGTATTTCAGCCACGGAGACTTTCGTCTAAAAACCTAGAAAAAAGGACGTTAGTCCTATTTAGCTCTGATTACCATAAAGAGATAAAGATAAGACGCAATAAAACATGTGAAAAATATAATTCTCTGCATTGATGTTTATCCGATACATGGTTGGTATTTATAGACTATGAAAGGAATATTCTTTTGTACAAAATTTGCTCAATATAAATAGAAACAATACATGTGTATAACAAACTTTATTCTTGTGATTTTCCTCTATGCACGTCTTTAACATCCTCAAATGAGATGTCCTTGAAGAGGTGATCTGGTTTGGTAGAAATATTGCCAACACATATTGACAAAATTGATCACAAAATTTTACATGAAGGATTAGAATTAGGGCAGCGCTATAATGTCCACTGCAGCTTATCATAAGGTCAAATTTTTTTTTTATTCACATTGTTTTATTTTAAAATAATTTTAACAAAATATATGAAAACTATTAATATCTTAATAATCAATTCTTTAATTATTAAATTAAAAATAAAAATACATGAAGTTTCAAAGTGATATATCAAAATAGGTGGACAAATCAGCATTTTCCTTAGAATTATAGTAACATTGGAAATGAAAAATTGTTAGGTAGGTACTCTGATTTTATCATCAAATATGAATTAATTTTAATGAATTGACGTATTGTGATTGAGAATAACACATCCGTATTTCAAGATTATCTAATAATTATCGACTGAAAATATACTCAGATTACTTTCGGGATTATCTAATAGTGAGAATAACACCTAGACCAAATATCCATTATTTTGAATCAACACTTCAATTCTACTCAAATGAATTGTTTTTATTTTGCTTGCCTTTGCTTTGATCAATATCATCTTAATTTGGCAACAACCTCAACTATTTTTGAGCTTCCCTTGTTTCATTTGCAGCACTTTCTTTTCAGTTTCTTTTGAGTTGGATATATATAATATGTGACTATCTTTATGGAAAATTATATATATATTTTCCAGGAAAATTAAACTCATTAATGGGCAGGCCAGTCTATATGGCCGCACAAAGAATTTGGGAGATCAGTTTTGTTTCATGTGGGCGTATTTTTCTTGGATCCGATTACAATTAATTTTATATCAGATTGAGTGATGGCTATTGATGAGAGCAGAAAATGAATTGAACGACTGCCTTTGCTCTATTTTACTTATTTAGTGATCAAATCGAGTCAAGTCCGTCTTTGATTTGTCAAATTTGGTTTGACTCAAAATACTCAAATTTAAAATTTTTATTTATTTTTTATTCGAATTCGACTCAATAATCAAATGAGTATTGAGCTTGGCTATTAAACAGAAAGGTTCATTACAATTCTATTGGTGAAGGAATTTGCTATGGAGGTTTGTGAATGTACCTATTTGCCACTATAATTTCACTCTTTGGATGAACACAACCCATTCATGCTATGTTTATCATACAGTCGATGATCATGGACGAATGAAAAGTTTTTACGTACTTACCGTACAAATTATAATTTTTTTTGGGGAGGGGTTTTCTCTGTTAATATTAGGTTCGTGCTACACCCAAATGAGAGAACCTCCCGAAGGTCATTTGGCCTTTTTTTCTTTTTCTTTTTTATTTTTTTATAATTTTTTATACATTTGTTAAAAGAAAATCACAACATCATTAAAAGAATACTTTTTAATCACTAAATAAGAAATACATTGAGATCCACCGTCGGTAGTATTCATCGAGATGCATAGTATTATTCTTAATATTACTAGAAAAATTTTGCTGATCATTCTTACACCACACACCTATTTTATCCAATTATTTTTTTAATCTTTATATAACGTAAAAATAATGAGTAAAATAACTTTATTAATTGAGCAGGAATAAAAAATTAAAAAATCACGTGCAATGGTGAGTTGTAGGTAGGTGGATAGAAGGCTGGCCACGTATTGCTACAACCTTCAATCCAAGCCTTTTGAACCCACCTACTTGCAAATTTGACCTTTTTAAAAGAGAGAAGAAAACAAAAAAAAAAAAAAGAGATTTACGAATAGTCATGTTAGACAACCTTTCAATCTTCTAGCACATTTAAAAATAATAATAATAATAAAATTAATTTTTTTAAAATTAAAATTTTTTGAGTTTATTATTCTTAAACTAATTAAATTTTTTTATTCATTATTCATATATCAAATATTTGATAAAAGAAAAAAATTAAATTAAAAAATATGTAATTTGAGGGAGGTTGTAGATTTTCTCTTTACAAATTATATAATATGATACAGACAACATATTATATCAGTTTGTGAAAATTTTAATTTCACAAAATAATAATAATAATAATAGTAATAATAATAATCCGAAGTTAAATATTTCTTTGGGGAAAAAAAGGCATCACATAATTAAGTACTGGACATGAGAGGCTTTGTAGCAAAAGGAAACAGTCCTGCAGGTGTGAGAGCTTTGAAATTGTTAAGTCTAACCTGATCGACTTCTTCATCTTCTTCTCTTTTTTTTTTTTCTTTTATCAAGTCAAAGCAATTATATAGATGAAGAGTAATAATACATGGAGTCTGAGTCTGAATCTAGCTCTTTATAACAAAATACAAATACGCCTATAAGTGGATTTTTTCACTATAAAACCCTAACAAACTATGTGAAATTTTGATAAGAAGAATAATATCATATGTTTGCGTAATCGCTGTCCATTGCACAAGATTATATTCGCATCTTTTTTCTTACACCAACTAAGGTTCACTCGGTTCATTGGGTCAAATTTTCATTAAACAATATATATATATATATATATATAATATTTCCATACAGATTATCACAGGTGCAGCCTTGAGAGAAAGAAGAAAAAGAAGAAGAGCATTGATATTTTCCGTTTTTATTGTTTTTCTCAGAAAAAAAAAATTAGGATTAATATTATTATTCTTTTGATATATATTTTAGTTAAATCATGTGAATTTTTACATCTAAACATTCCTTTAATCTTTGTAACTCTTAATTATGACTTTATATTATTCTTTTAACAAACAAGAACCGGACCTAATTAAGGAATATGAATCCAGGATACTGCATGCATTTAAGAGTAATTATCATGACTTTTTTAACCTACTTAATATATATACATGACAAAAACTGATGGCATTAAAAGCTAAGAAATTACCATCTTTTCGACCTCATTAATCTCATTCTCACCCTCAGGCAAACAGAACATTTGAGAGGAAGAATTAATACAAGAAGAACAAGAAGCAAAATCAAAGCAATTAATGGAAGTTTGACCACCAAAAAGCAGATCCACAAAGGCTCCAACAATAAACCCATGATTCTTCTTCCCATTCATCTTCAAATACCATCCCAACAACTCCTCTAAACACTCCCAATCTTTCAGCCCATGAAACTCCACCATTTCCGCCATTGACGTCCTGAAATCAAGGTATGGATCCTCCGACTCCATGGCCAAAACCACGCTCTCTTTAAATGCTAAACCTCCGTCTACTTTCGCCTTCTCTAAGATCGAGCTTGTGCCACCTGGTTCATAAAACAGCCTCTCCGACCTCGCGCTACGCACAACCATTTCCAGGGATTCTCCATCGAAGTCTAACTCGGACTCGGTTGAGTCGTTGCTTGCGGACTCGGAAGAGTTTGAGAACCAAGACGACTCGGGTGTTTCGACTCCATTGATGACGATGGGATCAAAGAAAACAGAGTTTACTGTCTTGAACATGTCATCATGATCCCCCGCTCGGAATGAATAGGTTCTTGGATGCTTGCACAATGGCCATTGCCATGGCTGAAGCTTTGTTTTTTCTGATGATGATCTGCTCTTGAAGATAGAAGGCAGCTTCTTCATCATCTTCTTGCCCGTTGGATCTGGAACTGCTTGCAGAGAAGTGGGATTTGAATATTGGTTATTGAATCTTGGGATTGTAAATGTTTATTAATGTGATCAGAGGAGACTGATATTTAAAGGAGAGGGGTTAGATAGGAAGTGAGGGAAGATGGAGAGATGAAGGGGACTGGTCGCTGTCTTTGTGTGTAGGGTTCGAAGAAGTTAATGTTATTTAATGCCCTCTCTCACCAACTCAAAACAACCGAGCTTAACTTTATTATTATTTAATAAATAATAAAATGAGATGAGATTATGGATTTAGAAATGATTGAGATGAAATAAATTTAGATGAAATTTAAATAAAATATTATTTTAATATTATATTTTTAATATTATTATTATTATGATATTTAAAAAAGTTGAATTGTTAATTATATTTTATGTGTGAAAATTTTAAAAAATTGTAATAATTAGATCAGATAAATTGATATAAGT
Source organism: Platycarya strobilacea (assembly GCA_036898215.1). Taxonomy (NCBI): domain Eukaryota; kingdom Viridiplantae; phylum Streptophyta; class Magnoliopsida; order Fagales; family Juglandaceae; genus Platycarya; species Platycarya strobilacea. The sequence continues at coordinate 57,960,318 of CM072550.1, forward strand.
CTCATATCAAATGGGGTCAATTATGAATAATAATGAAATTATATGAATTAAGTGTTTATTAGATTTTAGAAAATGAGAGAAAAAAATTTAGTAAAAATATTATAAAATTAAAATATTTTTATAATATAATTATTGAATATAATTTTGTTCTAAAGCTTTGATAAAGTTTAATTATTTTTTGTGTTTTATTTGAAAGTTTTAAAAAATTACAATGATTAGTTTAAAAGTATTTGTATTCGAATGATAGTACTTGGAAAGGAAAGGAAAATTAGAAAATGAGATGATATGAAGATTATTTCCAAACAACTCCTAAGAAAGGTAGACATTCTAATATGCATAAATTTTACGCACTCTATTAAAAAATATAGTATCTATGATTAAAAATTAGTTTTTTCATATGATCAATCTTATAGTTGGTTTTTTTTTTTTAAATGAGTGCTGGATTTGCATACTCAATATACACTCTAAAGCTGTAAATACTCTTTTTTAAATAATCAAAGAGATTATTATTATTACATATATAGATCATATATGGCCACAAATAAATTTTGCAAGGATAAATTTATAAATTATTGTATTGTGATGTGATAGATTAGATTATATAATTATTTTTATTATAAGATAATTATCATATATCATATAAAATGATATCAATCGGACAATAAAATATGCTTACAACATTACAATTAAATTAAGTCAGGACAAATAATAATAATAATTATGTAGCTCGATTGACAAAGACAGTTATTTTTTTAAACCAGCAAATATGTCAATATGTGAAGGCTGTACCAAGGGCTCTCGTGACCTTGTCCCTTGAAAACTTGTTCAGTCGCTTTGGCTTCGGCCAGTTCTATTTGGCTTTACATTGGAGGACTAGAAAGACACAAATGTTATGTAAAAATGTTTAACTCTTGAAGTGGTTTAATCTAATATATTATACATATTTTAATTTTAAAAAAATTATAATTTGATGGTTTACATTAACTTACGTCATGACGTCAGTATATATAAATCAAACATAAATAATCTCAACTTATCTCATCAAATCATTATAACTCTTTTAAATAAAATATAATAAATGAATCAATCTTTTCAAATCTTAAAATAAAAATAATATTTTATTCAACTTTATCTGATTTGAACTCATCATGTTTTGAGAAATTGAAATAAGACACAAGTTAGTGGGGTTTCCAAGTTGATGTTGCAAAGAAGCAGAGGACCATATTTGTTATTAATAATACATAGGCCGTATACTGTGCATAGACAAACAGACAGAATATATAAGGGAAAAATGATAAAGAGGCAAAGTTCATGTGAGTGATTTAAGAGGCCGGAAAGTATGAATCACTCACATTAATTGTCCTTGCCCTAGATTTATGAGACTGAAGATTGAGACCCCAAGTCATGATAGGCCTCTCATTTAATTGTCCTACCTCCTTTTCTCTTTAGTACTTCATATCTTAGTTGTTGTTGTTAAATTACTAAAGAATAAGGATATGAATTATTCAGGAATTTTACTATGATACAATGTTAAATCACTGTCTGTTTAAAAAAATAAAATATATAGAAGAATAAAATATTTTAATTCTATTTTAACACATGCTTTCTAACATATGAATTTGTAGGGAGACACAATAAAACAGATTTTTTTTTTTTTTAAGATAAAAAGAAAATTATGCCAACTTTACCTCAAATTCAACTAGCTGATCTTATGAGATTATTTCATTACAAGTAAGAAATTGTAAAGATAAGAAAGAAAAAGAAGTTCAACAAAATTAATGTCGAAAGTAAAGTGTACTAAATACAAAATAATAACGTTAGATAGTGTGGAAATCTCAAGTTTATCATGTGAAAAAGTGGGGTCTCTAATTAAGAAATAATTCTTTTTGTGAATTCCTGAGATTGAACCAACGTAAACTGACGCTGCCCAAATTTCTTCGATTTCAGTGTAATACCAAAATAGAAAGAGAGAAAGAAAGAAAAGGACAATCAAATGTCTGCTTTGTTGGCTGATCATGATCAAATAATGCAAAAGCTAGCTCTCGGAGAATGCCAAAAAAATTAAATGGTGGAGCCTTCCAATTATATCACAAACAGTAAACGATGAGCCGATGACAGATAATTTGTCAATATTGGTAACTGACAAAGCTCAGATCACATGGAAGTTCATGTACTCAGACGACCGAGCTCTCCGTGTTTATGGACAAACCCATGTGCTGATGAGTACTGTAAATCCACATCTGAAATTCATGAAATTTATGCTTTTCTGTGAAGATCTGTATAAAATCTTACATCTTCTCTGGAAGATATCGTTTGATCTTTTGCAAAGGTAGTTTTGTTTATTTGAGCTGTTGGTACGTGGTTGGAAGCTTCCATTCACTTGCAAGCTTCACAAACAGCATTGAACCTTTATCCAGCCTATTTTAATTCAGGGTACTCAAGTATGAGAAATGATATTTATAATCGTGTGAGTAATGATATTTATAATCGTGTAAGTGTATAAATATTGTGTAATTATTTTTAAAAAAAATGAATAAATATGAAACTCACATAAAAAAAAAATATTTTTTTAATAATGGACTAACCCACTATTTTTTAAAACTATTGCACGGCACTTGCACATTTCACGACTGTATGTAGCATTACTGTTATTTTATATCTTAATATTTTTCCTCACTTATGGACCAAACTTTCTCTCAATTAGTAGCTTTAATAAGTGGAATATTTAATTAAATAGAGTAGAATGTAGAGTCAGGATTCGAATTCAGAATCTTTGCTCTGTTACCATGTAAAATCACAATTTCTCCCAAAAGTTTAAACTAATGGAAAAATGTAGATTTTATTTTATATCTTAACAGTAATTGAGAGGAAGTATGACCCACAAGTGAGGAAAAGTGTTAAGATATAAAATAAAATCTACCACTTTCTATTAGTTTAAACTTTTAAAACAAGTGATATTTTATAATTACTTCTCAAGTATAATGAGAGTATTTTACTACTATTTATTATTTTATCATTATTTTTTACTTACTTTTCATTACTTTTTATTACTATTTATTATTATTCAATATTTTATTATTACCTTTTTTATTATTTTTTCACTATAATTCACAGATATTCAAGCTTCACAAACAGCCTTAAATCTTTATCCAGCCTACTTTAACTAAGAGTCCAAATACCCCTAAAAAGGTTGACATTAGATTTAATTTCTTTAGAAATGTATAAATCTCATGCTTGTTCAGAGAGAGATACTGGTGTGGGAATCTCTAGATTGATACGATGTCTTTGGAATTATGAGTTGGTTGTGCAGAAATGGTTTGTCTCCTTCCTACCAAATTCATGATTGACTCAGAGCATCAATCCATGGATGGATGCACATGCTCCGTTGACCCTTTTGTGATTGTCCGCTTGTCATGGGTTTGGGAAACAGTGTTTTCTTCAGAGTTCAATTATGTAAGACAGCCTCTACACTGTCATGACTGGAAATATCACTTTCCAGGAATCAACATGGAAGAATCAGAAGATGCAGAGTTTCCATTTTGTTGAACAACAAAAAATCAATCAAGATCTACTCATTTAGCCAAGGATGGATTAAGGTTAATTCATACACTGATAATTTTTGTCACAAACCGTAAACTTTACGTGAATTCAACACGAAATTAGTGGGTTGAGATTGAAATATGTAGTTTTGTTTAATGAAACTGATTTGAATCAGGTTAACTCATTTAACTTATATCTAATTAACCTCGGCAAAACAATCCAGTACGCCAACAAGATAACATACTCTAGTCATTGTTAAGATATAAAATAAATAATAAAATCTAATTGTTCTTGTAAATTTAAGTTTTCGGAACAATTAGTAATTTCACATGGTATTGGAATAGAGATACTAGATTTGAATCCTAACTCATTTAATTTTACACTCTATCTCATTTAATTAAATATTTTATTTGTTAAGCCTACTCATTGAGCGAAAGTTTGACCACAAGTGAATATGATTGTTAAAATATAAAATAATTAATAAAATTTACATCTTTCCATATATTGAAGTTTTTGGAATAACGGGTGATTTCACAGTCACGTGGATTAAACAAAACCATTTAATATTGGAATGCGCATTGTATAAGTTTTGGCATATCTTAAAGCTCCACATGTTAGGAAGAACATGGAGGACAAGGATGTCGCAAAGAATGTTCACTGTTTTGTTTGGATTAGTTTTATGTATTTGGAAGATGGAAACTTAAATAAGCCTAATATGAATCATAGAAGCAGCTTCGACATGTCTGCTTAAGAGGACACATAGGTTGGAGAAAACTCCGTCTCTCTCTCTGTTTTCGTTTCCTCTGATTGGCTATTATGTGTTAGAATAAAAATTTATAAACGTATGGAGATTGAATGAAAAGGACAGTGATAACAGTGAGGCGATTGTTAATCTGTCTCTCAGACAAATATTGCCTCCCACTCGTATAGAGTTCTGCAAAAGGGAATAATTAGCAATTATGTCTTCAGGATACAACACTGTTTATATAGTGTGCAGATTGCAAATACTGAACACTAACCTTTTGAACGAAAAGATGTAATAGCAGCAGACATAACGTTTCAGTTAAAAATTATGACAGTTATTGTCTGAACAGTTACAAAAGTAACTGTAATTGACAGTTAATCACAACTGTCAAAATAGTGATCAGACATATTATTTCGCTTAGCAAAAGAATTCCGTCACTTGCGACGATGCGTACGTGCGAAGTGCTAAGTGCGTCTAAAGCGTCAATGCGTCTATGCGTCGCGCGCGCGACGCGCGTGCGTGCGTGCGTGCGTGTTCAGTGCTTCGCACTGGATGACGCTTCTTAGACTGTCTACATTTTATTTATTTATTTTATGTATAGTGAAATACATTCACTTATAAACCATTAAATATTTTACTGTCTAACCAATGTGGGATTAAAAAAAAATAGATAATTTAAAATTTGAAATTTGAAATAACATTTGAAAATCAAATTTAAAAAATAATTTGAAATAATCTAACATTCCCCCACTTATTTCAAATAATGTATATATATATATATATATTTTTAAATGCTGCTATTACAATTATATGTTGACACATAAATGTAAGTACCTTTTGGGTTTGAACTTCCATGTAGCATATGATTCTCAAAGTTTTATCAATATGATAGTAGACATAATATCTTTGAACTATCATATCGTGTGATAAAACCGGAAAATCAATGCATGTCAACACATATTTCCATCGTTCTTAATAGCCGCGCATTAAAGGCCATACGCGTTATCCCGACTTCATGAGTGCTATAGGTGGTTTACCAAACCCCGACAAAAGCGGCCTGACTTTACACTCACATAGGTAGAGTTCTTCTAGGTGCTCTTGCATAAATACACCTTTTATACGAACCCACTAAGAGTCATGCTCAACCTTTCCTTTTTCACTGCAAGACTAGCACTAAATTATAATATATATATATATATATATATATATATATTATAAATGACGGTCTAATTCAGTGTTATTATCATCACTAATAAGACTTTGTTTTTCCCATTGAACCTAGAATTTAGAATTCTAAATTTAGGTTGGGTTGCCATCTTTTAGTGATCTATTCCATAGGTTTTAGACCCATCTCAAGCGATGTTTTACGAATCAGATCCTTATTTAGGCCTTTTGTTAGAGGATCTGCCAAATTCGTACTTGACTTTATATAATCTACTGTGATTATGTCTTCTTCCAACAATTGTCTCACAGTATTATGTCGAAGACTTATATGTCTTGATTTTCCATTGTATGACTTGCTATACACTCTTGACAATGTCGCTTGACTATCACAATGTAAGGAAATAGGAGGCATCGGACTTGGCCACATAGGCAAGTCTATTAGGAGGTTTCTCAACCATTCAGCCTCTTTTCCAGCAGCTCCTAAAGCCACTAATTCAGACTCCATTGTTGAGTGAGTTATGCAAGTTTGTTTCTTGGATCCCCATGAGATGGCCGCGCCACCAAGGGTGAACACCCACCCACTTGTAGATTTAGATCCATCATCCACACAATTCCAATTAGCGTCACTAAAACCCTCAATTACAGATGGATAACCTCCATAATATAGAGCATAAGACTTAGTTCCTTTCAAGTAACCCAAAATAATCGAAATTGCTTTCCAATGTTCCACGCTTGGACAACTTGTGTATCTACTCAATTTACCCACGGCAAAAGCTATATCTGGACGTGTGCAATGCATTGCATACATCAGACTTCCAATAACACTAGAATATTCTAGTTGTGACACACATCGATATTTGTTTGGTCCAAGCTTTAAAGAAGGGTTGTATGGAACCCGAGATATTTTCTTATGTAAATGATTAAATTTACTTAAAATTTTATCAATGTAATGACTTTGTGATATAGCATAAGTGTTATTATTCCTATATATTTTAATACCAAGTATAGTATTCGCAACACCCAAATCTTTCATATCAAAATGAGATGACAGGAATAATTTTGTATCTCTAATGCATGAACTATTATCACTGAATATCATCATATCATCTACATATAAGCATATTATCACAAAATGATTATCACGTGTTTTAGAATAAATGCATTTGTCTGCTTCATTCAAACAAAAACCATTAGACAGAACTACATTATCAAATCTTTCGTGCCATTGTTTAGGAGCTTGTTTTAAACCATACAAAGATTTGACTAATTTACAAACCTTATTTTCATGACCCGGAACAATGAAACCTTCTGGTTGCTCCATATATACTTCTTCATCCAAATAACCATTTAAGAATGCTGTTTTCACATCCATTTGATGGATTTCAAGATTAAATATAGAGGCCAAAGATATCAAAGTTCTAATTGATGAAATCCTAGCTACAGGTGCATATGTATCAAAGTAATCTATGCCCTTAGATTGTCTAAATCCTTTGGCTACTAATCGAGCCTTATACTTATCAACGGATCCATCAATTTTTAATTTTCTCTTGAAAATCCACTTACAACCTATAGGTTTAGAACCGGAAGGCAAATCTACAAGGATCCATGTCTTATTAGACATTATAGATTCCATTTCATCATCAATAGCCTCCTTCCAGAAAGTAGCATCCCTAGATTTCAAAGCTTCTTGTAGAGTAGAAGGGTCATTTTCCAAATTGTAACACAAACCAAACTCTTGTAAGATTGTTTTAGAATTTCCTTCTATTAGATATGTTACAAAATCAGAACCAAAACTTTTTTCTTTTCTTATTCTTTTGGATTTTCTGATTTCCAAATTCTTTTCATTTTCAGAACAAGTCTTTTCAAGATTACTATTTTTATAGGAAGTATTACCTTCAAAAGATTTTTTAAAAAAGTTATTTTCAAAAAATTCTGCATCTCTTGATTCAATAATTACATTAGATCCTTGATCCAGAAAACGATAAGCTTTACTATGTGAAGCATATCCAACAAAAACAGATTTTGAAGTTCTTGGTCCTAATTTAGATCTTTTGAGATCAGGCAATCTTACATATGCTAGACACCCCCACACTTTAAGATAATTTAAGTTAGGTTTACGTTTAAACCATAACTCATATGGTGACATATTATTCTTTTTAGAAGGCACTCTATTTAAAATATGAATTGCAGAAAATATAGCTTCTCCCCAAAGATTGTCAGGTAGGCCTGATTGTTCAAGCATGGCATTAACCATATCCATAAGTGTTCTATTTTTTCTTTCTGCTATACCATTCTGTTGTGGTGTATAAGGTGCTGTGCATTGGTGTATAATACCACTATCTTCACAAAAATGATCAAAATCATTATTAAAATATTCACCTCCTCTATCACTTCTCAAAATCTTAATGTTGCAATTAAGAAAATTTTCTACCTCTGCCTTAAATATTTTGAATTTATCTAAGGCTTCATCTTTAGTTCTAAGTAGATAAATGTAAGCATATTTTGAAAAATCATCTATGTAAGTAATAAAATATCTTTTTCCGCCCCTTGTTAATTTACCATGTAAATCACATATATCTGTATGTATCAACTCAAGCAAAGTTGAAGATGATTTATTAACATTTTGAAAGGGTTTTCTTGTTAATTTAGTCTTAACACAAGTCTCACATTTATTTCTATCATCATGTAAATTTGAAGGTAATAAACCTAATTTTGTCATACGAAATAGAGAATTATAATTTACATGACCTAATCTAGCATGCCATAATGAAAAAGAATCAACAAAATAAACAGAAACATTATCCTTTATTAAATTAAGTCTGAACATCCCATCAACAGCGTATCCTTTGCCCACAAACATGCCATTCTTTGTCAATACAAATTTATCAGACTCAAATACAAGCTTATAGCCATGTTTGGACAAAAGACCGCCAGAAACCAGATTCTTACGAATTTCTGGTGCATGAAATACATCAAGTAAAGTAACTATTTTGCCAGAAGTAAACTTCAACTCGACGGTGCCTTTTCCAACCACTTTCGTGGTAGAAGAATTTCCCATGTACAGTTCGATCTCGTCACCAATCTTCTCATATTTCTTGAAGAGATTTTTGTCTCCACAAATATGACGAGTTGCACCGGTATCAACCCACCAACCAGAAGTATTGAATACCATGTTGACTTCAGACACTACAGCAATGAGATTCTCTTCAATATTGTTCGCTTGCTCTTGCTTCTTTCGAAGTCTACATTCTTTGATATAGTGTCCTTTCTTTTTGCAGAAATGACAAGTTCCTTTCTTTTTGAAATTACCCTTACTCTGTTTGTTAAAAACACGAGTATCAATTCTAGGCTTCTTTCCTTTCTTGTTGTCTGTTTCAACAACATGAATTGATTTATTCATTTCAGCACTTTCTTCAATTTTATCCCGCAATCTCGACTCTTCTTCAATTCGGAGTTGTCTTTGAAGACCTTCAAGAGTGAAATCATCTCCCTTTCTCTTCAAAGACTTACGGTAATCCTTCCAAGTTGGCGGTAATTTGGCAATAATAGCACCCACTTGAAGTTTCTCATCAATAGGAATACCATCAGAAATAATTTGTTGGACAATAAGTTGTAAATCATGCACTTGATCAAGTATTGGCTTGTTATCTACCATTTTAAAATCAAAATAATTACTAACGAGATAGCTTTTGTTACCGGAATCTTCGGTTTTGTATTTATTCTCCAGAGCATCCCATATGTCCTTTGCATCTTTCTTTGGTGCGTACATATCGAACAAAGGATCAGTGAGAGTGTTGAGAATATTTCCACGGCATGTGTAGTGTCATCTTCCCATTTTTTCTTCGCTGCAATTTCATCTTCTCGTGGAGTTTGAGTCGTAGGAAGAACTGGACAAGGGGTATCCAACACATACCGCACTTTCAAAGTAGTAAGTAAGAACTCAACTTTCTCCTTCCAACGTCTATAATTATTTCCATCAAATCGATCCAACTTTGAAAGATCTTGTGGTACAATGCTTAAGGAAGTGATCGCAGGATTTGTAGAAGAAGATGCCATAATATTTGTCTGAGAATTGTTAGAATAAAAATTTATAAACGTATGGAGATTGAATGAAAAGGACAGTGATAACAGTGAGGCGATTGTTAATCTGTCTCTCAGACAAATATTGCCTCCCACTCGTATAGAGTTCTGCAAAAGGGAATAATTAGCAATTATGTCTTCAGGATACAACACTGTTTATATAGTGTGCAGATTGCAAATACTGAACACTAACCTTTTGAACGAAAAGATGTAATAGCAGCAGACATAACGTTTCAGTTAAAAATTATGACAGTTATTGTCTGAACAGTTACAAAAGTAACTGTAATTGACAGTTAATCACAACTGTCAAAATAGTGATCAGACACATTATTTCGCTTAGCAAAAGAATTCCGTCACTTGCGACGATGCGTACGTGCGAAGTGCTAAGTGCGTCTAAAGCGTCAATGCGTCTATGCGTCTATGCGTCGCGCGCGCGACGCGCGTGCGTGCGTGCGTGCGTGTTCAGTGCTTCGCACTGGATGACGCTTCTTAGACTGTCTACATTTTATTTATTTATTTTATGTATAGTGAAATACATTCACTTATAAACCATTAAATATTTTACTGTCTAACCAATGTGGGATTAAAAAAAAAATAGATAATTTAAAATTTGAAATTTGAAATAACATTTGAAAATCAAATTTAAAAAATAATTTGAAATAATCTAACATTATGTATAAGTTTAATGATTTGTTAGGGAACAAGTTTGTAAAGTCAATGAGTTGCAAGAATAATAATGCCGACCTAAAATCAGCGTAACGTTTTCAATGGCATAAACAATGCGAACCTCTTTATACAGAGTCTCGCTGATTGCTTTGTACTTTAAACTAAAGAAAAAGCACAAAAGGAAGAAACCCATTCGAATCACTTTGGTTACAAAAGCTTTTTTTATTCGGTCTAGTTTAGGGATCATTGAATCCACCCAATACACATATGCCAAGCGAAAGTTGAAAGAATATAAAGTTGGAAGTAGGGATTTCGATTGATTTGAATATAAGACTAGGAATATGAAAATTGGTTGATTTCTAGGAATGATCTTCTTTTTTTTTATTTCTAGAAACCCATTCGAATCAGAGTCTTTTCGTTTCCTCTCCAATGTGACATGTTGAGTACTTCCCTCTTTTTGTATTGTTTTAAAAGCAACCTTTTTCTTTCTTTTTGAACAAGTGAGATTTTTATTATAGAGCACAAGTCTGAACTTGCAAATTGGAATCATGGAAAAGAAGTTATGGAATGTTACGAAGAAAACTCTTTTAACCATAGTTTTGAATTCCGTTCTGTTTCGGTCGGAACGGTTGGAATATTTTTTTCCGGTACCTCAACCAGTCCATTATACCCCCTTGTTTCGTTCCAATCCAAATTCCAGCCAGCTCCAGCTCGTTCCGATCATTCTGGTCAAATTTTGGCCGCTCCAATCCAAATTCCAGCCGTTCCAATCCCTATTCCAGTTTAAATTATTTTTGTAATTTTTTGTATTTGAATGATATATTTTTTTAATTTAAATTTAGATGATACTTAATTAATTCTAGAATGTAAAATATATTTATATACTTTGTAATTTTAAATACGTTTTTTTTTTAATATCATTATTTTTTAATATTTTATCTATTTATTTTTTTTTGTATTTCAACTCAAATTTATATTTTTTCAACTTATAATGATTTTATAAATCTTCAATTTTTTCTAATATATACGTATATACATGATACACACTTACATATATATCTTTTTATTCAATTAATTATTAGTTTATATATATATATATATATAATTATGATAATATATAATTAATCTCGAAATGGCACACCAGACAGACCAGTACCAAAATATTTCGTTTCAATATCTCAACCAGAACGGAATTCAAAACTTAGCTTTCAACAAATAATTCGACGCTCTTATGGTTCATGTGTATTATTGTCAAAGGAATACTTGGATGAAGAGGTCACTGTTATGAGATGACATAAAACCGTGTACAAAATCCAAACGGGACCTTAAAATAGTAAGACTGAAGCCTCGTTTGATTATACATATAAGATGAAATAAGATAAAAATTTAAAATTAAATAAGATATTGTTAGGATATAATATTTTAATATTATTACTGTTTTAAAACTTGAAAAACTTGAATTATTTATTATTCTTTGTGGAAAATTGGATAAAGTTGTAACAATATATGAGATGAGATAGTTTGAACCGTGTAACCAAACTTTGTTGTGACAATTTGAGACAATGGATAAAGTCAACTGGAGCTACTTACAGGCAAAGGTTTAGGCGATGTAGGTAATTTAGTTGAGGCTTCGAAGGTTTGGAACTTGATGGCAGATGACGGGGTGGAATTGTTGAGAAAATGATGGAAACCCTTCTCAAGACTAATCGGTTTGTCACAAAGCCATGAAGTAAATTCAGAGGACGAGGACAAAGAGTATAAGCGATTTGGATCTTTCACCCTCATAAGGCTTGTAGTTAAGGGTTGAATAGTAAGATGAGATAAATTAAGATGGTTTGTGAATAGTAGTGAAATTGTTAGTTTAAATGAAATAAAATGAGATAAAATGAGATGAAATGGTTTCATCTACCGTTGTATCCAAGGGCCCTAAGTTGATGTGTAAACGGGGAGAGATAATGCAAGCATACATGAAGAAATGGATGAGAGAGGGATCCGCGTAACTCTATCTACACAATGTTACTCCTAACAAGTACCATAACGACCTCAGGCTTTCCTTAACAAGCACCAATTAACTCTCAAATCTAGGCACATCCACAAAATGAAACCCATTGATAGCAAAATGGAAGCTTTAGCATTTAACCATGAACCATAATGAGAAAGGCCTTAGGATCTCAAGTAATTATATTAGGGGCACCACCTTCCAAGTTCAAAAACATCTAAACACTCAATTGTGACCAAAACTAACAATCTGAATACCTCATCACTATAACAAAACATCAAAACTAATAAAAAAGAATCCAGTACTTCAGTAAAAGTAAAGATATTGACTCTTAAAAGAACAGAAACTCAACCATCTCAGTACCTCCTAGGAGCACCACCTGCACCACGACCAAACACCTGTGCAGGAACAACAGGCTGTAGCTCAGCTTCTACAAGCCCAGGGATATCAGACATACCAAGGGCAGCAAGCATATCAAGGGTCTCCTTATCAACCTTAATTTCATCAGTCTTAATAGCAGACTCATCTGGAACAAAGTCCATACGACGCTCCCGCTCTTCTTCTTGCAGCTTCAGTGAGATGCCACGCACTGGACCCTTCTGAATCCGCTTCATCAGGTGGGTAGAGAAGCCAGCAATCTTGTTGCGGAGCCTCTTTGAGGGGATGATGGCAACCTCCTCCAAGATCTTCTTGTTGGTGTGGAAGTCCAAGGTCATCTTAGAGTAGTACCTCTCAATCACCTGGCGTGAAGACTTCTTCACAGTCTTGGTTCGAACACGACCCATTTTGGAGAATTAACTTTTCCTGAAAGGATACAGACACGGATGGAAGATAAAATATCTCACTTGTTACTCTTCTCAAAAACACTACTTGAAAAACAGGAAAAAGGAATTTAGACTCGAGTAACCAATGCAGATTCACAAGGTCGAAATAAACAAACAGCTCAGTCAAGCTTTGTAAAATACGTTAGAAATAACAGATAAGTAGAAATAATCATTATATGCTTAACGGAAGATGTGTAGAAACAAAACAAATAATAACTATAGACTGTAGATTGCCAATTACACATTCCAAAAGGATAGCTAAACGCGCATATAACAGATCTTTACACACAAGCTTTGGCTTGGCAAAAAGAGGTTATAATTTCCCAACGGAAACGGCCATAGAGAACAGAAAATTAAAGACAGTAGATATTCAAAATCCAAGTGAGCCCTCAAACTGGTTAAACTTAATTCACATTCAAACTCCTTAACATTATCAATTCAGCACCCATAAGTTCCCAGCTTATTAGACATGATTCTCCTCTTTATTCTCACAATTACCATATTTACTACAGGGCTGGTTTATTTAAAATACAATACAAAGCGATCTCCTCGTTTGCTCGATGAATGTGAGAAATTATACGAAAGGAAAAAACAAACCTTCTTAATATTAGATTAAGAAGACATAAAAAGTATCTTTCTTTAAACAAATTAGTGAAAGCACAACACCTATCCAATATTGGGTTGCCGTAAAAATCCAAGAAAAGGAAAAACCCCATCATGAATCTAAAAATATTAACTGTTTAATGATCTGGGTACGACTAAACAACAACATCGCATCGTCCAGTTGAGTTGAACTTTTCCGTTCTTGTTCTTTGCAAGGAAAACATAAAGGGAAGCAAACAAACATCAGAAGAAGGCCGAATGTAGAGGAGAACTTACTCGGGAAGGGCGAGGAAGCTGCGCGAGGAGATTCGGAAGGCACTACTCGGCCGCTAAGGAGAGGTGACGGGAAGGGCTTAAAGAAGGTGAAGACTGATATAAGATTGAGACTGCGAGAATTAGGGTTTTGGACAAATATTGGCTGCAGCCCGGTTTTGGAAAGCCAGAAACACAACTCAATAAAAGGCCCCTAATAAAAATACAAGCGAAACTTGGGTGTGCTCGTGTGCCGCTGTTATATGGGCTTTTTAGATTTTAGGATTTTATTTAGAACATTTTTATTGGATTGGTTAAATTTTATTTTTTAAAAAATATATTTTTACATAAATATCAAAAATAAATAGTATAATTGATCAAATATGACAACAAAATAGGTAAAAAAATGTTCAAAACATACTTTTTGTAAATAGTAAAATTAAAACTTTATCTAAAAAGCTAAATTAATTGTCAAATTTGATAATTGTTTTAACTTTTTGGTAATTATTTTAGTTTTACTATTTATAATAAATATTTTTTTACATATTTTTTTACATATTTTATTGTCATATTTAATTAATTATGATATTTATTTTTTAGTATTTATATAAAAATATACTTTTTGAAGAATGAGTTTTAACCAATCTAATAAGAATGCTCTTAAGGGACAAACCTACTAAATTGGTTACTCGAGTCAAAATATTAGATTTACGGTAATATTTTCATCTTATTATAAAATAATATATTATTAAAATTATTTATAAAAATACTGATTTTAATTAGGGTGTCTGGACTTTAGGTTTTTACTTAGTGGAACAAACTTACAAAAATGCTTTTTGGGCCTTACTTCGTACGTGCCCTGAATAAGGGCCAAGAAATTGGGAGCCCCGAATGGATTATAAACAGTCGACTCGAAAATAAAATTTAAAATATATATATATATATAGATTAGAATTACAATAATATTTTCATCTCATCATAAAATAATATGTTATTAAAATTATTTAAAAAAATACTGATTTGGTCTTTTTTATTTTATTTTTCATATTCTCAAACATTTTAAAAATTTTCACATTATTAAAAAAATACTTCCTTAATCATTAAATAATAAAAAATGAAACAAAAAAATTATCAGACCATCCTCGGGATGGATCCTCGGTGGGTTTAGCGTTTCTCCACTTTTATTGCCCTTCACAAGCTCATGGAACAGGAATGTAAGGAATGACCTAAAGCACCGAGTCTCCTTACCCGGCCCCATCATTACACATGTCCTCTTTATTGATTTACACAGGATCGCAAGTTGCAACCACAGGGGACCATGGATTAAAAGAATAGATGCACTCTCTCCTTTTATGTATTACCTGTTTTTCAAAATTTAATCACAACAATTTTACGCATACATCAAGAACTTCAACACATTCCATGTTTCCATTTAAGTGCAAAGTGATTGAGATGATAAGCAACTGACACTATGACACAGAGAATTGACTCTAGTCTCTGACAATCTAGTTTTGAGATTAAAAGGTCAGAGCATACCTGCATTTGCTGGCCTCCCATTTTTGGTGTTAACCCAAGTATTCGACGGAAAATAATTGCCAGATAGGTGCCGTAAGAGCTGATACCGAATCAAATTCATACAAACAGCTTTATCCAGGGAAATTATTCATTGGCCTCAAAATATTAGACAACCTCTCATGTCTACCCCTTCTCTACCGGTCATAAAGAGAAAGAGCTCCCATAAAACATGATGACAAAGACCTTTAAGCTCCAGGTGGCCGGTGGAGAGAGAGAGAGAGTTGAATGTTGAAATCATTATATCCATGTGCTATAACAACAAAAAGATTACACAAAAATAATCTTATAAACTGACGTAATTTTTATGTTATCCATTAGATCTACTTTACAATAAAAATAATTTTAAAGTTTGACAAACCACATGACACCACATCAACTTGTGGGATTACCTTTGTGAAATCTATGAATAATGCTAGGGACAAATGCAAGAGACAAACAGTGGACAAACGCTAATTGACATAGCATGATAAATAAAACATACCATTCTTATTTCTTTTATTTTCGGATCCATTTCTTCATTTCTCAACTCACAAATATTGTGCAGCACATAGCAAGTACCGAACATCATAAATTATCAGGTGTTGTTTGTCTACTGTTTGTCTCTGACATTTGTCCCTAGCATTTTTGGAAATATATTTGCGGCTAAAATATATTTCTCATTTTGGAAATCTTTAAAGTTACTATAGCTACTAGGAATCCATCACTCAAACTTTTAATTCAAATTACCTGGTCGTTGCTTACACGATTGAAACTGATTTTGATGATGGATCAGTGTAACATACCAAGAATTATAAGTGACATGGAAAACTGGGGTCGACAGTCACTCAACTTGATATTCAAACCCTTCACTTTCTAACACTTGAAAGCAGACAAAATGCATAAACCACTCACACTCGCTAAAAATCACATGAACAAGACAGTGAAATAACCGGCATTTCACCAAAAATCTCCGCAAGAACAATATCCATCCTTAAAATGGTGAAAACGGTTTGTATCTCGAACAATGATCTCCCTCTCTGTAATATTTGATGTAAGCTTCATAAAAGAATGACAATCCCCACAGATTCTGAGATTTTTCATAATCCTGATAGGCACGTTCTGAGGTAAGCACATGAGGCCAAAAGTAAGAGCAAGCTTCTCACTGTGATGTCTCAAGAGTTGTTGCTTTCTGCTCTCTTCCACAAAATGAAGGTCATGTTCAGTTTCCGCCTTGTAATCCATTTTCTCCAACTTGGCAATCAAATCATCCAACTTTGAGTAAATCTCAGCAATTTGAGGATGATTTCTCTCACCAACCATAAATGAATGAACTTTGTCCTTGATTTCAATCCAACTCTTACCCCTCTCCTTCTTCACGTCACTTCCCTTAAGAAGCTTCCTTGCTAATGCAACTTCTTCCCACTTTTTATTCAATGCATATACGTTTGAAAGCAAAACATGATTTCCTGCATTATTAGGTTCCATCTCAAACAAATGCTTAGCTGCAACTTCAGCCAATTCAAGATTTCTATGGATCCTACAAGAAGATAAAAGTGAACCCCACATTGAAGCACTCACATCGAACGGCATCTTCTCTATCATATTATAAGCTTCACAAAGCAGACCTGCCCGACCAAAAATATCAACCATGCATGAATAATGAAACACATTGGGTGACACCTTGTGTTCCCTCATCATAAGGTGGAAATATTTATGTCCTTTCTCAACTAAACCCATATGGCTGCATGCATTTAATACAGCAACGTATGTGACTTCATTTGGAGAAATATCCATCTGCTGCATTTTTTCAAATAAAATCATTGCCTCCATGGAATGAGCATGCCTAGCAAACCCAGAAATCATCACATTCCATAAAACAATGCTCCTCTCGTCCACACCTTGAAACACGATGTAAGCTTCTCTAATGCAGCCACATTTGGCATACATGTCTATAAGAGAGGAAGCAACATATATATTAGATCCAAATCCAGCTTTACATAACACGCCATGCACCTGTTTCCCTTCAATCAGAGCTGCCAGACCAGCACAAGCACAAATAGTAGATGAAATTGTAAACTGATTGTGCTCCAGCCCAGAAATTTGAGTTCTGTGAAACAACTCCAAAGCGTCTTCATGAAGGTCATTTTGCACATAACCTGCCACCATCGAACTCCACGTAACATCATTCCTCTCTGGCATGCACTCAAAAACACAGCTTGCATCCTTTATCATACTGCATTTGGCGTAAACATCAAGCAAAGCGGTTCCCACAAACACATTGGAGTCCATTGCGGCCTTAATAGCAAAAGCATGCAACTGCTTACACTCAAAAATAGCACATTTCGCAGCACAAGCACAGAGAACACTCGAAAGAGTGAATTCGCTAGATGGGGTTCCTTTCCTTTGCATCTCAACAAAAAGACAAAAAGCTTCCTGCTCCTCACCATTCTTAGCAAGTGACCCAATCATCGTATTCCAAGAAACCAAGCTTCTCTCGGGCATTTCGTCAAACACAGCACGAGCGCAGTCAACTAAACCACATTTAGAATACAAGTTAATGAGCATGTTCGACGTTAATGTGTCGGCTTGCAACCCAACATGAATAATCTTTGCATGGCAAGCCTTCCCTTCAATAGGTGCCCTTGTTCTTGCAAATAATTGCAAGAGTTCATGTAAACCCGAAACAAAGGTAGTATCACTTGTACCCACATGAACAACGTCTTCCGATTCTGAATTTGGGCTCTGAGTCTGAGCTCTAACTTTGGCTAACACTGAAAAGTACCTATAATGGAGACCAAAATTAACCTGAAGTCCTCTGTATCTCCTCAGGTTTCTCATATCATTCTTTACGACATTATAAAAAGAGTCGTTTAAAACTTGAAAGGGCGATGCTCTCATGCCCTATAGAAAAACGTAAAATATGTACCACCGAAGAAATGTGTGCATTTTTAGTATTTTACTGTCCTTTTTAAAAAAAAAAAATTCAACATTCAATCTACCTAACATTTTTCTTTTAATAATTGGGTAATATCGTAGAATTTGTTTTTATAATTTTTTATCCATATATTTTTATAATTAAGATAAATAAATAAAGCATATAAATTTAGAGTATTTATCGTAGGGAGATTCACATTATATATATATATTCTCTCTAAATTATGGAAAATGTATTCTTTCTCATATCCAACCTAAATCCGAAAAATGTTCTAATTATTTGTGGGCCTTAACCATGTAAAGGGTTCAAAGAACATCACCAGGTTTTCGAACGCATGGATTGTGATTGTGACTTGTAAGGCCCAAAAATAAGGAACAACGGAAAATGTTAGTTTGACAACTAAATTTGATGTTTTTTATATTTTAATTTTTTTATATTTTTTATTTAATAATTAAGAAAATAATTTTTTATATTTTTATATTTTTTATATTTTTAAAAATATTTTAAAATGATAAAATAAAATTTAGTCTGAAAATAAATTGAAACAATAAGTTTCGACAGATATTGTAGCACCATCCAAGAACAAATAATTAGTTTAGATTATGGATTAGAGCAAAACATATGAAATAGATGATGATGATAATGATGAAGACGACGATGAGGATGACGATGACAACAATGATGATAATGATTATGATTGATTGATTTGAGGGCATAGAGCTCATCTGAAATAAATTTTGAGGTCTAGAAGCAATTTGTATTCGGTATCCCAAATAAACTTTTTTTCTATAATTTCAAGAAAATATTAAGAATTATGGTTAAAATCCCCTACCTCTGCATCTTTATTTTAGAGAAATGATTTAAGGGATAAACAGTAATTTCTTATATTATAAATAAAATAAAATTTTCTTTCAATCATCTACACTTTCTCTCATACTCATATTTGTTATAGTTTTAAATAATAATTTTAAAAATAACTGAATTAATTACAAAAATTTGAGAAAATTAAATTTAAAAATATTATCATACCCGAAGAAATAATTTAATTTTTTTTTTAAAGTATTCACTAGAGTAATAGTTCAAAACATAAGAAAAAATATTGAGTAGTTAAGTTTGTAAATAGAAGTGAGAGAAAAAATAATAAAAAGAGAATAAAGAAATGTTATTTTAATATAATAGAGAAATGATAGGGAATGAGATGTATGAGATTTATGATAAATGAGTAAAATTTAAAAAAAAAAAAACAAATCTTAGGGAATATGGTTTTTAACTAAATTATAGGAAATTTTGAAGGAAATCGAATGGGATGCTCTAAATCATAATTTTTAATTTCGTACCGTACCAATTAATACGAAATTTTGGTCATACCAATTGGTTGTTCAATACAGAAGGTATATCAGTTTTGTACAGGCCAATATATGAGCTTTCGGCCGAAACATCAATCGATACTAGTTAATATATTCGTTTTGGTCATACTAGATTCGATTTTTAACCTTTTTTTTCATTTTTTGTTATTTTTTTACTTTAATTCGATTATAATATGATAAAAGTGAAAAGACTATTGTTTATTTTACTAAACTGATATTACATGAATATGATATGCACAATCAAAACAAAGTTGTCATTTTCATACGGTCCATATCTTGTCTATTTTTTAGAGTAAATTTACTTCTTATTTAGTGAAATTAAAACACTCAATAGACATGAAGAAAACGAGAGATTGACATGGAACCAACTCTAAGGAGGCATAGAAGGGACAGAAATTGAGGCAAAGCATTAAAGGTTTACATGCTTACAAATTTGGAGTGGACTTAAAATTATCCTTTTTGGATGAGTACAAAACTAGTTGGTTTGAGTTATTTTTACTCAAAGTCTCTTCAATAAGATCAAGCATATCTTTAACCCAACTAAAAGGCAATCAGAAAGATACCCAACCCAACCTTGATAACATGATATCCTCCTCATCTCATCCCTTTTTACAGTATATTTCTTTTTTTGGGTGTAGCTTTCATTGCCCATTTATTCAATAATAGGTCAACTCAAATGCAATGAATGCCAAGTTGTGGAAGTGTAAATGTGTCTAAATCACTTTTGTATGTAGTCGGTTTGATGAGAATATGTACCACTTGCTTTGGTCCTACTTCAGCTTGATGAAGTTGTTTATTACTATCTCAAAAATCAAATCCCATGAAAGCTAAAAAAGAAAAAGTGAAAAATGTATTGCTAAAACTAAAAAGAGATTATACAACTGTAATCTCACAAGTTGAAATGATTTTATATAATTCGTTAGATTTATTTTATAATAAAAAATAATTTTAAAATTTGATAAATTACATAATATCAAATCAGTCTGTATAAAATTATTTTTATGTAATTCATTTATAATTATAGTACTTTTCAAGTAAAAATATATTCCCATCAATTGGTTTATTTTATATTGTCCAAAAGATGTTGGGTGAAACGATATCCAATGACATTAAACCAAAAATAAAAATAGAAATGAAAAGCTTCCATATAGATTAGAAAGCATTGTGCCTTGTGGATATGAAGGCAAATTGACTTTTATTATAATCTTTGTCTATCTTTTTTGGTTCTATATAAATAATAAAATTTGGGTACAAAGTGGAAGCTTAGCCCTCCTCCCATTAATGATCCATGAAGGTGGGATTTGATCTTTCATCACTATCACGATTCGTGAAGATGAAGCACGTTACCAAATTACCAATTAAGAACCATATGAGCACTTTCAAAAGGGTTTTGAGATTGTATAATAATTTTACGAGTAATGATATATTTACAATTTAGTTTTTTAATTATTCTTTTCTATGGTTCTATTTCCAATAGAGGCCATTTATTTAAAACTTGAACCTCAAATTAATAATACGGAAAAATGAGAAATTTCAGTATTTTTTATGAGGTAGCATCGTCATATTGGCCCGGATATCAAACAAACTCTGAAATAATATAACATATCATTAATTATATTCAATCTATGCAAAGAAACAAACACAATATTTTTCATAATGTTTTACACAATTTTGTTGTCAAATAAGGGATGTTTTTATAAAATATCTCATACAAAAAATACATTTTATAAAGAGATCAGTATCTTAAAATATAGTTGCGTAGGTATTCTTATTATAGTTTTTAATTTTGTACTATACTGATTGATACAGTTGAAATATGTCGTATCAGCTAGTTATTTGATACAAAAGTATATCAGTTTTATACTAATTGATATTTTGATCGCATCGACCAATATACGAAATTTTGGCTAAATTATTAGTTGGTACTGGCTAATATATGTATTTCAATCGTACCGAATTTTGACCTTTTATTTATTTTTATTTATTTTAATCTTAATTTAGACTAGACTATTTACATATTTATTATATACTGACAATTATTTTGAAATATGATTTATATATATAATTTATTCATATATAAACTATTCCAAAACAGTATTAATATCAAGATATTTCGTTTCGATATCTTGATCAAAATATTTACCAATATAATATTCAAAATTTTAATTCTTACAAACGAGATTTGTGTGAACTTTGGTTTCTCTCTTCAATCTTCATCTCTAAATACAAATATTCTTGTAATTTATGTGATTACTTTATATAATTTAAAATTCAAATAGCTTTAATATTGGCGGTAAGAATAAGACAAATTTTCACTCAGATATAATTAACATATATAAAAATATCTAACTTTTCCTAAACCCACACCAAGATTGAAGAAAGAGAACAAAAAAAATAGATTTTATTTTTAATTTTTAACTTTATGGAATAAAATTTGCTTGATCAAATTGGAGCCCTAAGAATATTATTATCTTTGAATTTAGATCTTTTGCATTGGCCTTCGTATTGCCTTTCCCTCCCTTTTGACTTAAGAATCCAAGTAGTGGAACCACCAATAGCAAATCCACTTGCGGAGAGAGAATCCACATTTCAGCACTTCTAATTTACTTTTTTTTTTCTTTTTCTTTTTTCCTCCTCTCCAAGATGCTTTTAGAGCATCATTATCATCTAATTGAAAAAAATGATACTGATCCACAAGAATTATTCGGGCAATATTGTTTTGTTTTTTAATGTTATTTTATTTTTAATATATTATTTTATTAGGCTTCATATAAATAAAGTCATTTTGTAAGCATAAATGATTTAACCACAAAAAAAAAATTAAATTATAAATTAATATGATTTAATTTGATGTATTGTGAGAAGACGAAAACGAGGCCAACCCCTTTCTAAAAGCAAGTGTGTATGATTCAATAAAGTTCATTTTCACTTCCATTAGATCTATTAGAAAAAGAGAAACTACAAAACAGATAGTGAAGGAAGGTAATGGCATAAAAAGAATCTCAAATATAGAGAAATATCTCCATTGATGGAGAGGAAACAATCTACAAGAAACTTTAAAAAAAAACACAAAATTTTAAGGGATTTTTTCATTGGTCGATAATTTAGATATTTAGAAAGATTTGGTTGAGCTATATAACTCAATCATTGAAGTAGTTGATTCTAATATCTATATCAACATCCTCTCCTTTAGTGGACTAATGTTAGATAAAGTTATGAGTTGTGCAAATATCATTCACTTATTTTAATACATTCGAAGAAGGGGATTGAATCCAAAACTTTCGAGAGAGTCGAATCCAAGATCTCCATTTTGGAGATTTAGGTGTTATACCATTAGGTCATATGTCTTTGGCATGAGTGTATAGTACTTACAAATTTTATGATTATAAATATTATTCTTCATTTTTATAATAATAGAAGAAGATAGAAAGGTATTGGATTTGCATGTTTGACATTGGGAAAAGAGATTGAAAATGCTATATATACGTAAATTTAAAAATACGTTAGAAAAGCACAAACCCAAAACTTTTTCTTGAGTACAACAAAAAATCTTCCACCAAAAGAAATAGAATAATTTTTTGCTGTCCATATTTGGTAGACTGCATTTGTATCTCACATAAAAATGTTTTCGTTTTATAATTAAATGAAATGAATTTTTTAAAATTTTTAAATTTATAATTTGTAAATAAAGGTGTTTAATCAATTTTATTCTAAAATAAAGATTTTTTTTATTTGTTTATTATTTAAACTACAAAAAAAATCTAAGTTTTTAGACTGTATATAATATTGTCCAAAGAAATATATCACAAAAACTATAAAAGATCTGATCGAGATTTCCTAAATATATGGAAATTGACGAATAAAGATAGAATTTTCCCTTTGCACTCCAAAGTTCAATTAAGAGTAGTAGTGGAATATTTTCCTTTCATTACTTTTACTACAATTTCATCATTCATGGCCCCCCAAAAAAATTATATATATATATATAAATATATAAAATGACGTAAATTCGTATGATTCTTTAAATTTACTTTTAAAATAAAAAAAAATTAATTTAATATATTACATCAAATCATATTATTTAATAAATTTAATTTTATATAATTTTTTATAGCTGAATAATTTATCGGAGCAGAAACCTCAGCCACCAAAAAAGGTAAGAATAGGACGAAAAATTGGTTGAAACCCCAAAAAATGATAATGGCCAATTGACTACTATTGGAGAAGACAAAATGGATTTGATTAGGATATGGAAGCAAACATTGAACCAACATGATGGCCCCATGGTTCAAGAAGGGATCACCATCTCTGAACTGGAAATATAGATATGATATGGAATTTGCTTCATTTTGATTATTCAAGGATTAAATTCTTTTTTTTTTTTTTAATTTTTATTTTACTTTATAATTAAGTAAATAACTATTAATATATTGATATTTTTCAAATTTTTTAAGCAGCACACCCAACAATCAATTCTGAGCTGCAGCCTAGCACCACTCTTATAGAAATGTTGGGCTAATGTTGCTGTCCAGTGTCCACTGTATTAAAGATAGGGAGAGGAAAAGTTGCTGGAACACATCCTCTAGTCATTCACTTAACAGCATTTTCTCCATAGAACTCCTCCATAGACTACATCAGTAATCTCCATGGAAACCAGAAATTAACTTTTTCAATCCACATCAATTATCACTTCAATTATCAAAATATTTTTCTTGCCTCAGGATTTTGGTCACAGATCATTGACGTTCCTTGAGAATTACATATAGATTAACAACTTTACAATAACAAAAAGACGCCATTGGCTTCATAACAATTAGCTTCTTGCCCTCTCTTGTACATCATCATTTTCTTTCATTAAATGTCAAGGTCACATATCCAACTTTGCAAAGTTGAAGGATTAGTTGACCAAATGTACAAAGAGCTCACAACTTAAGCCTAACTCCGACTGTACAATTTTCCATTTGTGCAAAATTTGCAGCCAAGCTACCATATTCTATTCTGATCTTCTCCTTTCCTTCAAGCACCTTTTCAAGTACCCACAGGGGTTTTTTGACTCCTGAGAAGAAATAACAAAAAGTTGAGCAAAAGGGATGATTCTACACTTTAAGACCAAGGTCCTCAATTTCTTTCGATTCCATACGACTTTCAACATTCTTTTGCCCAAGAAATTCATCTTCTTCAGCATCAAAACTAGCATGAACACTGTAGAAGACATATAAAAGCACAGCAAGAGCTGAAAAAAATCCAAACCGTGCATACGATGGCCCATTCAGAGACCCCAGCAAGAATATGTTCAGGAATATTGATATGGAAGGTATCCATGGCATCAAAGGGACACCCCAGAACTCAGGCTTCCTAGCTTGTGGAACCATGCTATGGAAAATCTGTATTAATGCCAGGGCAACTATACCACAGGCACTGAGCATGAAGCCTTTAGGCTTTCCAAGTGGTGCAAAATGCCAAATGAAGGTGAATATGATGGAGGTAAGAGTAAATGAGCACAAGAAAGACAATGTCGGTCGCGGATCTGTAGTCCCCTGTGCAACATAACGTCTGTAGATCACAGCATTTGCCACCATGTAGAAGACAAAGAGTGTGCCGATTGAAACAAGGTCGAGCAGGACTCTCAGCTCAGTGAAAAGGGCAATGGCTGCAGTTAAGACTCCTGCAAGGGGAATGATACGTATGCTTGAGAAAGATATAGCACAAAATGACTTTCTTAGTTTCACTTCCAATTTTATCATCCAAAACGGAGTTCTCATCCAATAATATTGAATTAACACATTGGCCACACTGACAAGCATATACAATAATATTGAATTAAGTTTTGGACTTTTTTTTTGTCTTTTTAAAATTTTGTGAGTTTTTTTTTTTTTTAATCTTTTGACATGGCAGTGTGGATGTGGATGGTGTTAAAATGCTAGGCTGAAGAATAAATTTTCTCTTAGGATACTATACATCTCAAGGGAAAAGTCCAAAGGTCCCCACGGAGATAATTTCCTACCATGATAGGACAGGGATAGATTAATCTTCAATCAGATCTATTTAGTTGCTTTCAACATAATTTGTCACGGGTGACAGCGACCACAATTGTCTGTAAATAGTGGATTTTCCCACAGAAATGGGGAGGGTTGGACCAATTTACACCATTCACCAAACACTTCAAACTCAAATACGATCGTTAATTTGGAGTGAAAGGTACCAAGTCAAATCAGCCGCCCCATCTATTTTAAAGCCAAGTTATGCTGTGCTACGAGTACAATGCACTGGTGTCAAATATAGAAAAAAAATTTCCTTAAATTCTTATTATTCACATAATTTTTATCCACCACACTTTTTTTTAATCAAATATTTAATATATAAATAATGAATAAAAAAATTAAATTAAATTAATTTAAAAAGAATAAATTCAAAATTAAAAAATTAAAAAATAATAATATATAGAGATTTGAAAATTGTGAAGAAGTACTCGTCAAATATATGGACTCAGTTGCTACCGCTTATTATTCTCATAAGACCCACTATTTATCTCTCTACTCATTGTCGGGTTTCTCGAGAAACAAACAAGAGCTATCTCATAAAGTAGTAAATAACGGAAACAAACTCAGAAGGCCAACGATTATTTAACAATTCTATTTACATCCAGCTAATGCTATGGTGTCACTTTATTAAAACTAATTTGAGATTTACTAGACTATCTTCTTTTTGAAATAAAGGAGGAAACTTTATCATTTTTCCCAACTCAAAATGAAGTCAGAACTAGCCCTCCAAAACCGAAACGTTCGTATAGTTGGGACCCCTCCCCAGCCACTATTACAAGAGTACAGATTCGGGAGCAGCCAACAGTCCAATGGCCACACAGAACCCATCATTATAAACAGTAATAAAAGACCCTTAAAATTGTGTAAGATTAGTTTGAATTAAAGAATGAGATGATATGAGATGAGTTTAATTTATTTTTTAATATTATTATTATTTTAAAATTTGAAAAAAAAAATATTAAGATTTGAAAAAAATATATAAAAATTTATATTTTATATAAAAAATATATATATAATTATAAAATAAAAATAAGTTAAAACAAATTGAAATAAATTTTAAATTTAAACTGAACCTAAAAAGGTTGTCGTTTTGGGGTTTGAAAGGAAGAAAAAGTGTAACGTACCAAGAAAAGCGGAGGCGTTGACGGGTGTAGATGTCTTGGGGTGGACCCTGGCGAACCAGGCGGGGACCACGCTGGACCGTCCGATCACGCACATGTACCGTGCCTGTCCCAGCATCGCCACCAACAAGGACGTCAGAATTCCGAAGCTGGCTCCCACGCCGATCACGTTCGAAACCCATCCCCAGCCGTCCGATTTCCCTCTGAACGCCGCCAGAAACGGCGTCTCGGCGTTGAACTGCAGGACGGTTAAGGACATGTCAGTCATTTCGAACGCACTCCACCAAAATGATAAAGTAGAATTATCTAAATATGTCTAAAAAATAAAAATAAAAATAATATACATAGCTTAGAACACTCCTAACAAAATAGTTAAAGTTTACTTTTTTTTAAATATAATTAAAAAAATCTAAAAATATATTTTATTAGACTCTTTAAAATAAAATAAAAAATTACGAAAAATATAAACTGTACTATTTTATCTTTAAATATTTTTTTTTTCTACTCATCATCTTCAAGCCCGCGTTGGTAATCTCAGGATTTGACCTACCATCGATTACCATTAGTGATATCACAAGCATCACCAGCATTCTCTTTTACTGGCGAACCACTCTAGATATGATCCTACTGCTGGAAAGTCTATCGTCATCTCTAACGCACGACTCCAACGTCAAAAATGAATTTTGACGTTTATGAGTTTCGTTTAATTTATTACAGGCCACCACTAATGACACCACCGCTTTCACCGGAATCCACTCACGCCAGCTATTAATCCACTAAAATATCAGCTCTTGCAAGGTCATCGTCGTCTCCATGCACACCAACAAGCGTTCGGTGTTTATAGATTTTAACGTTTGTCGTTTTAAATTTATTTTTTTAATATTTTTAGAATAAAATATGAATATTTTAAAATATATGAAAAAATAAATAAATAAATTGATGAATAATAAAATTTAAAAATAAATAGGTAAAATGTAAAATAAAATTTAAAAAAAAGTGAGTTTTTGAAGGAAAAATAGCTATGGGGAGTGCTCTCGTAAATTACTAATTTACCATATCGTATGGAAGGAGCTTGGACATTGAAGCGGCCATGAGACAGTAGAGAATGGTGACGAGTATGACGGAGCCCGAGACTCCGATAGGGATGTCCTTGACGGGATCCCGGACTTCTTCGGCCATGGTGGAAACGGCGTCGTATCCTATATAGCTCAGATAGACCATAGCTGCCCCTTCGAAAACGCGCGAAGCCCCAAAAGGAGAGAACCCGGATGGGTGGTGTTCCGGGTCGCCGGGTTCGGTGAAGTTCCTCCAGTCTCCTTGCCAGAATCCCACCAGTATCACGAAGGCTATAAACAAAATGTGCAGCGCCGTCAACACCATGTTCACCACTGAACTCTCCCTCGTACTGAAAGAACGAAAGAAAGGTGAAGTGAGATTGAAAAACTTGGAATGCGAACCGGAAAGTGAGGATAGGAATGATTTTCGTGGACTCGAACCTGTAGCAGATGATGAGGGTGATGATCAAAACGACGACGACTGCGACAATATCGATTTGGTTGAAGCCGTCTGGGAGTGAAGGGACAGTAAGTCTCCATTTATCGGTGGAGACTCCAATAGCTGTGCCCAGATAGGCAGTGAAGCTTCTTGCGACGGCGGCGTTTGACATCACGTAGTCCATCACGAGGTTCGCGCCGGTCAAAAATGCGGCGAACTCACCTGCGCAAACTCAATGAGGAATATTAGTGATGGCGGTGGTGATATATGCGCTAAGAAGAAAATTGCAATAAAAACAAAGTGGGTAAGGTGGCGGTCACAAACTAACCAAAAGTGACGCGGAGGTAGCTGAAAGCACCACCAGCGACGGGCATGTCGACGGCGAACTCGGTATAGCAGAAGGCGGAAAGGAGGGCACAGAGGCCGGCAATGGCGTAGGAGAGAACGACAGCAGGGCCGGCACAGAGAGCGCCACGGCCTGTGGTGACGAAGACGCCGGCACCAACCATGCCGCCAACGCCGAATCCGACGAGGTCGAACCATCGGAGAGTCCGCTGCATATAGTGACCTGAACGAGCCCTGACCCGGCTAACTTCGTCGAAGGAGGTGGAAACGGAGCCGGCACGGCGGGAAAGGCGGGTTGGGGTCTGAGACAGTGCCCGGAAGTAGGCTTGGAGGCTGGAGAACGAGGAGCCATGGCTCTCCATTGAGGACCTCTCTGTGGTATTCTCCGACTGTCACTCAGGAAGTCTGACAAAGGTATGAAGGTGAGAATGTAAGCGCGGGTGAAGGGGGTTTATAAAGGGCGAAATGATACGCACCACATTTTATAACATTTATATAATATTAAATATAATTTTTTTTAAACTATTTTATAAAATTAACATCATTTTACAAAAATACTTATATTTTATAACACATATTATATAATATATTATACAAATTATTCTAGATTTATCATTTTCCTTAAAAAAGTAGAGCAGAAGACATGGAAGTTTCGTGAAAAAGAAAGGGTCGTCTGACAATGGACGGTCTGAAGGATGAGAGCCGATCCGGCACATACCATCCGTTTGCGTGAGTGTGGGGGCCCACCCAACTAGCCCATAATTAAAATGTAATTTGAATAATAAATTAAGATAAAATAATTGAAATAAATTTTAAAAATTAAATTATTTATTATATTTTATATAAAAATATAATAAATTATAATAAATAAATGAGATAAACTAATTAAAATTACCTCTCAATTCAAACACGAATCTAAGAGAAGCAGCCAAATCAACAAACGGGAAAAAATAGTAATGCGAGATGGTGCAAACCGAAAGAGAACTGGTATAAAATAAACTAGGACGCGGCTTATGATAAGAAAAAGGTTGCTTATGAGAGGGGTTTGTGATTAGGAGCCGTGAAGGGAAGTTAATTGCCATTGCAGGTGGTAAAGCCGTAAAGGTGTCATGTCAAGTTTTAGCATTTGAGAGTAAGCTTTTTGTTAAGGTCATAAAAATTCGGTCAACGGGATAAAGTGAGAGAAAGAATTATTTACAACCTACTAGTACAAATTGGGTTTCATTTGAAATCGTTTGAGACTCTCAATGGAGGTTCCGACGTAACTGTACTTACGTAATAACAGATAAAATAAGAGAAATAGACACATAATTTTACGTGGTTCAGTAAATGCCTACGTCTATGAGTATTTGGGGATGAGAATCCACTATAATGGAGATTTTTACAGTCTCTCATATAACTCACTGTACAGAGAAAAATATAGATGAATATTTAGATAAATTCGTCGTGCTACTTTCAGAGAAATCTGGGAAAGCTGAGGTTGAAGAAGAAGAGCCCGTACAAAATTGTTCCAACTAGCCAGCCAGCCCCCCCTTTCACCTGTTCGAATCCTTTTATAGTTAAGTTTCGGTCTAAACGATCAGATATTCCCTTACGTGTGTCAGTAGAACTCTACACTTTCATTTCACTGCCTGCTTTTTATTTAATTCCTGCATCCTACCCTAACATCTATCAGCTCACCTTTCAGTCCCATCACCTATCATTTTGTCCCATTTGTCATAAATGCTTGGCAAGTGTGATTAATTTCATCTCTTTCAGTACCCCGCAAATTCTTATCAAAGATACTTTGATGGGAATTTTATAGTTTTGTATCATGAATCCCGAGAAAATACTGATTGTGTAAAATGTAGCTGTGGAGCTAAGTTAAGGGGAGACCTTAGTAATCTTCGCGTGGGTGGATTTTTTGTAGGTTGTGGATGGCCTCGCGAGCTTTTGAGCAGGATGTGGTTAATCTGACAACTTCCACGAGTTGTCGATGAGATTTCGCTATGGTGAGGCGCAAAGCCTACTTCGTCGCAGTATAAGACCCATCTGGTGGTGTCACAGCGTGAGATCCGCAGGAGTGCATTGTCTAGGACTCCGTGGGAGGTGTCATCGCGTGAGACCTGGCGGGAATGCATCGCCTAGGATTTCGCGGGAAATGTTATCGCGTGAGACCTGGTGGGAATGCATCGCCGAGGACTATGCGGGAAACGTCATCGCGTGAGACCTGGCGGGAATGCATCGTCTAGGACTCCGCGGGAAATGTCATCGCACGAGACCTGACAGGAATGCATCGCCTAGAACTCCGCGGGAAACGTCATCCCGTGAGACCTGGCGGGAATGCATCGCCTAGGACTCCGCGGGAAACGTCATCCCGTGAGACCTGGCGGGAATGCATCGCCGAGGACTCCGCGGGAAACGTCATCCCGTGAGACCTGGCGGGAA
This sequence comes from Platycarya strobilacea, assembly GCA_036898215.1. Classification (NCBI taxonomy): domain Eukaryota; kingdom Viridiplantae; phylum Streptophyta; class Magnoliopsida; order Fagales; family Juglandaceae; genus Platycarya; species Platycarya strobilacea. Next base: position 57,991,475 of record CM072550.1, read on the forward strand.
TGCATCGCCGAGGACTATGCTGGAAACGTCATCACGTGAGACCTGGCGGGAATGCATCGCCGAGGACTCCGCAGGAAATGTCAACGCGTGAGACCTAGCGGGAGTGCATCACTTAGGACTCTACGAGAGGTGTCATCGCGTGAGACTTGGCGGGAATGCATTACCTAGGACTCCATGAGAAATGTCATCGCATGAGACCTGGCGAGAGTGCATCACCTAGGACTCCGCGAGAGGTGTCATCGCGTGAGACCTGGCGGGAATGCATCTCCTAGGACTTCGCGGGATTCTGTCACTTCGCTAGGTAGGCAGACCGACCCCGCGGGAGATGATAACGCGTCGACATCCCATACTGCAGATAATAACTTTATCAGTACAAAGATAAATTCACACATTGTAAGAGGGACAAACTGATGTATTTTTGTCCGTGGAAAAAGTTTTCAAGTGTCGAATGTCAAGTGATGAATTTCTGAACGTCGACTCCCGAGCGAGGAGTTGTGAAATCATAAGCATTAACTCCCAAGTGTCGTGTTCCGAGTTTCAAGGCATGGGTGGTGGTTGCCTGATTCCTGCAAAAAGGTGAGGAAGATAGCTCTTATAGAGCATGAATATTTCGAGTTTGTGAGTTTTCCATGAGCGAGGTGAGTCCCGAGTTTACAAACAAATGAGTACCCAAGCTGCTTAGTATAGTTCCTGATAACCTTCTAGGGCTGGTGTGCCCGTGAGGAGGGCATAATTGGTCCCGAGAGGGTGACAAAATTCTATGTCCTGATGAATGCATCCACGTAAATGGGTCCAGGAGAATCTCAAGAGTACAGCGACTGGTAGCGGTTTCCAAATGAATAAATCTTAAGTGTGATGCTGTGGATTCTTGTGTGAGGTGAGTTTCCGGATGTGTGTAAGGTTTTTGGCCTGAATATACATGAGTGATGTGATTCTCGAGTGATGGGATGTCTGATAAGTTCCGAGGGAGATGGAAGGAGCTCAGTGGATCCTCAAGCTGGTGGAGCTCGTGAACGTGATTCGTGTATATGATCTATTATGACGTGAGTGTCGTGGAGGATCTCGAGTGCGTTCATAAGGCGTATTTCGTATGGCATAATGGGTGAGTCGTGGGCATGTCATGTGACTGGATGAGGTGAGAGGCGTGTGATCCTGTGTGACGACTTGGTAAGCTGTGCACATGAGAAGTCGTGATCGAACGAGTATTCTATATATAGAATGTGTTACGGTGATATTGCACTGGGGCAGTTAACGTGTGGTAGCATAGTCTCTATGCATGCATGCACTCCGTGAGGTGCCAGGGAATTGTAGGTACGTTGCGTACCTTAGGGTGGTAAAGTAGTCCGAATGGTAGGCGACCGAGTTGGCGGAACCCCGAGCTGTAGGAGCTCGAGTTGGGGAAGCTTGGATTGGTGCCCCGAGCCAGTGGAAGGCCGAGCTGGGGAGTCCCGAGCTGGAAGGGTTCAAACTGGGGGTGTCCTAATAGGTGGTGTTTGTTCGTGGTTCCAGAGCTAAGTTGTCCATGCAAGTTAGTGAGACGGACTATCGGGTCAGTATCATAACGTGTGTTATGATACTCCTGGTTTCGAGATGTGTTTTTTTTTTTCGAGTGATGGTCTGAATATGGAAAGAGGTCAACTCGACAGTGGGAGTTCCAAGCTGATGATTGTTACCCCGAGTGTGTTTTTCGAGTGTCTGAGTGGTGTTTATTTGAAGGAAACCCATGGTACCCGGGGTCGGATCCGAGCATTAAAGTTGATAAGCCTATAATTTGAGATAGCGTGAATGGGCTTCCGAGCATAGAGGGTGAGGTCTCGAAGGTGACTTTTTTGAGATGAGAGAATCTGATCCGAGTTGGGAGAAATCCGAGCTGGTGCTCGGTCTGTCCGAGCTTGAGGGAATCTGTGATTGATGTTTCCCAAGCAGTGGAGGTCCGAGTGGTGCTTCCAGAGTGGTGGGGAACCGAGAGGTATATCCGAGAGGTATTTCCGAGCGGGTGGTGTTAGTGAACCCAAGCTGGCCGAGAGTGTCCGAGCTGAAAGTGTCCTTGCACTAAGTGAGCTCGGAAAAGTCCGAGCTAAGGGTCCAAGAAGTGTGGCGAGCCACCGAGCTGAAAGTGTCCGAGAGGTGAAGGATCCAGTGCGGGCTGAAGGTATCCGAGGTGTGAAGAAGGTATTTGACCGCGGGGTTCTCTTTTGCTGCTCAGGTGATGGGAATCCAAGCTGAAACGTCTCCGATGAATGGGAGGTCGGATAACCACCTTACTGGAGACAGACATCACCGGCGGTCATCAGTGACTGCCGGCGGTTGGTCCGGACCCCTGGCGACGGCATCGTGAGCCTTGGGCTCACGTGGCTGCACATGCACGTTAAATGTGCATGTGCATGCACGGGCATGACCTGAGTACTGTGCAAGTGCTCGGGCATGCATGGTGTTTTTGGCGGGAACGCCAGTGGGTCACCGGCCAATGAAGACAGAAACTGCCGGCGGTCAACATGGTGACCGCCGGCAGGCCCATAACACTAGCAGCGTGGTGCCACGAGATCGGGAGAGGGGGGAGCACATCGGTGTGCTCCCGACGGGTGCCAAGACACCCGTCGTTCACGGCCCCCCAGAAGCAGAGGTCGCGGGTGTCAGGGCAGAAATTTCCTGCTAACATATTGGTGGTCGCCGGAGACCCAGCCGTGCTACGGCGGCTTTGGGCTGGGGGTCCTTTGCCGCTCGGGTGACGTGAGCCCGAGTGAGGTGCCTTCGGCAAGTGGGTGGCCGACACCTAACCTGCCGGAGACAGAAACTGCCGGCGGCCACTGGGTGACCGCCGGCGGTTGGCCCGGGCCCCTGGCGCCGGTGCCGTGAGCCTTGGGCCAGGACCCAAGCATTGTGCATGTGCTCGGGCATGCACAGTGCACTGTACACGTCCATGAGCACTGTGCATGTGCTCGGGAGTGTACAGTGCACGTGCGTGTGCTCGAACATGGATAGTGAACGTGCATGTCGGGACATGCACGTCGTGTGTGTACATTTATGCTCTTAAGTGAATCGGGAATTTTCTGTGTGCAGTGTGCTGTACCTCCTAAATGTGTCGGAGCATGCGTTTGTGACTCTCGTGACCATTCGAGTCGTGAACATAAATAAATGGATGGTCCAGGATAAGAACTGGATAGATCGAGCTCGATACCGACCGAGCTAGTACTGGCATTTATTTTTTTATTCGCCGTGTCAATGATAGAAATAAAAAATAAAAACGAGAAGGAGGTGATCAAGCACACTTATCGCACACTTATCTAGAAATTTTTCGTTGAGTCGTCCGATCGGATACTTTTATTCAATGGATTAGAAAGTCATCATTTCTTACCACCGATTCTCGAATCCCGCAGATGGCGCCACTGTTAAGGTCATAAAAATTCAGCCAACGGGTCAGGGTGAGAGAAAGAATTATTTCCAACCCACTGGTGCGAGTTGAGTTTCATTTGAGGTCGTTTGGGGCTCCCGGTGGAGGTCCCGGCGTGACTGTACGTACGTAATAACAGATGAAATAAGAGAGATGGACACACAATTTTACGTAGTTCGGCGAATGCCTACATTTACGGGTATTTGGGAATGAGAATCCACTATAATGGAGATTTTTACGGTCTCTCATAGCTCACTGTATAGAGAAAAATATAAATGAATATTTAGAGAAATTCGCCGTGCTACTTTCAGAGAAATCTGGGGAAACTGAGGTTGAAGAAGAAGAGCTCGTCTAAATCTGGGGGGCTGGCTGGCTGGAATAATTTAGACGGGCTCTTCTTCTTCAACCTCAGCTTTCCTAGATTTCTCTGAAAGTAGCACGGCGAATTTATCTAAATATTCATCTATATTTTTCTCTGTAGAGACTGTAAAAATCTCCATTATAGTGGATTCTTATCCCCAAATACCCGTGGACTTAGGTATTCACCGAATCACGTAAAATTGTGTGTCCATCTCTCTTATTTCATCTGTTATTACGTACGTACAGTCACGCCGGGACCTCCACCAGAAGTCCCAAATGACCTCAAATGAAGCTCAACTCGCACGAGTGGGTTGGAAATAATTCTTTCTCTCACCCCGACCCGTTGGCCAAATTTTTATGATCTTAACAGTTTTAAATAAAGAGTAATATTAAACTAAAACCACACTTAATTGATTGTATTTCCACACATATAAATAATAATATGTTACAGTTTATATGTATGTGAAAACAATAAGTTAAGAGTGGCTTCTTCCAATATTTTCTCTTAAATAATTATGTTTGATAGCGATAGCTCACTTGATATTTATTCAATTAAATCTGAATCAAATTTGATTTATAAAAGATAAAAACTTGTATGTGAAAGCAAATACTTACTTGATTAATAAATGATGCATACTCAATAAAATTTGACTCGACTAAAACTCATTTATGCTCGAATCGACCAGTTAGCTCAACTCAATTAAAGTCAATTTATATATTGATATATATATACACTACACCTATGTGTCTATACATATATATTAGCTAATAATATAATAATAATAATTTTATAATTAAATATATAATATGTAATTTCATTGTGCATGCTTACATATTAAATATATTTCATAGCGTTAGTTATATATTAATTATTATAAATTTTTAAAATCTTATAATTCAATAGAAGTTATAATTGTTAGTTATACAAATTTAATATTATACTTTTTATTTTTTATTTATCTAATTTATTAATTATTAAATCTTGTTCAAAAAATAAAAAGTAAACAATTCAAGTTTGGATCGGATTGAATTCGTTTGTGGAAAGAACTCGAATTTGAACTTGAATTGAGAGTTTAACTTAATGAGTTGATATCGAACAAACATTAAATAAAAATCTCGTATTCAAATGTTTTGAATCAAGCCACACTCAGCATGCTAAAGGTCAATTGGACTTGACTCAATTACAATCCTATTTGAGAGAGCTACTGAGTTGATTTTAAATGAGGCTATTTTGAAGGGGATGCTCTTCCAATAGCGAATGATTTGAAGTGCAAAGAGGTGAATTGGTCATAGTATGGGCGGATTATATAAGAGCTGAAGTGTTTTTTCGGTTATGATGAGAAGAGAGAGATCAAATTCATTTCAAGAAAGGGAAACCGAGCTGGTCATGAGCCATGCCATAGCCAAGTTAGCCTTGGAATTTGAAGAGAAAGTCCGAAGTAGCATATGGTTGAAGGAGGGTCCAATTGAGGTTATTAATTGTATCGAGAGGGAAAAGTTTGTACTGGATAATTGATGTTAATGAAATGAAACGTTATGGTTTCTTATTCAAAATAAAAAGTAGTATTAAATAATTAGAATTTATTTATTATATTTTATTTATTAATCTATTATTTAATTTAATAAATGATAATTAATAGATTTTATTTTTAATAAAAGGTTTATAATGCATGGATATTGGTGCATACAGGCATGTATTAAAAGGAAGGTGGGGCTCTCTTTATGTTTTGAGGGAGGCGTGGCGAAGCGTCAATATCTATGTGAAAGACACAAACAGCCACACATTTTATTCATCATTATGATTTTATTTTTAGAGATAAGATAATAAAATAAAAATTAAAAATAAAATAAAATATTATTAAAATATAATTTTTTAATATTAATTTTATTTAAAAATTAAAAAAATGTATCAAAATTTGAATAAAATAAATTTATTTTATTTTATTTTATATAAAATTTTAAAAAATATAATAATAAATTTGATATAAAATGAGAGGAGATAACAAACTAGGCCTAAAAATATAGATTAATCTTACAAATTAATCCCATAAATCTAAATAATCAGTTCATACAAAAAAAGATATAAAAAAAAAACTGATGTGGCATCCAATACATTAGTTCATAGAATTTTTGTGTAGAATTTGTGTCTTAACAAGACTTTTATGAATAATGTTACATATAAATAATTTTAGTTGATTATATCTTTTATTTTAAAATTTAAATTTTTGACTAATTACATTGGATGAATGGACAAATTAATACACAAAATTAGTTACAACTAAAATTTTTCTATTATTATTAGGAAAATGATTTAGATATAAATAAATTACATAAAGATAAATATATAAATTAATTTAGCATAATGTGATACGTTAAATTATAAATTATAAAATAAATTTAATAAATATTATAAAACTATATAAATTTGTATTTTTTTATGTAATTTTTTCTGTGTCTAACAATTTGTGAATTATTATTATTATTATTATTATTATTATAATGTTGTTATGCTTCGTTTTCTTGGGGACCAAAATAACAACGTTCTGTCCACAACACCTCCACCGCGCTTTTACGTGTGGTTGCGCCTTTCATGTACTTTAGTTTTCATCATTTCAACTCCACGCTCATGAATTCCATATCTCTCTCTGTCTCTCTCTCTCTCTCTCGTTTTCTGAAAATAGAAATTATAATAATATTTTTATAATAATTTATACAATATATATTATAAAATATATTATGTGTATAATTTATTTTGATAAAAAATATAAATTTAATAAAAAACTAACAAAAAGAAATTATGTATTAGGCAAAAGTATTGACATTAATTTTGTCAAAAACCAAAAATTCAAATTTTGAACTATAATATTTTATTACCATCGAATGATTAATATTTATAAGCTAAATTAATTAATTATTTTATTTTATTTTATTCTTTATAATTTTTTTTAATCAAATATATATATTTTTTGATAAATCTAATATAAAATTATTTTAAATGTTAATTTTTTTTTTTATCAAAATTATACTTTTCTTTAAATTTTTTTTTTTATAAAAAAGGATAAAATCAAGGCCAATACTCGAATGCAGAGCAGTTCTATCCGAAATGCATAAATTTGTCAGCAAAAGCACAGTGCGCCGTTGCTATCAGACCCAGATGAGGCCTGTAGAAAGGCCTATGTCTCAGTCTAATATAGTGCTTAAAATAAAAATCTTATCTCTTTGTATCCAACCAAAACTTCCCATCAAATTATTAAAAAGATGCGAAGCCCCGAAGATGGGTTCCATCGAATCATTAATGGGTTCTTTACTTGTTTTATAAATGATGATTTTAATTTTTTAACAGTAAATTTTACTTTATTTTTTTTAATAACGAATATATTTATCATTTCTTTATTATAAATGGTTAGAACTTAAGAATTCTGTCCTCAGCCTTTTTAATGGCTCAAATTAAAATTGAAATGGGTTTTTCACTTTCCAAAAACGTAAAGACTACTACTGTTATAGTGTTTGGCTGAGCTTCATATTTTAAATTAAACTTAAATCCTCCATAAAACATTTTTTTTTTAATTTCTTGAGGAAATGATAACAGATGCCAAAAATTTTATAATGAAAAAAGTTTTACCCATCCCAGAGACCAAAAGGTTTGAATTTTGGATTGTAATGGTGAAGTTAACGAACAAGTCAAGTACATATGCTGCTTTGGTAGGCTTGATGGCACCAAAAATCAGATGTCACTATAAAAAACTTATCTATCTAACTTTTTTCAACTTGTATGTCAATTTCAGCTGCTTATTTATTATTGAGAAATATTATAGTCATAAAATAATTATATAAAGGTAATCTAAAAAATTGATATAATTTGTCTAATTATAAAATTATTTTTATTATAAAATAAATATGACGAATTACTTAAAATTATATCAGTTTGTACGATTTTTTTGTGCAATCTACCATTTAATTGCAATGGTCTCCATGGCTTTGAGATCATCATTCACTATAAAATCTAACCTAAATATTCTCAAGATTTTTGACAGCCCTTTGACCATTCTTACTACATTACTTCATTATTCAATTCAGAGAGTGGAGTGGAGTGGAGTGGACCGGACCGTCCAGAACGTATGAACAGTGTCCTGAATTGGCTCTCGGACATTATCTTTTGAAGCACGATTCCCACCCCCATTAGATTCTCAGCCCAAATAAATTTTATGCCTCCCTTCCTATAAGGTGGTGTCCAGTCAAAGTCAAACTACAAAAAAGATTAAAAAGCAATGGGTTTTTCTAGCTGCTTGTTTAAAAATGTTAATCATGCTTAGGTATCTTAAACATAGTGGAAGGTAAAGCCTTTTCAGCTTATGCAAGCAAAGCAAACATTGTTGACCAACATATTCTCTATCATTAAGAACCAAATGTTCTAAAAAAGCACAGTACTTTATTTACTTTTTTTTAGCTTTCTTTTCTTTTCTAGCTTAAAATAAACAGTTCTTTTGGCTTCTATTTCTAGTAATGGGGAGACAAAACTGCAAATCAAGTCTTGTTGTGTCATTAATATAGAGAACAATTGAAATAGAAGGACTTGAAGTCAAATTGTAAAATTAGTAGACTGGGCAGGTCAGTAGCCCAATGGTGCCTAGGGCCCTTTATCTGGTCTACCGTCTACTCATAAATTCCTGAAAATTATAAGAAAATCCTGATTCTTAAATCAGCTTTCTCAATTAGCCTCATAAGTAAGTTTATTTATTTATTTTTCACTATCTTCACTAAAAAGTTTCAACTGTGTGACATATTTGAATTCCCCTCAACTTTTACAAATCTCAGTTGGGGCAGTTTGCCCCCCAACTCACCACAACTTTCTGCTTCAATAGCAGACTATGGCTTAAAGTCACACATATTATTGGTATTATTGGTTCTGTTGAGAGTTGGCTTGTTCGGGTGGGGTAAGCTCTTCTACTCTGGTTCATAATTTCACTTGGCTAAGTAGTTCATTTGGAGGAGAGATTGAGTTTCAAGAAATAGTAATGATCTTATCAATACTATTTCAAATGTATAACTCTCCAGAAACTTCAATTGCGCTTATATTCATCACTTTTGAAATTGGGTTCAAGCTTTTCCCAGCTCCTTCTCAATAATAGACTTCTCACATATACGAAGGCATTGCTTTCTATAATAGTTGTATTTTCTTCTCATTATTATTTCCATTATGATACTTTAAATATAGTCTTTGATAACCGATTTATCCTAATAAGTTTGTTTGTTTGTTTTCCTTTTGCCTTTGGCTAAAACTACACTAAAAGACAAGGAACCTCCACATTGTAGTTTCCACTTGAAAATTTATCTTAAAAAACAAAAACATTGTAGTTTCCAACTAAAATTGCCGACTGGTGGTCTGCAAATAGCACTCATTCCTTGACACTTGCATCCCTCCCTCCCCATATATTACCATATTGCAGCAAGTGTTAAGGAGCTCACCTTTACAGTTCTACATATCAAAACAAGTTCTGCCTTCAGATGGTATGTCAATGGCCTTCAGCACTTCCAAGCACTTGCTCTGCTTTGCACTCGTGCTTGTCTTTGCTTCTATCCGCATAGTGATTGCTGGAGATGAAGATATCATCTCAGATTTTGTAGGCCCTTCAAACTTCACACCTGATGACAGCTACTTCACACTTACCAACTTGAGGTCTGTTGTCGGGGGAACTCCGCCGACAGCCTTCAAGGTCTTGAAAGCAAGCCTTACTGAATTCCCGGCCCTCGCTGGACAAAGTGTTTCCTATGCAATTATCCAATAACCTGCTGGCTCTATCAATCCACTTCACACCCATCCTCGCTCCACGGAGCTCTTGTTTCTCCTTATTGGTTCCCTGGAAGTTGGGTTTATTGATACTACCAATAAGCTCTTCACTCAGGTACTCCAAACTGGCGACATGTTTGTATTTCCAAAGGGACTTGTTCACTACCAGTTCAATAGAGATGCAAATGGTTCTGCCTTAGCAATTTCTGCATTTGGGAGTGTAAATGCTGGAATTGTCTCAGTTCCAACAACCGTATTCACAGCCGGCATTGATGATGTGATCTTGGCAATGTCTTTCAAGACTGATGCTGCTGCCATTCAGAAACTCAGGACAGGGCTTGCGGTCAAGACCTAAGAAAGAAAGGGCCAACTTGATAAACACCAAAAGTTTTTTGATTCTCAGAAATTTTTGTGTGTGGGGGGTAAAGAGAACATTCAATGTTAAACTGATATGGTAATGAAATAGTGAACTGCTCTTTTTTGTCAAGACCAAAGTGTCTCATGTTCATAGTTTCTTGTGGTTGAAAGGCAATGAATTCATACCTCGGTGTTTAACATTTTTCGGGATTATGGTCATGAGTTTGATTAAATTCCATTCAATCACTACGCCCTTTCTCATAGGAAACTGAACTGTGCAAATTTCGGAAATCATTTTCATTTTCCTTAGATGGTAGTAAAGATAGATATTATTGGTTCAGACATCACCACATACAATCATAAAAAAATCCAAGAAAACTTGAGAACCGTTGATTTGGAACTTCTTCACATTATTTCAAGCTACACCAGCAAATATTAACTGGAAAAAGGTTAGCGTTAGGGAATCCCATTTCTAAATTTCAGCGAATTCATTAAAAGAATTTTGCCCTAAATTGAGTGGAGGAATCTTGTTTTGGCTTTAGCATAACCTAAATCTGCACCATTTCTTACGGAAAATTTTCAATGTTTTATGACCAGGGAAGGGCAAGCCCTCAATATTCATTAGAGCTGGTCATATCATAAATGCAAAAACAGAAGCCTATAAAAACAAATGGCAAAGCACAAGGAATCGAAGATCAAGATCATTAACAGAAACCTCTGAGCAAATTAAGAACCTGCATACAAACAGGCCACATGTAAATTACACTTTAAGAGATGATAGCACCAAACGTACTTTTCTACAAAGACCAGATCTGTTCGAAAGTTAAAAAGTTGCTACATTTTATTTTTCCTCATTTCCAAAGCAAGAAGCTATCCGCTAGTGCAGTTGAACATTTCAATCCTGATGGGTCCCCTCAGATTTCTGCAAACAATAAAATCATAAGTAAACGAAATTGAATGTGAAATCAAAACAAATGCAAGAGGTAAGCTTTACAGATAAATTATATAGTTCGCCACCAGAATACATCATGACATACTACACCAAAACCCACTTCCACTCAATAAACATTGGATTGGGGAATGAACTAGCGTCAATTCACATCCAACATAAATTCATTTTTTCGGCTTCAATGTCCAATATCCTAAAAACCACAACTCACAATAGGACACCAAGTCACAAACTACGTAACCAGTTATCAGTCCATTACTTGAAGAAAAATGACTTGTAATCCTACGTTGCTACATATTTTAAACCAAAATCTACAGTTGCAGCACATACATGTATGATTCTACAGCACATCATCTATCATCTAAACAAAGACCCCTGTATCATTCGACCTAAAATTGTTATTAAGATGTGTGGTGGAGTAAGGCAAACCTTGACTAAAGAGGAAGGAGCTAATTTTAGTTTTACAAAACTTATGAAACTTAGCCAAGCCTTGTTCCCCTGCGCTTTTTTAAATTAAGCACTAAAAACTAGATAAGTTTTCTTGTTTCTTTTTCTGGTTCCTAGAATGAAGTAGGTGTTTTCTTTTGTATGCCCCCTGTGAGCTTGGCAACACCTATTTCATTCTCATTAATAAAGTTAATTTTACCAATGTAAGAAAAAAAAACAAATAAACCACTTCAGGTTGGTTGAGTGGCCTTAAGATTTTGGCTTGCAAACTGGGATACTGGATACATGTTTCAATAAGCCATCAAATCAACCAAGACCCTTAAGCCAAGGCTAATTCTTTGACAGTCCTCATTACGAGGGGATCCTCGTGAAAGTAAGTTATGACCTATTAATGCAAATCTAACAACTAATACTTCATAACGTGTTCTTCTATCGGTTTATCAAATAATACTTAGCCAAATCAAACAACATAGAACAGGAAAACAATAACGTAGCACCCAATAGTTAATAGTTTGTCGTGAACAATGTGCCAAGGGTCCATACCTTGTCCCCATTCTCTTTTGCTTTCTCCGCCTTTTCTTTCTCTGTCTTTTGCTTCAGCTTCTCCAACCTCTCCTTCTCCATTTTCTTTCACACAATTCAACAAATTTGTCGATATAAGCCCAAGGACCAGGGAAGAAAAGGCTAAACAATAAGCGAAAGTGATTACGTAACAAAAATGAATTCATTGAAACTGTTTGGTTGATGAGAAAGCTGAATCAAAGGAAAAGATAAGACCATAATGCAAAACAGTGAACCCAAGTGAAGGAGAATAGATAACAAAGAACAAAAAGGCGAATCATTTACTGGCTAAGAAGATGAATTTATAAATAAATATTGATGATAAAATCGTGTTATTTAACAAGTAAAAAAGGAAGCGTTCAATATCCAAAATCTTTTCTTCTCCTACTGTTTACCTCGGCAACCAAACTGAGGCTTTCTTAACATTTGGTTGCTGAGAAACCAACGGAGAAAATATTTTCTGACAAAATCCATTTTTAAAAGACGACCTTTCACCTCAACCGAGCCAAACAATAGCACTCTTGACCTCACCTAGATTAAATTTCTACATTTTTCCTCTATCTTTTTCGTGATCGATCTCATTCACTTTTTCTCAGCTCCCAAAATAACGGAAGTCTCATTTTCCTACGTTTTCTACCATTCTCTTAGCAAACCACACAGGGACTGAAAGAATAATAGAGAAATAGAAGACCTTAATGTAGACGTTTTCGGCAGCGCGCTCCTCCTCGCCCAGAACCCGGCCCTTACCTTCACTGAAGTAGCGAGTCGCACCCCGAGTCAACTCCATGGAACGAGACACACTCGCCGAGACTCGACTCAGCACGGATCGCATGGCCATTTTCAACGATCTGAAAATGGCCATTTTCAACGATCTGGCCATTTTCAAAAGAGTCGGAAGTCGCAGTCAAAGGGTCCTAGAAGTTTCCATATTTATAGTGCGGGTTATTGGTAGGTAGGTTCGCATTTCCAGCCGGTCGGGTGGAAATGTACATTTTTTTTTTTTTCAAGTCAATCAACAGCTGCTACACAAGATAGAATTCTCATTAGATTACGTATTTATATATGTAAGAAAATATTAGTTTGTATATTTTAAAAATAAATTTGGTCATATTTTATTAAAAATAAAAATAAAAATAAAATAAAAGTACTAATAATATACATAAGTGAAATATAATCCTTCAAAAATCTTCAATTTTGTAGACTTTTAAATTATTACTATTCATTTTTTAAAACAAAAATATTTTTATTTTTATTTTTCTATTTTTCTATTTTTTTAAAACAAATTTAGTGAATATAAATTTGGCGATTCAATAATGTCAAAATTGAATAAACCTCAAAGTTTTCATTTTGAAGAAGAATAAGTTTGGCAATGCAATAATATCTAACCTCTTATTCATTTTTATAAACACGTTCATTTTATCTTATTTCATTTTATCTGATCATTATTATTTTTTAAAATTTTCATATAAAATAAAATAAACAATTTAATATTTTCAAATCTTAAAAAAAAAATCAAATTTTAAAAAAATATTTTATAAAATTTTTTTTATAATTTTTAATTTATTTTATCTCATTAATAAGTCAGACCTAAATCTTTTCTGATTGTTGCAATATTCTGAAGAGGTTATTGAGTAGTTCGGCTTTCTTAACCAGCCTGACTAACTTGAACTCAGCTAAAACCCCTGGGTCACTCTTACTTTTCACTGCTTTTTATTCGCGTTTTGGCATTAGATTATTTCATGGGCCTTTGGATTGTAATAGATAATGGGCTTAGGCCCGTAACATAACTAGTTGTAGATTTTAATCTTATTATCTTGTTGTTACTTTGAGCCTAGTCCTAATACGTGGGTTATATGTACTGAATAACTTGGCCCAAAATAAAAAAAAAATCCAAAACTTTAATATCATAGTTTTCCTATTTTGCTCTCTATCTCTTTTCTCTTGGAGCTTTGGAGGGTAGGTCAGCCTTGGATCTGACCAATTTTCTTGCATTTTCTTTTATATTTTTTAGCCACCCAAACACCTATTATCAAGTGTGTTATAATTGATATCTAGAGTCAAGTTTTTTTTGGCAGCTACTTCGTCAATCCGTGAAAATAGAAAAAAAAAAGATTATCATCCTTACTCAACATCAAAGAGCTAGTTGAACAATTACAGCAACGTTATGGAGTGATTTTGCAAACATTCAAAGATATTAAAAATATCTTGAAGATTTCAAGAACAACTTTAATCGATGTTTCAAAATCTAGAAGATCAAATCTATGCTCTACAGGATGAGAAAAAATTCATAGAAAAGAAGGTAGACAACCTCGATCAAATCCCTCTTTCTCATGTTCCCAAAAAATCCAGTAGAAATCAAAAACCATTTTCTCCATTCTCATATCTCTATTTATGACTCTCGTGTCTTTCAATTACTCTTAGGAATTATTTTCTATCTCTTCCGTTGTCATCGTTCAAGCCTAACAATAACCCAACCATCGGAGTGAATCTAGATATCAGATGAAAATTTGATCTTGGTGATCTCCGATTACTACCCCATGTTTCTTCTTCATTAACCTCTATCTCTTTCAGTGTTGCTTTAAATCTGAAAACTATATACAATGTCATTTCCACTTAGCAAAGCATATTCTCTCCCCTTTCCCTTCTTGTCAAAAGTCAGTAGCCATGCCTATTCTCTCAGATTTCCTCAACCTTGACCTCACCGAGACCCTTTTTAAGATAATGGCTGAGTACATATGGATTGGTGGATCTAGCTTGTGCCTGAGAAGCAACCTCAACTCATCTCCCCATCCAAGCCAGCTCTAAGACAGAGAGGATGATGAAGCTCCCACCAATGAGGATGAGGATATCGACGCTCATATCACCCCAATCGACAAGCTTGAGAAGGTTGCAATCTCCACCAAAGAGGAGAACCAAGACCCTATCTTGAAATGAGATGCAATTGAGTGGGGTTTCTGGATGGTTGTGTCTCATTGGTCAATTGAATGCAGTGCTTCTCCAACTTGCAGGTAGAGCATACATGTATGGGTACACTTCGATGAGTGGCAATCATGAATTAGCTAGAGTAGAAGTTGCTTGAGAGATGTTTGATAAAATGCTTGGAAAGGAAATTGGTGTGGGGACACAATTTATGCCGCCATTAGTGGAGGTCCCCAATGCGATCGACGCCATTCAGTTCACCTTGTCTATTATATTCGACGCAAACACAGAGATAACATAGTTGAATGGTAGATTTGGTGGAGGTCCTAGTGAGAGCACGAAGCAAATCGAAGTTGAATAATTTCTCTGGATTAATGCCCACCATGTTGAAAGTTTGAGAGGGAATTGTATAATGCTTGTTTGGCATCATAGATCAGCACTCCAACCGTGTAAATGTCCCTTATGTCATCAATAAATTACCTTGTTGTTCCTAGAGAGACTTCATTAAGTCAGCGACATGATCTCGAGGTTGTTGAGATTCTTGGAGAGGTTATTCCAATTATGAGGGGTTTGACAGGTTTGGTTGTTTTGAGGAGCGGACAATTGTCTGATCTGATTTTACAGTTTCAAAAGTTATTGAAAAGTGTAATTGAAGTTGAGATCTCGCCAAACAAGTACGATACTACAATCCTTTCAATTTAGATTCAACATTTGGCTCAAGAGATTAGGGAGTTAACGATATCCCGTCCTGTAACCATCTTCAATGGGGATTCATCATCGAATGTGAGCTATGGTCTCTACTTAGTGGTTGCTATTGCACTTGGAGCAATGGGATATTGTTACATGTGGTGGAAGGGTTGGGCTCTTTCTCATGTAATGTTTGTAACTAAGCATAATATGGTAAATGATATTGCGATTGTGTCCAAACAATTAGAGCATGTCCAAGAAGCAGTTGGTGCAACTAAGAGACATAACCAAGAAGTTGGAGAACTTGGACAAGAAGGTGAAGGAGAAAAAGGAAACAATCAAGCTTATTACAAATGATGTGAATGAGATGAATAAAAAATTAGGTTTGATATGGCATCAGTCTATCAAATGCTATCTAAGTTGGAACTAAAGGTTAGGCTTCTTGAAAACAAACAAAACATGATTAAGTTGCAAGTTTTAGGAGATGCAAAAATTTCCCATCAATTGTTTATTTTTTGCCACTTAAAGCTGTTTTCAAAGTTTTTGATAGAGGAAAGAAATCATTTGGGAATGAAATGTAATGGCTAGGACACCATTGAGCTACTAGAAGAGTCCCAAGAACTTTCTGTAGCAAATATTCTAGTACAAGAGAGTAATTATTTGGGTTATGTGGTGGAGAAAGGGATGTGGTTAGATGTAGTTATCTACAATACTTTCTAGCTTGATGTAGTGTTTAGTTCCCTTCACTCTAAGTTTGATCCAACGACTTACTGGAAGTTTGCTTCTGGGTTGATGTTGCGCTCATTGCCTGTTGGTTATCTACCATACACTTTGGGCCGTGTGTGCTGATCTTGGGTATGAGGTTGGAGCTGATAACCATGAAATGGATAGATATGTAAACCATGTTGCTATGGTGCTCTCAATTTTGAGAACAAGGTTCTTTGAAGGAGACGACAGCGTAACATGGACTCGGCTCAAGCCCATAGGCCAACCTTACCTTTTACTCTACTTCTTTTTACTTGTGTTTTTACTTTAAATTATTTTATGGGCATTTGGATTGTGGGCTTATGCCTCATTAACTAGTTGCATATTTTAGTCTTATTATCATGATAAGCATTAGTTTTTTGAGCTTGTGAAACAAGGGTTTATTGCAAAGGACTTAAGTGCAGGCCATGCTGAAGCTGCTCAGGTTCACGGTCTTCGTTTCTCGAGGTGTATATTTGGAGGGGTGTAACCGGTCCGATTTGATCCGATTTTAGACTAATTTTGGAAACAAATCGGTATATATCAATTTTACATTTTCAAAAAATGATTTCACGTCGATTACCCTTCTACATCAGTACTATTGATTATAGTTTGGTTTGGTTCAATTTTTTAGTTTTAATAAAGTGTCAATTATCAAAATGAATATGTTGAAAATTTACTAGGCCAAAAAATGTAATTAATATATTGTATATTTTTAATATTTAAAATATATGATCAAATAAATTTACATGTTTAAGATTAGAATTTTATGTTATAAATTATAATATAATTAATATTTATGTTATATATAAAATTATTTATAATATAAAAATATTATATATAGTTTTAGAAATTAATTAAAAATATATAAAAATATGTGAACTGGGCCAAAAAGTGTGGAACCGATTCTGGACCAGATTTGACCATTTTTTAAGAGAAAAGAATCGGTCTCTGACTAAACCAATCCAAAACCGAACCGAATCCACCAGTTTGGGCTGATTTTTCGATTTACCAATTTATTTTTACATCCCTATATATATATGTGTGTGTGTGTGTGTGTGTGTGAAAAACAAAACCAGAGTGGATTATGCTCTCATGATATTTGTCCAATTTGATATTTTATGTTTGGATTTATGATCTCTGTAAGAATTTGAGAGAACATCTCATAATAAAATAATCATTAGAACACTACCTTCTGACCATTGTTGATTAAGTATTCGTAGAAATCAATTGCTTTTTGATTATAAACCCTCACACATTTCTTTATAGAGAGTATTTGGTAGGAATTTTCAGTCTATCTTTCTTAACGTTGATAGATGTGACTGATGTAGAATTACATATATTATTTATAGATAGACCAAGACCCTTTTTTCACTAAATGTTCTTTTATTTTATCAAAAAATGTAACTTTTGACTTTTAAATGAGTAATATTTTTGTTTTTAATTATCCAGAGTTTTTAATATAAATATAAAATTATTAAAATAAATAAATATATAATATATTTGAAAGGATGTGACACGTAAGCTACCATTAAGTTTTCTACAAAGAGACATGTTCTTTCATTCTCTCACTTGACTTGTGTAATAGTCATTTAAAATTATTTAGGTAATTAAAACTGAATATGACCACATATAAACCTACTCAAACCATAAACCTTAGAGGAATATATAATACATGAATCATGACGGTTATATTATTATATCAATATTCCTTTCTACGTATTACATTGTATTAATCTTTCTAAATAATTTTTCATATATGATATATCTCTTTATAAATGACTTCCTATAAGCCATTATGAGTCTGCACTTTATAGAATTTGAGTAAATATCTTATGTGTACAAATAAAAGTATTATTATTGACAATAAATATTGTATATAATGAACAATCAATCATAAAATGAGCTCATTAATCTCATGCTCTCTACATGTCTTAAAAACACTTTTATTGAGAGCCTTTTGTCATAAGGTCTACAATCATAAAAGATGTATTTGTATGCTCTAGTAAGAGTTATTGATCTTTAACTCTCTATATGATATCAATAAACTTTATGTCAATATGTTTACTTGTGCTTCCAATCTTGTTATTCTTAGAAAAGAAAACTATTACCAAATTATCACAGTAAATTCTTAAAAGTTTAGATATTGAATCTACAACTCGAAGTTCTGTAATAAAAATCCTTAACTATTTGACTTGTGAAGTTGCTTCAAAGTATGCAATAAACTCTGCTTCCATAGTAGATGATGTAATAATTGTATGTTTAGTGTTCTTCCATGATATAACACCTCCAACTAAAATGAAGACATAACTTGAAGTGGACTTTCTGAAATCTTGAAAACTAGCAAAATTTGGTCTGAATATCCACCACTTTTAGACAATCAATATGTTTATAAATAAGTATATAATTCTTATTTTCTTATAAATATCTCATAACTTTTTTAGTAGCATTCTAATATTCTATTTCAGGATTGCTTTGGTATTTTTCCAATATTCTCATACATATGCAATATCAGGTCTTATACAAACCTGTATATGCATTAAACTACCAACATCAGATACATATAGAATGTTTTTTATTTCTTTCTTTTCCAAAATATCTCTTGAACATTGATTTAAATTGAATTTAATCATTCTTTAGTATTGGTGCTGTATTGAGTGTACATTCATTCATTTTAAAAATTTTCAACAACTTTTCAATGTAGACTTCATGAGAAAGTCCTAAAATTCTTTTAGACCTATCTCGATGAATCTCTATGCCTAAAATATAATAGAACTCACCTAAATCCTTCATTTCAAAATTTTGGAATAAAAACTTTTTAGTGTCATGTAATAAACCCAAATCATTAATTACAAGCAAAATATCTTCAATATAGAGGACTATGAAAATAAACTTACTCTCACTAAATTTTTGGTATATAAAGTTATCCACAATATTTTCTATAAAATTAAATGAGGTAATAACATCATGAAACTTTAAATACTATTGATGAAATGCTTGTTTTAGTCCATAAATTAATTTCTTTAACTTGCGAACTAAATTATCACCTTTATCAGAATGAAATCCTTTAGGTTGCTTTATGTATAGCTCTCCTTTAGGAATCCCATTCAAAAATGCCGCTTTCACATCTATTTGATGTAATTCTAAATTAAAATGAGTTACTAATGCCATGATCACTCTAAAAGAATCATTTTTTGAAAATGGAGAAAAAATATCGTGGTAGTCAATATCTTGTCTCTATAATTTCTTTAGCTACAAATCTGGTTTTATATCTATCGATATTACCTTTTGAGTCTCTCTTAGTTTTATAAACCCATTTACAACCAATGGCTTTAACTCCTTTAGGCAACTTGACAATTTTTCAAATTTAATTTTTGGCCATGGATTCAATTTTTTCTATCATAGCATCATGCCAAAATTTTAAACATTCTCTACCTATGGCATGTGAAAATAAGATGAAATCATCTTTAGGTCTCACATCAAAATTGGACTCTAATAGGTACACATAGTAATCATCAGAAATAGCAGGCTTCCTTGTTCTAGAGGATCTTCTTAATTCTTCAGTTTCATCCATATTATGTGGATGTTAGATTGTAGAGTTAAAGTTGATATGTTTCTCAAGAAGTGGTTGTAGTTCTTGATTTGATTGAGTTTCAAGGGTTTCAAATTGATTTTCTTAAATGACAATCATTTTATTTTCATGCATTGATGTAATATTTGGATATCGTGTTTCCTCTCACTCTATCGTTTGAGGAATATTACTCCCACTTATTTCAAAATCATCAATAAATTCTTAATAATATAACCAAAAACATACATTAATGCTTTGAATCAAATAATAATTATAGTGTGAATTGACCAATATCTAATTCAAAAAGCAAATCTAAATCTCTTTGTAGGTAAAGAATAATAATTATTTCAATTTACCGAACAGGCGTTGGTAAAACTCAATTCAAACTATTAATATTTACATATTGTTCTCAATTGAAACCGTTCATATTCTATTAAAAATAGAAACCGTTCATATTCACATATTTCGAACATAAAACTCAATTAAAAAGTCAAGGACAAATTCTATACTTATCCTCGTTAGAGAATTGGCATTAGTCTCACCAAATGCTTCATTAAACATAAATTTGATGATTTATGTTAAAAACAACTCCACATTTGTCTCATCAAAATGTAAATCTCTACCTTTAAGTTACAGTAAAATTATGCAAACTCTTCAAATTTGAAGGGTCATTATTCACCCATCAAACTATTTTATTTAATATATTTTATTTTCCACTCTTCTTTCTCTCCATTTCTTTTTTTTTCTTACATGCACTATTCACTCATAAAATTAGTCAAACTGTTATTATTTTTTTATTATTTTAGTTTTAAAAAAATTTGTTAAAAATAATAATTTAAATATAAAATTAAATTATTAATATACATATGATTAGTATAATTATAAAATATGAAAAAATATTTAAAAATATTCTTTTTAAATAAAATATTATTATATTATTATTTTGATGAGTCTAATAATAAGTCCAATGTGAAGTTATAGATGTGGAGGTGTGTGCTTCTTATCAAAATTGTACTTTTTATCAGATTTTAATAATTTTTTTAATGAGACCAATATCAATGCTCTTAGTCATTCCCATTTTCATTCTCATCAATCTACCAATTTTTAAAGATCCCGCAAATAGCATCTCATTCTCCCTCCTTTTTCTTATTTTTTTCATTAAAACTATAATTAATAAGAAAATCTCATATATGAAATATTGCTTCACATTTATCTGATCTGATTTGTTTAAATTTGCAGGACAGTCATCTTCTTTTATTATTTGGTGATTTTCTTCAGATCTGCATACCTGACTTTACGTTTGTAAGCATTCTAATGCTTTTCTAAATTTCTCTTGTTGATTTCATTATTTTGAATATGCAATGTTTTATAAACTTCAAACACACAATTCTTATTTATCTTATTTCTCATTATTCTCAGGTTTTATTTGAGTCCTAAGCAAATAGACACTGTAGAATAGATTATTGACACACAACAAAGTGTTATTCTCACGTTATTACATTATTTGGGTTATCAGTTTGTTGAATTTGAATTCTCATTTTATAAAAATGTTCTCCCTCCAATAGAATATATTGTGGAAGTAATAATGTATGTACATTTTTTTAGTAGTTTTATTGTGGAATTTGAATTCCCATTTTTTTAGTAGTAATATTGTGGAATTTAAATTCCCATTTTTTATGGGGATTAGAAGACCCATTAATATATTCCATCAACGAACAACGAATATTCGCAACAAACATACTTGCAAAATTCCATGAATACACAAAAATATAAAAAAATTGAGATTCCATAAGTATCCCAAAATGGGGACAAGTAACAACATCCAAAAATCAATCACAAAAATTGAGAAAAAAAGGGATAGGGATTACACCTCTCTAATATCTAAAATAGAAAATTACAACAGTACATTTTCAGAGAAATTAATATCAAAATAAAAATAGAAATTTATGAACTATGCATAAATTTGCTAAAAAATTATAGACTATATATTATAATATTGATTGTAATTTATTTTTTTACAAAAGTGGTATCTTCTTTTAAAATATTTATTTTATTAAATTAGACAAACCTAATTTGTAGGTAACTCTTACCTATATATATATATATATATATAAAGTCATCAATGTCATAAATACTGCTTAACATTAAGATCTCGTTTGGATTTAGATGTGAGATGAATTGAGATGAGTTTAGTTTATTTTTTAATATTATTATTATTTTAGAATTAAAAAAAAATGTAAAAGAATTTATATTTTATATAAAAAATTATAAAAATATAATAATAAAATAAAAATGAGTTAAGATGAGTATAATTTATCTTCAAATTCAAATACAAATTAGGCCTAACACTAAATGCAGTGATCGTACGAAAAGTTGGTTTGACCATTCAATTCAACCAAATGACTGGAAGGATTAATTAATGAAGTCGTTTTTTTTAAAAGAATCAAATGGCCGGAAGTTTCCTTTAAAAAAAAAAAAAATGGCCGGAAGTTTAGGAACGGTTTGTTTTGGGATGAAATAAAAAATTTTAAATTTATTATTATATATTTTTTAAATTTTTATATAAAATATAATAAAAAAAATTTTATTTTTTCAAATTTTAAAATTATTTTTTAAAATTTATATATAAAATTAATATTAAAAAAGTATTTTATAATAATATTTTTTAGTTTTTATTTTATTTTTTTATCTCATTTTATTTTTAAAAATAAACAGATCCTTGAAAACCACATCCACAAAAGATGAGAAACCGCTTCAACAAAGGATATCTTTTAGCATAAAAAAAAAACATGATTTAATATTTTAAATTCAAGAATCAAGTTTCCAATCTCGCAAAACTTTCGTATATACAAATTTATAACTTCCGTATACGGCAGTGTTCATATTTCAATCAAACCTCCAAATTTCAATGAAGATGAACAATAACGTATTTCAATCTGTAAACATGAGTCTACCAACAAACGGTGAACATAATAATTGATATCTATATTAAACAACATGACACAAGAGTTTGTTTTGATATCACTATTATAAAAATTTGAGAGAATATCTTCTAATAAAGAGATCATTAAAATATTTATTTCTGGTTATTGTTGATCAAGTATTAGTAAAAATTGATTGTTTATTGATTGTAAATTCTCACAAATTTCTTTATGAAGAGTATTTGGTAAGAGTTTTCAGTCTATATTTTTTAATATTGAGGGATGAGATTAATGGAGAATCATATGCTGTATTTATAAATAGATCGAGATCCATTTTCATTAAGTGTTTATTTCTTCTATCAAAGAGTGTAACTTTTAACTTTTAAATAAATAGTATCTTTATTTTTAATTATCTAGAATTTTTAATATAAATATAAAATTATTAAAATAAATAAATATATATAATATATTTGAAAAGATGTGACACGTAAGTCATCCTTAAATTTCTTACAAGAAAACAAGTTTTTTCATCAGAACCCTTTTGACAACATTCTTCAAATATTATGTAACTCTAATTTGGGGATTTTGAGTACCTTTTGGTTCTTTTTGTTTTATTTTACATAAATGCATTGAGTGTCTATGTTAATCTTGGCAACAACAAATTAACTATGTTATCATTGAACAAATAGTCATGACTTATGAGTGTAATATATATTCTTATATAGTGGATGTTTTCTAGCATTACTCAAAATTTTGAGAACATCCATTATTTGATAGTATCTATTATATTCATGATGTGATTTAAACAAATTGACTATTTTATTTTTGATCAAATAGTCATGAAAGCAATGGATACTCTTAAATAGTGGATGCTCTCTAGTATCACTGAGAAAATCTTGAGAGTATCTATTATTTGAGAGTATTCATTACATTTATGATGTGATTTAAATAAATTGATCATTTTATCTTTAAACAAATAGTCATGAGTATAATAGATATTCTTAAATAATATATGCTCTCTAGTATTATTCATTCTTTTACAAATTGCAGAGCACCTCAACCTTGGGAAGCAACAAGCTCTACGGAACCCACAATGGTGGATTGTTCAGCTAAGGAGAGGAGAAGGTGGTTATGCCTGATCAGTCACCAAGTAACACCAGAGAAAAGGAATCCGAGGATGAAAGGGATCAAAAGAAAAGAAGGCGCGAAGAGTATAAAAAAGAGAACCAAGAAAGGCGTGAGAAGTGGGGATTTCTTGTGATTCGGATGACAAGAGGAAACATAGGAAAGACAAGGAGAAAAGGAGGTATGACTCTGATTCTGATTAATATGTTTATAAAATTTTCAAGTCGTGGTTCCATTCTTCTATGTTCACTACATAGTTTGTGAAGTTCTTTTTTTTTTTTTTTTTTTTATTAAAATCAAAGTTTACATAATCTGTAAATTCAAATGAAGATCATTTGTATGTAATTTGAGTTGTTGAGATACAAATCTCATAAACCTGTTAGGCTATCTTTTTTTAATGATTTTAAATATTTAAAAAAAAAATTATAATATTATTAAATAATATTTCCTTAATTATTAAGTTAAAAAAAACATAAGTGAGTCTCGGAGCAAAACTCAACACTAGTGTCGACTGTCTTTATCATTTTCCTAATCTCATTGTTAGGAATTGGATAGATTGTACAAAGGGATGATAAATTCACTTGAGATGAGAATTTGGAGAGTAACTCAAATAGTCTTAGTTCTCGTTTAGTTATATAGTTTATATGAGATAAGATGTTATGAGATATTAAAAGTTAAATAAAATAATAAAATAATATAAATTTTTACTAATAATTTTATTTTAAAAATTAAAAAAATTAAAATATTTATTATATTTTATATAAAAATATAATAAAAATATAATAATTTTATTCCGTAGGGTATGTAATTATGTATTCATACCTTTTTTAAGAGAAAGTGTTGAGAAAAAGAAGAAAAAACGACTGATAACATTAAGTCATGTTTGAAAATTTTTAAATTTTTAAATTTTTATTATTATCGTTCATTACTTTTATTATTAAAGCTCAGCAACTGTGAGTGGCAGAGGCTATTCCGTTATTAATGAGATAATAAAGGGTATTATAGGAATCAAAATACCAATGTATTTTTCTTTGGTTTTTATTTTTCATTAATTTGTCTCCATATGATGGTAGGAACACAAAAGAAGAGGGAGAGAGAGAGAGAGAGAGAGCTCTAATAGCATATGTATTTGCTTTCTCGCTCCTCCATGATCCGCAGCTATTTCAGGCACCAATCTCTCCCCCTCTTTCTCCATTAACATAACAAGTATATATTTGAGATATCCGCTCCGAAGATATCTGATCACAGTAGGATCGTATCTACTTCAGCACGTTTCTTTTTTTTTTTATCTTTTTTTTTTCTTTCCTGTTTGTTTGACGTTTCGGCGAAGAGAAAATGGTGTCGGCGAATCGTGAGATGGTGGTTTACTGCTTCGACACGCTCGTCTCTCACTACAGCAGCGAAGATGCTCCTCCCCCCGCCTTCGATGAGGGTCACCAGTATCTCTCTCTATCTCTCTCACTATCTCTCTCTCTCTCTCTCTATTTATCTTATATATGTATGCATGTACGTGTAGGCGGGGCTGATGGATGTGTTTTGATGTATTGGATGTGATATGGCTCCTTGGGTTTTATCGATTATTATGTTCTTAATTTTCAGATTTTTTATTTATTTATTTGCTCAGTTTAATTTTGCCAATGGAGTTTGTTTGGGTCCCTAAGTTAATAACGGTTTAGTTGTTATTATAATTACTATCATTTGTTTTCTTCAGGTTATCATATATGCGCGAAATCTAAGTTTTTTTTCCTCTCGTTCGTTCAGGTGTTGCTTATTGGGATTGCTATCTAGAGTTATTTTATTATTGATTAGATTTTTTTGGTTTTTTTTTTGTTAGAATAAAAAATAAAAAAAAATAAGAAATGGCATAACGGATGACCCAAGATTCTGAATTTCCTTTTCATTAGTTTTGAATTCATGTGAACTTTATGGATATGGATAATGGAGGGTGTCTATACCAAATGGAGAGTTGCTTTGAGGCTAATTATAGCTCCTGTAAGATGAATTCAATTCTAAAGTGGGTTGGTTAATCTGTGATAGGATCAAGCTGGGGACATAGCAGGCTGTTGAGTACATTCATATATTATAGTTAAACTTTTCATCCAAATATTAGTATTGGCATTTCCAAGGTATACTGTAGTTTGATTTTCAACACAAAAAGTTGATAACTAATTTATCAAATTTGCGTTGTGTTAAATATAACATTGCATGATTGATATTTACATCAGCAGCATTGAAAGTTGGTACACCCCAACTTAGTGACTTACCATGGGTAGCTAACTCCACCATCTTATAGTGAGTATTCTGAACCTATTCTGTTCTTTTGTTTTTTCTTGGAAGGAGAAAGGGAGGGTGGGGGTTAAATTAGATGACTAGAAAAAATGGAATGTTGACATTTTATTTGATCTTCTCTTCTGGCATCTAAGTATGTGAAAACTTAGATAGTCATTTTTGGTTTTCTCAAACCTGAGAATGAAATGCATGCCTTTACAACCTGTTCTTATATGTGATCCAATTGTATGGATATTTGAATTAGAGAAATGATATTTGCAGTTGTGGAATGCGCAAACGCCATACAAACTCTTTGGAAAAAGTGAGTAAATGTGGACCCCATATAAAAAAACTAATTTTTAATAGTGGATTCCATTTTTTTTTTAAAGCAATTGCACGGCGTTTACGCAGTTCATGACTCTATGTAGCATTGTTGTTTGAATTATGCAAAACTATAATTTATGGTAAGTTGCTCCTTGAAATCAGACCCAAGTGAGTTTGATAGGGCTCGGATATGTATAGCTTAAAGAATGCTATGAAGTAACAGATGCATTACCTTATGCTTTGTTTACCAGACTTTGTATTGCTTAATATTCTTCTCTGACACAAATACTACACTTAGGATAATGATATGCTGATAACTCTTTTACAATTATTTTACTACCCATATTACAATCAACAAATGCAATCATGTCACTACATTGAAAATGGATTTCAGTTTTAGAAAACTACCTTCCATTCATATAGAGTTATACAATAGTTGATAAACAGGTGTGAGTTGATTATTTTCCTTACTCTTGTCCCAGTCCATTATTTGTTACTTGGAAGAAAGTGGTGAATGGAGGGGAGCCTCGTTTACGTGGATGTATTGGAACTCTAGAAGCTCGTTGGTTGATTAATGGATTCAAGGACTATGCTCTAACCAGGTATTTTTGGAAAGCATGTCCTTTGCATCTTAACCATTCAAGGATTGTATATTTTGCTGCATATACTTTTTT
Organism: Platycarya strobilacea; assembly: GCA_036898215.1. Lineage (NCBI taxonomy): Eukaryota > Viridiplantae > Streptophyta > Magnoliopsida > Fagales > Juglandaceae > Platycarya > Platycarya strobilacea. The sequence continues at coordinate 58,018,561 of CM072550.1, forward strand.
TTTTTTATAAGTAAACAAAACAAGAAATATTTTGCTGCATATACTCCCACTCATGGACCTTTATACTTACTGTATTATTTTCTATTTTTTCTCCTTATATTCGGAGTAAGCTTCAACAGCATCTATGATAGTGATTAATGATGTGTGTGTACAGATCAGCTGTATGGAACACATAATGCGTTATAGTGTGTGCTTTTGATACTTACTAATTGGCAGTTGGCAGAAAAAATAGCAGTCACAACTATGTATAGGTCACGAAAAATCACTTATAATTGCTTGCAAAAGTAGTTAAGATTTATTGGATAGTAAAGTTTCTTATATCTGTTGCTTGGGAAGTTTTATTATGTCAAATGACTAATGTTGGATCACATCTGTGGTTGGGCAACATTGAAGATATTTGTAACGATCCCGCCCTAAAGGGGCGAAACTGTTACTTGACGTGACCTATGCATTTGTTTTTACCCTATAAACGGAATATGATGTAAGGATACTCTAAAATTCTAATTTATAAAAAGAGATACCTGATAGTGTTCCATAAACATCCATTCATTTTAGAGGCTCTTTGAGCCTCATCCCTGCTTCTAAAATATAATTACAAGGAGGCCAAGAAGGGACTCTGTCCCTGCCAGGAGATACAAAATATTACTAGTTCTAATTTGGAAGGGACTCCATCCCCACTATATGTACAAAAGAGTATAAACAAATCCATGTGGTTATCTACATCCCACAAAAAGTTGCTAGCTAGTCAAATGTATATGGGATTATAACACCCCACTCCACTACTACATACTTACAATAACATAATGTCCCTAAGTCAAAACCTACAAACTGTCCCAAACAACAGGACCCAAAAACGACCCAACCAATTTGATCCTACTAGGTCAAATAGCGAAAGCCCTCATGCGCGGCCTCTCCCTCATTCGCATCGTCCTACCCCGCAGTTTCGTCTTTAATACCTAAATGTTTAAAACATTAAACGAAAAGTGAGTCGAATACTCAGTAAGTGGTACACCACACAATTAACATATTAGGCATCTATTCATTTTTGAAACATGCATACATAAACATTTTGAGTATTTAACTATGCTTCCATGCATAAACAATTATTTGACAGACTTTCATGCGTAAGCGTTTCTAAACATGCTTTAATGCATAACAATTCAAGAGTATAAGGAACGATAATACCTTCATCTTTAATTATTATTCTTAATATTGCACACTGTTACGCCCTGTGTGCAGGGCTAGCAGTCTTTTTAGGGACCTGGATTTCCGCCCTTAGCCAACAGGTTAGAAATCCTTCTCTTTGGATGGCACCATTGGGTGCACAATCAGCGGAACTGATCCGACATTGCAATCTGCCATTTCTTTCTTTCCTTTGCTTTCTTATCTTAATCATTCATCAAGGATCTTTAACATTTTCATTCTTAAAGCTTTCTTTTCTTTTCTTTTCCTCTCTTCTCTTTTTCTCTCTTCTCTTTTCTTCTCTTATCTTTTCTTCTCTTATCTTTTCTTAACCCTCATGCAATCGCATTAATTTTTCTTCACATATGCATATGCAATTGATGATAGGAAATATTTTTTCATGCTATACTACTTATAGGAGAGTATTAATTTTTGCTTGAAAAGCATGCTTGACGAGAGTTTGTGATGCTAGAACATGAATGCGAATGCATTACTTTGTATTTACAAACAATAGTAATTAAAGGGTACTTAACAAGGGCTATTAAGAAAGGCCTTACATAATATAAATGTTCGTTTATTATTTCTTTAAGAAAACATTTGCATTTAGAGATATATTCTTTTAAATTTTTACTTATAAAAAAAAAGGGAGATATTCTTTTAAAGAGGGCATGACGTGTGTGTGTCGTCATAACTACTTACCTTTGGGCTTTTGCCTGTCCCTTGGCAATAACGGTCCTATAACAAATAAATGACATACATGTCAATCACCTAAGTCTAACAATTATAAACTAGCTAACTCACCCAAACGAATATTAAATAATATAGATAGCATATCCTAATTTAACTAACACAGAGAACATTGCGCATTACGCAAAAACACCTATTTAATTACCGGCTACTCAAGGTCTAGCTTAACCCACTAAAAAATATATTATAAAATTAGAGGGAAACAACAAAGCATTAAACTACACTTATAATTTATAAAGAGGTCACACAACCAAAACCTTTATAAATAATATGATTTCAACTTACAATGTTAAAACACTAAGTTCAAACACCTAAGACTAACCCAATTAAACTCATGGCATTTATTTTCGAAATCCAATTTATAGCATAATAAAATGACCATTTGAACATGATTCAAGATATTAAAAACAGGGCATTTCGGACCCATGACATATAGTAACTATAACACGCCCAAACTCAAGCCAAGGAACTCATATTTACTTCCAAAAACCAACCCAAACCGAAAGGGTAATTTTAGGGTTTTACCTCAAGCTTCAAATGCTTCCAAAAGAGAGGTGGATGGCACAATGAAGAGCTATGACCGAGAATAGAAGGAGTCAGAATAGCCCACTATTTTGCTTAAGTCAAAACCGAAACACATGTATAAGGAAAATAGCTAAAACGAAACCCATATACAAAGAAAGCTAGGAATAGGACCTAAACCCATTACCTTCGAATGTGACCCATTTGGAACAAGATTCAAGCTTGCCTTCAAAGCTTTGAGTGAAAACTGAAATGGGTGAGAAGAAGTGGAAGTCGGTCTCCTTTCTCCCTTTGTTAGGCCGTGAGTTTCAAGAGATGAGAGGGCAAACTTTACTCTCCTCAAGCTTGAAGATGAAAAATAGAAGGGGAAGATGAGAAGGAGGGTTTGGCTATGGAGCTTGAAGGAAGGAGCTAGGGTTTTCTTAGCCCTTTCTTGTGATGGTCGACGTGAGGTGAAAGGGGGTAGCTTAGAATAAGTTTTGGGTTTCTCTTATGTCTTGGCCGAATAGAAGAAAGGGGAGGGGGGTAGTTTAGTAAATAATGTTTTCCCCATTCCAATAGAGTGAATTGGATGGTTGAAATCATCCCATGGGAGATAATTTTCCCACCTACCAAATCCAATGGTAGGGGATTGTTGGGCTATTTTCTAAATTTGTTAGAGTTGGAGGACTTAGGAGAAAGGGTAAAATAAAATAAGACCATAATCTATTCACCTTGGTTTATTTAGTAAAATCTTATTATAAAAATAAACACACTTACCATAAATAAAAATAATGAAAATCTCTGTAAAGTTTTAAAAGCCAGTAACCAGACTTTTCCTTTAGTACCGAGATTTAAAGTTCTTTTATGATCTTTAGGGTTTCAGATATAAAGACTTTGTTCTTGATTCAAGATTCACGATGATATGAAAAACAGCAAAGTAAAGGAAGAAAGCAATAAAGAAAGAACACACCGGAGTTACGTGGTTCGACCCTAATGGTCTACATCCACGGCGGGAACGGCCTCAGAGATCATCCTTTCATTGAAGAATCAGCTACAAAAGCCTCAGTGTTTACAACAGATCGAGTGATAGCTCTCGAGTACAAGAGAACCAACCCTCTCAGTCTCTCTCTTTCTCTCTTCTCAGAAAACCCTAGCAGAAAAGGGCTCTCGTATTCACTCTCTCTCTCTGCCTCTCTCAGCCAAACACAACAATGATAATCCCGTAACCCTAATCACACGTATAAGATATATTTATACAGAAACAGAGATTAAGACACGTGGCAATCCAACGGTCCAGAAACAAGTATCCGATATAATATCTTCTCAGCACAATGACTAAACTGCCCTTCTGTCCAGCGAGTTAACCCATGCAGATCAACAAGATCAAATGGCTCAAAATGTATACAGGTGGCTGCACATCATTGGCTTCACAAAAGAAAACGTTAGATCAATTTAATATACAATTATACACTAAGTTTTGGCACATATTCACAATTCTCCACCTTGACAAACCTTAGTTTACCAAGTTTATAAAATTCTCATCCTAGGCTGTTCCCGCAACATCCCTCTATTAGGGACATAGATCAGACTCCATACTAATTAAATTCAGACAATGTCTGAATTTCAAACAGGGAAGGGACTTGGTCATCATGTCTGAAGGATTGTCCTCTGTTGGAATTTTCTTCACATCAACAACCTTAGACTCTATGACATCCCTTACAAAATGTAGCCTAATATCTATATGTTTGGACCTTTCATGGAATACCTGGTTTTTAGCTAAGTGTAAAGTGCTTTGGTTGTCACAATGGACAGTGACTGTACCATTAAAAATACTTAACTCTTTTGCAATTCCTTTTATCCATATGGCCTCTTTTATTGCCTCTGTCATGGCTATATACTCGGCTTCAGTTGTAGACAAAGCTACAACACTTTGTAAGTTTGATTTCCAACTGATTGCCCCCCCAAATGCAGTGAACACATATCCTGTAAGGGACTTCCTAGTGTCTACATTTCCTGCATAGTCAGAGTCTACAAACCCTTCTATCTCACATCCCTCCTTAGCACCTAACCCATAAACAACTCCTAATTTTGTTGAAGCTGCAAGGTATCTAAACACCCATTTAATAGCCTGCCAGTGTGGTTTTCCAGGATTTCCCATAAACCTGCTGACCATACTGACAGCATAGGTGAGGTCTGGCCTGGTACAGACCATAGCATACATTAAGCTACCTACCATACTAGCATATGGTATTTTGCTCATAAAGTTAATTTCAGATTCAGAAATAGGAGATTGATTTACAGACAATTTTAAGTGCTGTCCCAGAGGTGTATTAACAGACTTAACATGATCCATACCAAATCTTTTGAGAATCTTACAAATATAAGAATTTTGAGACAATAATAGAGTTTTATTATGTCTATCCCTTAATATTTCCATTCCCAAAATTTTCTTAGCTGGGCCTAGCTCTTTCATTTCAAATTCTGCCTTTAACATGCATTTGACTTTGTCAATTAGGGTAAAGTCCTTACAAGCAACCAACATGTCATCAACATATAACAGTAGGTATATCACAGTCAGATCAACATGCTTATAGTAAACACAGCTATCATAAGAGCTTCTGTTAAAACCATTTTCTAACATATGAGTGTCAAATCTTTTATACCACTGCCTAGGTGATTGTTTCAGACCATAAAGTGATTTTCTTAACAGACAGACCTTGTTAGAGTTTGCTTCATCCACAAAACCCTCTGGGGTTTGCATATAAATCACTTCTTCCAACTCACCATGAAGGAAAGCAGTTTTAACATCTAATTGTTCCAAGTGCATATCTTCAAAAGCAGTATAAGCAAGCAGTAGCCTAATAGAGCTGTGTTTTACAACAGGGGAAAAGATTTCATTAAAGTCAATTCCCTCCCTTTGAGTAAAACCTTTTGCTACTAATCTAGCTTTATATCTAATGCCCTCAACCCCTGGTATGGCATCCTTTCTTTTATAAATCCATTTTGACCCAACCAGCTTAACCCCTGGGGGCCTGTCAACTAATTCCCAGGTTTTATTCTTATTAAGAGACTCCATTTCCTCATGCATGGCAAGTATCCATTTTGATGCTTCCTTGCTGTTAACAGCCTCTTTATAAGTCCTAGGTTCTTGATAAACCACTTCATCTACTACTGTGAGGGCAAAGGCAGTGAGTTCTGCCTGCCCATATTTTTTAGGTGGTTTAACTAGTCTCCTCTTCCTGTCCCTCACTAAGACATAGGAGTCAGCTCCACCTTGATCCAGGTCATCCAAGTTTGTATCCTCAGTTGCCCTGTTTTGATCAAGGTGTGTCTCAGATGAGGTGTTTGGCTCCACCTCAACTTGTACATCTTTTACAGGTTTATTTTGAGTTTCAACAGGTTCTGAGTTTTGTACCCTAGCCATTTGAGATTCATTAAAGACCACATCCCTGCTAATTATGCATTTTTGTTTCCCTGGTATATCAACCCACAGCTTATAACCCTTTACCCCTTCAGGGTATCCTACAAAAATGCATTTTAGGGCCCTGGGTTCTAGCTTGTCAGTTTTGGAATGTGCATAGGCAACACATCCAAAAATTCTTAAGTAATCATAACTGGGAGGTTTTCCAGTCCATAGTTCCTGGGGGGTTTTAAAGTCTATGGCAGAGGAGGGACATTTATTTATTAAATGGACTGCAGTAGTAGCAGCCTCTGCCCAAAAGAATTTAGATAGACCAGCATTTGACAACATGCACCTTACCCTTTCCAAAATGGTCCTATTCATCCTTTCAGCCAGACCATTTTGTTGGGGTGTTTCCTTAACAGTTTTATGTCTAAGAATCCCTTCTTTGTTACAAAAGTTATTAAATTCATTTGATAGAAACTCTAACCCATTATCAGTTCTCAAAACCTTCATCTTTCTCCCTGTTTGGTTTTCTACTAGGGTTTTCCATTCCTTAAATTTTTCAAAGGTGTCACTTTTATTCTTGAGAATGTAAATCCACACCATCCTAGAAAAATCATCAATGATGGAAAGAAAATAGCTCCCTCCACCATGTGAAACTACCCTAGCAGGTCCCCACAGGTCAGAATGTACATAATCCAGGGGCTGTTTTGTCACATGGGTTGCCCTTTTAAAACTGACCCTCTTGGTTTTCCCATAGACACAGTCTTCACAGAAAGGAAGTTTGTCTAGGTTTGAATCAGGTAACAGACCCTGTCTGTGTAGTTCTAAAAGACCCTTTTGGCTAACATGCCCCAACCTCCTGTGCCAAAGCACAGATTTGTCTTCCATCCTATTCTGGACAGAGGACATTTCCCCAACAATGGTCTCCCCCATTAGGGTATAGAGACCATTTTTAATTATCCCTTTCATTATCACAAGAGATCCCTCCATGACCCTAAGACTTCCTGACTGAGACTTAAAGGTGTACCCAGCACTGTCTAGCATACCCAAGGACACTAAATTCCTCTTTAGTTCAGGTATGTACCTTACTTCCTTTAAAACTCTCACCATACCATCATGTACTTTGAGTCTTATAGACCCAATTCCCATGATCTTGCAGGATTTATTATTTCCTAGGATCACATGGCCTCCTTGTAATTCAGAGAATGTTTCAAACCATTCCCTAATGGGACACATGTGGAATGAGCATCCTGAATCCAGGATCCATTCCTTTCCTGAGTTTACCTCAGCCACATTGAGGACTTCAGCACTCTCATAGCCCTCAAGGACTACAGATGCATCCCCATCCTCCTTGGTTTTATTTCCAGGATTGGTCCTTTTATCAGGGCAATCCCTTTTGAAATGTCCTTCCTTGTGACACAAGAAACATTTCAATTGTTTTCCCTTAGATTTAGACCTATTCCTCTTATTGTCAGGTTTACCTTTCTTGCCTCTCTTCTCTGTCCTACCCCTCACATTTAGACCCTCTCCTTGTTCCTGTTTTGTATCATTGCTGCTCTGAAGCTCCCTGGCATGAAGTACAGCTTGTACCTCATCAAGGGTTAATGTGTCCCTACCATACATCATGGTCTCTTTCAGGCTCTGGTAAGTTGAGTCCAGAGAACTCAACAAGAGAATGGCTTGATCCTCATCCTCTACTTTAATATCTATATTAGCTAAATCTAATATAATCTTGTTAAAGCTATCTAAGTGTTCACTAATAGACTGTCCAGGTGTCATCTTGAAGGTATAAAGTTTTGTTTTCTTGTACAGCCTATTAGCTAAAGATTTGGTCATATATAGATTCTCTAGCTTTAACCAAATTCCAGCGGCAGTGTCCTCACTTGCCACCTCTCTCAGGACTTTGTCCCCGAGAGAGAGTATGAGGGCACTGTGTGCCTTTTGGAGGATGTCTTTTGTGACATCCTCCTTACCAGGTTCAGAAGGAGAGGCCCCTTTCTGTTTCTCTCCACCGAGGGCCCCCTGCAAGCCTTGTTGGACTAGCAGTGCCCTCATCTTTATCCTCCAGAGTCCAAAATCATTTTCCCCCGTAAATCTTTCCACCTCAAATCTCGCGGTTCCCATCTAGCCTACGGCTCTGATACCAGTTGTAAAGTTTTAAAAGCCAGTAACCAGACTTTTCCTTTAGTACCGAGATTTAAAGTTCTTTTATGATCTTTAGGGTTTCAGATATAAAGACTTTGTTCTTGATTCAAGATTCACGATGATATGAAAAACAGCAAAGTAAAGGAAGAAAGCAATAAAGAAAGAACACACCGGAGTTACGTGGTTCGACCCTAATGGTCTACATCCACGGCGGGAACGGCCTCAGAGATCATCCTTTCATTGAAGAATCAGCTACAAAAGCCTCAGTGTTTACAACAGATCGAGTGATAGCTCTCGAGTACAAGAGAACCAACCCTCTCAGTCTCTCTCTTTCTCTCTTCTCAGAAAACCCTAGCAGAAAAGGGCTCTCGTATTCACTCTCTCTCTCTGCCTCTCTCAGCCAAACACAACAATGATAATCCCGTAACCCTAATCACACGTATAAGATATATTTATACAGAAACAGAGATTAAGACACGTGGCAATCCAACGGTCCAGAAACAAGTATCCGATATAATATCTTCTCAGCACAATGACTAAACTGCCCTTCTGTCCAGCGAGTTAACCCATGCAGATCAACAAGATCAAATGGCTCAAAATGTATACAGGTGGCTGCACATCATTGGCTTCACAAAAGAAAACGTTAGATCAATTTAATATACAATTATACACTAAGTTTTGGCACATATTCACAATCTCCATTATAAAATCCATAAAAGAAAATATTGTTTAAAAGAAAATATTAAAATGATGGAAGAGTCTGCATGGTAGGATTCAGGTATTACAATATTGCTGCTTCTTTGGTTACCCCTGAGGTCGGTCCAGTTAAACCTAGATTTAGCCCTGGGGTTAAGCTGGGTTGTTGTGGCTCATCTAGAGCTTGTCTGGCCTGGAGAACAAGGAGAATTTGCTTTTGTCTTTTGTTTTTTGCTGTCGTAATCCTATTTTGTAGTTAATCCCATTGCATGCCTCTGAATCCCTTTTCTTTTTATCTGTAATGCATCACAGTGCTTTGAGGGACCGCAGGTTTGCCCCCATACAGGCTAAAGAATTACCATTTTTGGAGTGCACAGTTTCCATTCTGACTGATTATGAAACTGCTAACCACTATCTTGATTGGGAGGTATCTGCCTGTTCACTTGTCTTGAGTTTGGTGGTACTTTTAGGTTACAATGTATAGACATTTAATTTATTATCTTCTGTTATGATCCATTGCATGCTCATAAAATCTGATAGCATTTTCTGCCCCAAGAATGCCTTATGGTTGATTCTGACTTTTTGTATATTATTGTTGTAACTCTGTTTAGGAATGATTTTAACAGTAAGATTGACTGAAGTTGCTAAACCTGTAATTGTATGAAGTTGATGGTAGATATTCTTGTGGAATATTGGTATACCACGTTGCTTCTTTCAAATGTATCCACAATGATTTGATGAATGGAGTTTCAGATTGGTTGATTGCCATGAACCTTCTTGTGGTGATTGGATCATTCAGCACGTGGTTAGTGCATGGGATTGATTGTTTAAATATTTTAATCTGTAATTCTTGTACCATGGTGGAGGTTGATGATAAATGCTGAATCTAATAATACGTAAGAGTAGCATAGTAGGGATTCACAATGGGATCATTGTTTTACTTGGTGAGTTCTTGTTGTAGATGTTTATTTTTGCCTTCTTTACCCACTTTGTGGGCTTAGTAAGTTCTTACTGCAGGTTGGAAAGCATGGGATAATTATTGAGTTTACCGATCCAGACAATAATGCAACACGAAGTGCCACATATCTGCCTGAGGTGGCTGCCCATGAAGGTAACAATTCTCGCTACAGTACATGGCAATCAATTGGGTAAAATTTTTTTTTAGTTGTTTTCATTAACATATAGGTTGAAATGCTGTGATCTTTTATTTATTTTTTTAAGAGATCAAGTCCCCTTAAATTATATTAAAGCCCTCAATTGTTTTCTTTTATGAGAATTAAAGTCCCCACTTGTGGCGGAGGAATTGTACTATAATCTTTTGCAATATATTACTCTTTTGTGATCAAATTTGATTTTTAAATTGATGAACCATAGGTCTTGTTTCTCTGTTTGATAGTTTGTGTCTTCATCCAAGTTCTCTATTGCCCATGCTTAGTCATCCCAGCCGTTCAATCTCGTGTATATCGGTTTTTTTCTTTTACTGGGTCATATATTGGTCAGTTTTACGACAAATGCTGTTCCAAGTTCTCATTGTAACTCTTATGCTTTAGTAATTCCAAACCAAAATTGTACGTGTAACACAGAGTAAAAAACTCAGTATGTGCCTCTTTCTGTCACGTATTCAGATGGAAAGCCGGGTGTGGAAGATTATCATACCATATAATTTGTTTCTTGGAAAGTAGAGCTACTTTATTTGCTAGGTTTATATGTCAAAGAAGAATAGGATGTTTATTCTAAGGATACCCTTGAAATTGCATTTGAGTCCCCCCTCCCCCTTCTCATCCCTCTAACAAAGTGTTAGATTTGTGTGTAAAAGTGAAGTTTTGTTCAGTTACTCAAGTTTTATTTTCATGTGTACTTTGGTTTAGCTTGGACAAAAACAGAGGCAATAGATTCACTTATGCGAAAAGCCGGGTACAATGGCACCATTACTGAGTCCCTCCGAAAGCGTATACTGCTGACACGTTATCAGAGCACGCTGTTTACAATGCATTACGGTGAATATCTTGCCTATGTCAATACAACCAGAGGTGCCGCTCCGTCTATAGTTGGGGCTACGCCCGGAAATCATTGATTCTAGCTTTGTCTTAGAGCACAAAGCTAGTTTGGTCCAGACCAAAAAATTTGTTTTAAAGAAGAAAGAACTGGGTGGGGATGGATATGTTTGTCTTCCATCTCAGACACCTAAGTAATTGCTGTGCCTGTCCATATCATTCTTCAAATTCATTTGATTTTGGAGAAAGAAACCAGAAAGAACAGGTTTCTTTGATTTTAATGTCCAACATTCAAGTTCACCTGCTTCTCGGGGAAAGCATTGCTGGTGAAAAAACTTTAGTCATCCCAGAATGTTTCTTCTGATTATCTGTTATGTTTATTGTTCAGCTCCATTTTCAGTGTCTAAGCTGAGAACTAACACAAAACATATCATATTGTTAATGTGATCGCTTGTCACATTAGCTAGCATAAAAAAAAAAAATGAGCTTTATTTTTTTAAATATGAGTAAACACACTTATTTTGTAAGAAGCAGAATTCAATGAATAGGCGAGAAAAATGAAGCTGGATCTTCGAACAAGCTTATTAATTATTATATCATTGATGATGTTTATATTTAGCAAACGACGTCATGAGCACCAATTCTTTGCAAAGCAAAATTCTCGAATGAGGAATTCATTTTTATTGGTATGATTGTTATGATCCATATAAAATGCAACCTTTATTACTAAAAACATGTCTTGTTATTCAGTGAAGAAGGTGTCCTTGAAAGACCCTGGCGTTTAAAGACAGGAGGAATTTATTTTCCAACAAGTTATTAATTCATTAACTGTCACAACTGATTCTGTTGCTGGCCTATTTAAAAATGGATGGAATGGAAAATACTATTAAAAAAATAATAATAATAATTCAATTTAGATTTAAACTTTTAAAAGCTCGATTTTTTTTCTTATCAGGTGAATTTTTAGTCCTGTTTGAATTGAGAGATGAGATAAATTTAATTTATTTTTTAGTATTATTATTATTTTGAAATTTAAAAAAGTTGAATTAAGATTTAAAAAAAGTATATTGAAATTTGAAATAGGTATATTAGAATTTATGTTTTGTATGAAAAATTAGAAAAGTATAATGATAAAATAGAGATGAGTTTGACTCACTCTTCTATCCAAACAGAGCCTTAATAAACTGTTTACAAGGAAGATTTTAGAAACTATATTGCTTTTTCTCGTTTAATATGAAATAAGATAAAATATTTTATAGCATTATATAAAGGGAGACGCTGGGGACCAGTCTAGCTGTCCTCAGCATCTAAAGCAGCTTAACGCTAGTTGGCGTTGGGCTGTTTTTTGAGTGTTGGGCGGCTTTTTGATGAAAAATATATTAAAATAAAATAAAAAATATAATAAGATAAAAAATATATAATAAAAAATATAATATGAAGAAAACGTAATAAAAAATATAATAAAAAACACAATAAAAAAATAAAAACATCATAAAAAATATGATAAAAAAATAAAATAGAAATGAATTTTAAGGGATATTCGGCTTAACTGCAGCTTGCCGCCTCTGGTGGGCGGTGGGCGACACCGCCCACCCCATCGGGACCGGCGGGCTCCGGCGAACTTACCCTTTCAACGACGTGTTTTTTAAGCCTACCGGACCTATTTCGGGTTTAAGCCTTCCTACGGTATATTGGAGGTCGTCAGAGCTCGTCGTTGAAGGGATAAACTCGCCAGAGTCCGCCAATCTCGATGGGATGGGCGGTGTCGTCTACTACTACCGGAGGTTGTGGGCTGCATTTTACACGGGGTCGAGGACATTTCTTATACAAAAATAGAATTTTCAATATGATTTATTCTTCAAAGATACGAAGGAGAAGTAACAAATATGGAGTAACCAATTAAATTCATTTAAAATACCGAAAAATCCTCTTTCGACGAAGCACCTCGAGCACGTCGCGTCAATTAATTACCTCGAGTACGCGAAGCGATTCTTCCTCCATTTCCAACCTCTTCAGGTTCCTCTCTGTGATTCAAGTTGAAAATTTCCTTCTATTCTTTTAATTGCTAATAAAATTGAAAACCCATCTCACCCAAGCTGAAATGGATGTGTTAGGCTCATTTGGCTGGACTTTTTTTTATTGCCTAGGCTTCAAAAATGTTAATTTATTTGGTTCGATGATATTCCTAGGAGTTGGAATCTGACAAAGCCTTAGGTTAATTTTCTGGAATTGGCGATCAATTGATTTGCCTGTTCTAATTGGTTGCTTGAATTATGTAGTAATTCATGTGTAAGCTAAATTAAAGATTGGGTTTTGGTGGATCTTGGTGTTCGAGTTTTACGAATTAGGGATTTGCTTGATTTATGCGTTTTTTGTAATCTGTTTAGGTTGCTACTGGAATTAGGGAGCGGCGAAAAATCTTTGTGGATCTTTAAATAAGTTTGAAGCTATAATTCTGAAATGAGTCAGAGAGGCTTAATATACAGCTTTGCTGCGAAAGGAAACATTGTTTTAGCAGAGCACACTTCGTACTCGGGGAACTTTAGTACCATTGCTGTTCAGTGCTTACAGAAGCTGCCGTCGAATAGCAGCAAGTACACATATTCGTGTGATGGGCACACATTTAATTTCCTCATCGACAGTGGATTTGGTATTGATATGTTAATAGATATAGTCAGTTCTGATAGAAACATGCGTGGTTAAATTTTGAAAATTTGTGTAAAAGTCGGTAATTCTACTTGTGCTTCTTTGGGCTTTCAGTTTTTCTTGTTGTTGCGGATGAATCGGTTGGAAGGAGCGTGCCTTTTGTGTTTCTTGAACGGGTGAAGGATGATTTTAAGCAGCGTTATGGTCCAAGTATCAAAGACGAGGGTCCGCACCCACTTGCAGATGACGACGACGATGACGATCTGTTTGAGGACAGATTTAGTATTGCATACAATCTGGACAGAGAGTTTGGGTGTGTATGCGCTTGATCGTATTTAGTTGTTCTTTGGCGTCTGCTTGTATTAGCTGGTAAGGTCATGCTTTTTTTTTTCCAGGCCAAGGCTCAAGGAGCACATGGAATACTGTATGAACCATCCAGAAGAAATGACCAAGCTTGCCAAATTGAAGGCTCAAATATCTGAGGTCAAGGGGATTATGATGGACAATATCGAGAAGGTGCACACTGACTTGCCTGTTTCATGTTACGCTGATTAAAAAAACTGATGGGTTGCGTTAGATCACACACACACACACACTATATATATATATATATATATATTTATTTATTAGTTTTTTTTCTTCTAGTCATTATTGGCAAATGCTTATAACCTATACATCTCTACAATGGAGCCGTTCTGTTATTGCTGTAGACTTTTATCCTGGTTCTTTGAGAAAGGTACTGCTTTTTTTTGTTTGGACTTGCTTATTTGCTTTTTTCACCCGCCAGGGTGGGGGCAGGATATTAAGACATGCAGATTTGGGCTGGGTCAGAGGAGAATTTGTCAGAAACAAGAAAAATGGTTTAGGAGATGCTTGGGGAATGAGATGAGATAAGAAATTTGTTTAGTAAAATAGTTTGTGAATAGTAGTGAAATGGTTGAAGTTTTGATGTTTTATGGGATTTTGGAAAATGAGAGAAACTTTTGAATAAAAATATTTTAAAATTAAAATATTATTAGAATATATATTTTTTAATATTATTTTGGTTTTGGGATATGAAAAAGTTGAATTATTTTTGTATATTGTTTGAAAGTTTGGGAAAGTTGTAATGATCAGGTAATGATATATGAAAAAGTTGAAGATTTAAAATTCAAAAGTAATTTGTGTTTGAATGATGTTTGGGAAGGAAATAAGATGAGATGAGATGGGATAAGATGAAACTATCCCATCTAAAAAAATTTAGTGATAATATTTGAGAAAGCTTGCTTGCTACCTTTTTTATTTTGAGATTGCTTTGGATTTCTAGAACAGATATGTGACCATGCTGTGTTCTGCTATGTATAATGTTTTGTGACTCTTTGTAATGATTATAATTTATGATAGGTTAGATAGAATGTGTGGTGTGGGCTTCCAGAAGCTAAATGGTCTGTGGTTATTACTAATCAGGTTGTCAATCTTCTACGATGAATTTTACAAGTTTAAGTTATGTTTGGGATGAGATAATGTTCAAGTTCCATAGATGTGCCTAGTGAGGATAGCTTTTTAGGTTATTTTCATTGTTGATGGTTACTTCACTTTGCCATAAAAAAGAAAAATATGCATTAATTTTGTTCACTGTCTAATATCCTTATTCTGAGCAAGCTTGTGTTTTGACATATATTATCTGATGTGGATTTTTCAAGTATTACCTACCTCATCTTTTATTGGTGTTTTCACATGCTCACCTTATCCTTTTTTCTTTATTGTCCTGTCTTGACGGTTGCTTTGTGTTGGAGAGGTCAATGACTGACTTGTTGGTGCTGACTCTACACTTTTTCTATCGTGTTTAACTCTGTAATTGTAACCTTCTGCTTCTAACTGTGTCATGTTCTAGTAATTATATATATAAAAAAAAACTGTGTCATGTTCTAGTCATATAATTGAAGCATGCTATGCATTGCATGTTCTAGGGTATGTGTCTCTGAAACCGTGTCACACATTCTTCCCCACTACCAAACTGTAGTTGTATCCACCCTCCTATAAAAAATGGTTTCTGGAACTTCTGGTCTATGCATGCATTGTTTTTTTCTGATGTCATTACTTTATTTTTTTTATTCAATTCTAGTTGGAAGTGTCTTCCTCTCTACTTGTGGTATCTTAGCCTGGCCATTCAAATACATTGGTGAGATTCATTTTATTTTGAAGGAATAGCTTCTATTTTGGATCTCTCCCCCGACTGTAGTGCGTAAAAGTGCTAAAGTTCTCTCTCAACGTAATAGGAAGGGTGCCTATCCCTTGATGTTGTGGTTTGGGCACTTGATGAGTGGGTAAAAATAATGGAAGTGTTTATTGCTAATGGTTTGGAGGTTTGGTGGTTTGGTGTATAAAATTGCTGTATGTTGGGAGAAATTGTAAGGTGGTCTAGAAAGTTATGAGGTTTTGTATGGATTAGATCCTTCTGAGGAGTACAAGTATGCAAGTGTACTTTGAAGTGTTTAGAACAGCCATAAGTAGTTTTCTTTTTGGTCAGAGATGGCTTTTCGTAATCATTTTGGTTAAATATATGGTTCGGTGGTGCTTATATAAAGCTTTAATTCCTTGATTGCTTGAATATTGTGCTGATGGATCTTCAGTTGTTTTTGGTAAAGTAATGGTGGGGATATGTGATATTTTAAATTGTTTGAAATGGAGTTCTTTTGCTGTATTTGTATGCAATGCTCCATATAAAGGGTGCTGGAGTATCCTGGTATGGGCTGTGTGGGGTCGTTTTGAACCTTATGAATGAGCCTTACTTGTTGGACAACCATTTGAAACAGAATGTGATGGCAGATCATGTGAGAATAGGAGTGGGTGTCAGATATAACTTGGCTGTGTGAAAATGGGCGAAGTTGCAGCAAATTGGTGGACATTTACGGGCAAAATGAACTCTTTCCAGAGCCCCCATGAAAAAATGGCATTCAAGGAATGGATGTTCATGTGTCTCAGTTGACTGACTTACCTAAAGGGAACAATACATAGCGGCCTTCATTTATAGGTATAAATCTGGCCAGTGTATTTCTGACTGTCAACAGCTTCCATGCAACCTTACAAATTGGAAATCTAAGATGTTCGCAGATGGGCACCTTCCAGAGCTGCTTCCACTCATTGTGTTTGATTGGACTAGGGTTCTGGAAGCAGTTTTGTTGATCTGTCCTGTAGGCCATCTTGATAGTAAACTCTTTTTTTCCCCTCTGCTCCAGGAACCATGTCAGTTCGTCTCTGCCGGGGGTTTCACAGGGATGTGGATCCTGAGAATAATTTCAGCTATCTCATTGTCAAATGTTTTTATTGCTTTGGTTTCATCCAATCATATAAGGGAGCTTCTTATGAAATCAAAAACTCATTCTTGACTACGTCTCCCTTTTTGGTACTTGCTGCAATGCAGGTTTTGGATCGTGGGGAGAGGATTGAGCTGTTGGTTGATAAAACGGAAAATTTACAGTTCCAGGTACTCAACATCCACCATTCAGTTTCACAAGCCTGTCAAGTATTTTGATGCTTTTCTGATTCATTTGCTCATCGACATTTTTGTTCTGAATCCAGGCTGACAGCTTTCAGAGGCAAGGCAGGCAACTTCGAAGAAAGATGTGGCTGCAGAATCTTCAAATGAAGCTGATGGTCGGAGGGGCGATCTTCATCGTGATTGTCATACTGTGGCTCATTGCCTGTGGAGGTTTCAAATGCTGATGGATAATAACAAAATGGAGTAGTCTTCAGTAGCACCTAGGCTGTTGTTATCGTGTTATTTGGTGTATAAATTTTTATTATTCCTGTATATGGGAGACCTCTGGCGTTGGAAACGAAACCTTACTGCGTTTGAGCTTGTAATTAAACCTCTGTTCTTGATGGTTTTATTAATTAGTTCCCAATTTAGAGACTGACAAGTCTATTGAGAACTTGCTTGTTTGTTAGTTTTTCACACCCTTTTACAACAGTTTGGTATATGTTATCGTACCAATATATATATGTTCTAGTATATATTTATTTGTTTATTTTTCATTTTATTTTTCTTCTTTTTAACTTTTTATGGGTCAATGCTAACTCATGATTGGGAACATGCAATGTTTATCGGTTTTTCATTTTCCCACAATAGTCATTACATTAAGCTGATCTTTTTTAATTTTTATTTATTTATTATTTTTAAGTAAAAGAAAGAAAGCAAATGTGTTCGTGCCGATTTTGTTCTTAATCGCTTCGAACAAAATGACTTAAAAAGAAAATAAAAACATTTATATGAATAGAGAAAATTAATCACCAGGCAATTTGACTATTTTAGCTGTGCTAGTGCCTTGCTGGCAGCTGCTGGTGGTGCCACCTTAAAGGGGATAAAGACTGCAAATTTCTTATTTTACCTTTGTTTCTTCAAAGGATGAATTTAATTGACACTGGCTGCTACGAACTGTGTTGTTTTGTTCTCTGCAGATTCAAAGACGCTAAAAAAAGAAAAGAGGGAGGAATTATTTGAAAACTTTAAAGGCTGATGAATCAATTGGTTGGGCTGTGGATGTCATATATCCGAAGGACCGAATGAGCTCTCAGCCAAAACGTTAAAGAAGTTACTAAACAATATGAGAATCTGTGATTTGCTATTTTTATAGTTTGCTGTTTCTACTTTCTACTGATTCCCCCTGTTTGGTTGTTAGCAGGAATAAGATGAATCCTATCGAAATTTCACACGGCTCTGCGATTGGCCTCATCAATAGAGTACTAGACATGGGATTTCTCCTTACTGAGGTAAAAGTCTCTGCAAATTATGTGAGATCCTTTGTCAGCATTACGATTTGCTGTCTGCATAATGCATAACTTTAATTCTTCATGAAATTTCCCATGACTCTGAGATTGGCCTTGTCCTGGGAGTTCTCTTGGCAGAGGTAAAAGGCTTTTCAAATTATGTGATTCATCGTTAGCATTATTCTATTGAATGCTACCTTAATTCTTTTGAATGCCATCCGCATAATGCATAACTTTGCAGAGGAGTTCGCAATTTGAAAATTAGAATACAATCCGAGAATTATGAAGAATGGGGCGAAATCCATTTAATGCGCTACAAAAAAACAAAAGACCTAGGGAGCGTTGTGAGGCGTGCTTGCTGTAAATTGTTTTTGATTGATCTAGCATTTACTTGGACATTTTCATCATTAATGTGTTCCTCATGGTGGTGATAAGTGAATGAAAGAAATGAATTTGCTTTAAATCAAAAGATAAAAAAGACTAGCATGAACCATCACAATTATAAAAAGGAAAATAAGTGACTGTAATCATCATTATCAACATCTTACACCTTTCAATGAAATTAATCTTCACAACCCATCAAATGAATCATGCAACTTTATCTCGTGAGTAGTCCTCGTGCTTTCTTATCTGGCAGATTGCTTAAAACAAACTGCTATTGGTTGGAGGCCTTCCTTTTGTTGCCTTAGGACCTCAAGAGCACCTTTTGTATAGCACCTGAAAAAGAAAAAGGAAAACAGAAAGGAAGCTTTGCCGACACACTCATTCATTGAGCTTAATGGCTGCTCAACATGGTTAAGTGATGCTATGACAAAAGAGGAAATATTTACTAATATGTCTATTTCAGGTTTGTCTGCATACAGTGGGTGATGCTGAGAAGTACAGAATAAAACTGTCTGAAAGATTTCCCGGTATCAAATTTGTGGTTGCAAAGGCTGATAGTCTCTATCCAGTTGTGAGTGGAGCAAGTATAGTTCCAAAGGTTATTGACACCTACGAGTTGGCTCCTATTTAAAAATATTTATATGCCTTCTGAGTTTATCTTCAATTCAACCATGCAGGTCACAAGAGAGAGAGCCTTGTGGGAATGGGTGTTTGATGAAACAGCAGATAACTTGCACCGGAACTTCGGTTATGGATACCCTGGAGGTTGAAATTGTTTCATTCTCTTTTTGCACGTTTGAAGTTCGTAAATATTGGATGGTTATTATATTATAATGCATCTGGTTATGTTTTCATTTGTGTAGATCCTGACACCAATGCCTGGTTGAAAGATCACAAACACTTGGGTTTTTGGATTCCCATCGTTGGTCCGTTTTAGCTGGGATACGTGCACTCCCTACTTCAAGGACGTTGTTGAAGTCCTATGGTGAGTCCTCACCGCACGTTCTATTGGCAAATCCTCTATTTCAAGTTTTGGTATTAGCTCATCTCATGACTTGTGCGGCCTAGGGCTGCAAACAATCCGAGCAAAGATGAATTCGAGCCGAATCGAGTCGAGTTAGACTGAAATAACTTGACTTCAAGTTCGAATCGAGTTGAGAATTTGCCGAGTCGAGTTGAATTCGAACCGATCAAAGACAAGCTCGAGTCGAATTGAGTTATTTATCGATCTTTATTTTTACTCTCTAACGATCTGCACAAACCAAGCCGAATTTAGTCGAGTAATTACTCGAGTTTCTTACTCTTTATAAATATTTGATCTATTAATTTTTTCGTGAACTTAATACATTATTATTGTAAAGAAATAAAATAGGTTACTTTTACATAAAGTAACAAAATATATTACTTATACAAAGTATTAAAAATAATATATATAACATATATATAATAAAAGAATATATGTAAGAATATATGCAAGATTATACATATGTATATAAAAATATTATAAGTATTGTTACGAGCCCAAAACGAGTCGAGTCGAGTTTATATGAATTTTGTTCATGAATACAAATCGAGTCGATTTGAGATTATACGAGTTTAGTTCATTTAATATTCGAATCAATATTAGTGGTCACGAACAACTCATTTATTAAATAAACCAAGTTCGAATCGAGTTTATACAAATCAAGTTCAAATTGTTCACGAGCAGCTCTATTCGTTTGTAGCTCTAATCACTTGTGCCTTGCATATATAGTCTACTTGTCAATGTCGATAAGCATACGTGGTGTCCTATGAAGATGTGTTATTAAAGGATCTAATATATACTTCTGTATTTCTAACTTTTCATATCTTTCATTTGAATGGTGAATGTGAATACGTTATAGAAACACCTCTCTTAACTTTCCTCTGGCCATGCTCAGAAATGACCAAATTCAGATTTGCCCTTATTAAATTGAACCAAACTAGAGGCATCTTCAGGGTAATATTTGTTTTAGGCTGCAATTTCAGCATATGTTGGCGGAAAATATTACCTTGCGAGTATTGGAATTTTTATCTGATACTTTCAACTGAATGATGAATTTTGTTATTTCATTGGATGATATCTTCACCAATTTTGTCCTATTTGGCTTTTATGCTCAACTTCTCAGACTGGGTAGAAGTAAATCTTCACTTCATGCTGTTTGAAGTGGTGTTTTGATATTGCTGTGATTTATTGGCAGCAAAAAGAAAGTTACTCCGATTGAGAAGGGGTCACAGTAACAAAAAAACTCTCCACTGAGAAAAAGTTATTTTAGTCAGGTGGTTCATAATACGTAGGAGGGAGCTTTGTATATCTTACTCTTTCGGTTGCTGAGGATTATACTAGGGGAATAGTAGGACACGCATACAAACATTCCAGTTTGTACTGATATTAGTATGATGCTGGGAACATATCCTAAATCCCTTTCTCCAGCCCATAAACCTTTCATATTAATATGATTGATTTGTTAGAAATCAACACACGCAAATTGAAGAAGCTGGAGGCTTCTGGAAGACGGCACCGTCAGTAGCAGCTGGAAGGTAGGCGCCGCCGGAAAATTCAAGAAAGTCGGCCGCCGGAGTTCCACCGTTTTTTACACGTTCACACTATTTCTTTCTCCTATAAATACATGTAAGATTGTAATGAGAAGGAGAGTCGGAGGTGAGGTCCATTGGAGAGATTAGAAGAGAGAAACCATTGTAAATAATTGGTTTATTGTTTAATACAAATTTCTCTTCTTTGTGTGTGTGGATGTAGGCTAAATTGGCCGAACCACGTTATATTCTGGTCTCCATATTATTTGTGAGCTTCCGCCGATCCCAACAAGTGGTATCAGAGCCGGTAGGAGGCCGGATTTGTGAATTTTCGTGAGAGGCCCATTTTTAAACTTGATCAAAATCAAGTTTGGAGGATATCATCAGATTCCTCAGGTCAAGACGAAAATTTTGGTGAAAATTTCGTCTCAAACGGACACCGGACGAAGCTACACGCTCCACACGTGTCTTCTCGGCGACGGCCACGCGCCGGCAACGGGACCCACGCGCCACACGCGCGCGCAGTGAAGAAGACAACCTCCGACCCGTTAAATCCGGGTGATCCGACCCGAACCAGTTTGACCCGGTTTCCGACCCGCTACAGTGCCCAAACGGATAAAGAATATTCCGTCGGTATATTCCGTCGCCGGAAGAATATTCCGTCACCGGAAAGAATATTCCGTCGTCGGAAAGAATATTCTGGTGCAAGAAAATTCCGGTGACTGAGAGAATATTCCGGTGACCGGAGGGAATATTCCGGTGGCCGGAGAGAATATTCCGGTGAATAGTGGGGAATATTCTATTTTTCTTATTTTTCAGGTTTTCGGCGTAATTTTGATCGGTTTGGAACGAGACAAGAGTCGTTTCCAAGGTTTTCCACCGTTCCGGACGCAACGGTGAGCTCCGTTTGTTGAGATTCAACTCCAAACGTTGAGAAGCGGTCACTCAAATCAAAGATTAAAGCCGAACTGATGGAGGATTCGGGAGCAGGTGCGATGATCAAGCTAACATCTACAAATTACGCACTATGGAGACCTCGAATGGAAGATCTCCTGAATTGTAAAGATCTCTTCGATCCAATTGAAGAGAAAAGCGTAAAGCCAGATGATGTAGCGGAAAAAGACTGGCATAAGTTGAATAAGAAAACTATTGGTCAGATCCGGCAGTGGATTGACCATAGTGTTTTTCATCATGTTGCACAGGAAACGGATGCCTATCAGCTATGGAAAAAGCTGGAAAGCATGTACCAAGCAAAAACTGCTCGAAATAAGGCATTACTAATGAGACGCCTTGTCAACTTGAAACTCAAAAGCGGCATCTCAGTGGCCGCACACACCAACGAGTTTCAGAATCTTGTAAATCAACTTGCATCCGTAGATTTTAAGCTCGGAGATGAAGAGCAGTCTCTACTACTTCTCAGTTCCCTACCAGATAGTTGGGAAACGCTAGTGGTCTCACTTAGTAATTCAGCTCCAGATGGAAAGCTCGCCATGTCAATGGTGATAGACGCCTTGTTTAATGAAGAGGCTAGACGAAAGGAGATTGGAGGAGACGAGACAGATGCCTTTGTAACAGAAGGAAGGCATCAGAGAAATAGTAGAGGTAGAAGTCGAGAAAGAAACAGAAGTCAAAGTAAAGGGAGATCCCAAAGTCGCGGTAAACAGCGAAAGAAGGGAAAATGCTTTTATTGTGGTATTGAAGGCCACTTTAAAAGAGAATGCCGAAAGCTGCAGAAGGAGCAAAATCAGCCAAGCAATCAGTCAAAGCACGAAGAAGGCGAAGCTGCAGTGACGCTTTCTGGAGATTGTGTACTCCTTTCCGCTGGTGAAGAATCTTGCTTGCACGTTTCAAGCGAGGAAGCCGAGTGGGTAATAGATACAGCAGCATCCTATCATGCCACTCCTTGTAAAGATTTCTTCAGTACTTACAAGGCAGGAGACTTCGGTACAGTCAAGATGGGAAATTCGAGTTTCTCAAAGATCGTGGGCATCGGAGATGTCAGGATAAAAACCAGTGTTGGCTGTACTATGGTGCTAAATGACGTTCGGCACGTACCCGATCTTCGACTCAACTTAATTTCTATAAGAACCCTTGATCAACAGGGTTACGAGAGCATCTTCAGCAACAATGCTTGGAAATTGAAGAAAGGAGCAATGGTCGTTGCACGGGGACATGTCTGTGGCACTTTGTATAAATCAAGTGCTAAGATATGTGCAAGCAGTCTCAATGTAGCTGAAGATGATACATCACCAAACTTGTGGCATCGGAGACTTGGCCACATGGGAGAAAAAGGGGTGTTTATGCTTGCAAAGAAAGCATTGATTACAGTAAATAAAGGTATTGCTCTCAATCCTTGTGAATACTGTTTATTTGGTAAACAGTATAGAGTTTCATTCCAGACATCTGCTGGAAAAAGATCAGAGTTATTGAGCTTGGTACACTCTGATGTTTGCGGTCCTTTTGAAGTTGAATCACTTGGAGGTAACAAATATTTTATTACTTTTATTGATGATACTTCACGAAAAGTGTGGGTGTATTTCCTAAAAAGGAAAGATCAAGTTTTTGAGCAATTCAAAAACTTCCATGCCATGGTAGAAAGAGAAACTGGCAAGAAGCTGAAATGCCTTCGGACAGACAATGGAGGTGAATATATTTCTCGAGAATTCAGAGAATATTGCTCCAGACATGGCATCAGACACGAGAAGAGTGTCCCCTACACCCCACAACACAATGGTGTAGCAGAACGGATGAACCGGACCATTGTGGAACGAACCAGATGCATGCTGAGTATGGCAAAGTTGCCTAAGCCATTCTGGGGTGAAGCAGTAAAAGTAGCCTGTTATCTGATCAACAGAACACCGTCAGTTCCACTGCAGTTCGAAGTCCCAGAGATGGTGTGGTCAGGCCGCAAGATTTCATACTCTCATTTAAGAGTATTTGGGTGCAAAGCATTTGCACATGTATCCAAGGAGAAAAGACAGAAACTTGATGAAAAGTCTACTCCATGTTTTTTCATCGGCTATGGAGATGAAGAGTTTGGATACAGATTATGGGATCCAAAAGCGAAGAAGGTCATCAGATGCAGGGACGTAGTGTTCCATGAAGACCAGATGTTTGGATCAGAACAAATAACTCCAAGTGCTCCAGAACCAACTCCGAGTTCACTACCACTTCAGTCTGTTTCAAACACTGAAGATAGACAGGAAGTTTCCCCAGAAGAAGAAGAGGATACTGACAACGGAGAAACCACTACTGAGCAGGGGGAGCAGTTGCCTTCTCCATCAGAAACTGCAGAGTTTCCACAGTTGTCAGGTGATCAACCTCAGCAGGACAGATCCTCTAGAGGGCGATTGTTGATTCCGTCACGAAGATATCCGGAATCAGATTATATTCTTCTTACAGATCAGGGGGAGCCAGAAAACTTCCAAGAGGCAATATCTCATCCAGATAGCAACAAATGGATGCAGGCTATGCAGGATGAGAT
Organism: Platycarya strobilacea; assembly: GCA_036898215.1. Classification (NCBI taxonomy): domain Eukaryota; kingdom Viridiplantae; phylum Streptophyta; class Magnoliopsida; order Fagales; family Juglandaceae; genus Platycarya; species Platycarya strobilacea. The sequence continues at coordinate 58,043,051 of CM072550.1, forward strand.
GAACTCGTTACAGAAGAATCAGACTTATGAGCTGATGGAACTTCCAAACGATAAGAGAGCACTGAGAAACAAATGGGTGTTCAAGCTGAAAAATGATGGCAAGCAGGTGAAGCACAAAGCTCGCTTGGTCGTCAAAGGATTCCAGCAGAAGAAAGGAATTGACTTTGATGAGGTATTTTCACCTGTTGTGAAGATGACTTCAATTCGAGTGGTACTCGGATTGGTGGCAAGTCTTGACTTGGAGCTTGAACAGATGGATGTGAAGACAGCATTTCTTCACGGCAACCTTGATGAGGAAATTTACATGGAGCAGCCAGAAGGCTTCCAAGTTCCTGGAAAGGAACATTTGGTCTGCAAGTTGGAAAAGAGCCTTTACGGTTTGAAGCAGGCTCCCAGACAGTGGTATAAGAAGTTTGACTCATTCATGATGAGTCATGACTACAAGAAAACTGCTGCAGATCAGTGCGTTTACATCCGAAGATTTTCAGAAGGTGACTTCGTGATGTTACTGCTCTATGTTGACGACATGCTGATTATTGGAAAAGATCCATCCATTATCAGGAAGCTAAAGAAGGATCTCTCCAAAGTTTTTGAGATGAAAGACTTAGGACCTGCTCAGCAGATTTTGGGCATGAGGATCACTCGTGACAGAAAGAAAAAGAAGCTATGGCTGTCACAGGAAAAGTATGTTGAACAAATACTAAGAAGGTTCAACATGGAGAAAGCAAAGCCAGTCAGTACTCCACTGGCTAATCACTTCAAATTGAGCAAAAGCTCATGTCCCTCATCACCAGAAAAGATTCAAGAAATGGCTACAGTACCGTACTCCTCAGCAGTAGGAAGTTTAATGTACGCCATGGTTTGTACCAGACCTGACATCGCTCACGCTGTTGGAGTTGTGAGCCGTTTTCTTTCAAATCCAGGGAAAGAACACTGGAAAGCAGTACAGTGGATTCTCAGGTACCTTAAAGGTACATCAAAGTTGTGCTTGTGCTACGGGGGAGCTAACCCAGTCTTGGATGGCTATACAGATGCTGATATGGCAGGTGATCTTGATGGTAGAAAATCTACATCAGGATATATTTACACATTTGCAGGTGGAGCTGTATCATGGCAGTCCAAACTGCAGAAATGTGTGGCTTTATCTACAACAGAAGCAGAGTACATTGCTATAGCAGAAGCAGGAAAGGAAATGTTGTGGCTAAAGCGGTTCCTCCAAGAAATGGGAGTCAGTCAAAAAGAGTACAGAATCTATTGTGATAGTCAAAGTGCTCTTGATCTGAGTAAAAACTCGATGTACCACTCCCGAACAAAGCACATCGATATTCGGTATCATTGGATACGTGAAGTAATGGAGCAACAACTGTTGAAACTTGTAAAGATCCATACAAAGGAGAATCCAGCGGACATGCTAACGAAGGTAGTCACATACGAAAAACTTGAGCTATGTAGAAACATAGCCAGGTTAAGTACCTTGAATTAAAATGTGTCAGGATATCCTCCATTTGGTGTTGAGGGGGAGATTGTTAGAAATCAACACACGCAAATTGAAGAAGCTGGAGGCTTCTGGAAGACGGCACCGTCAGTAGCAGCTGGAAGGTAGGCGCCGCCGGAAAATTCAAGAAAGTCGGCCGCCGGAGTTCCACCGTTTTTTACACGTTCACACTATTTCTTTCTCCTATAAATACATGTAAGATTGTAATGAGAAGGAGAGTCGGAGGTGAGGTCCATTGGAGAGATTAGAAGAGAGAAACCATTGTAAATAATTGGTTTATTGTTTAATACAAATTTCTCTTCTTTGTGTGTGTGGATGTAGGCTAAATTGGCCGAACCACGTTATATTCTGGTCTCCATATTATTTGTGAGCTTCCGCCGATCCCAACATGATTTTGGCTCTTTGACGGCTATTGAAATTAAGCAATGTTGGTTTCACAACATCAAGGAGGAAGAGTAAAGAAATTGAATCGAGCGGAAAGGGATGTTGCAAGTTTTTCCTGGCTCGCAAACTTGAGCAACTTGCTCGTTTCTAACTTGTTACATTTTCATTAGTTTCAGTAATCTATCTTCTTAGTATGCATAAAGAGAGCCGACGGGATTTCTGGCTTGCTAGATGTACATTAATGAAGTGGACTTCCATGCATTCATATATATAAGTTTTTTTTTTTTTTGTGAACATCCTCACTTTGCATCCTTCAACATAGATTAATCTAAACAAGGTAAAAGCAAACAAAGTACACTGATAGCTTTTGTCTTCCAAAACATAATACAGGGGTAGCGGATAATGCATCAAAACATTCATGTAAGAAGTAGGCTCACAACAGAAAGCCCTCACAAACAATATGACCATATTTGTTTTCTTGTATCAGTAATATAAATCTGCGAGGAGAGAGGCCAAGGTGGCTACAACCAAGGTTGACAGTCCAATGGAGTTCCGGTTGCGGTTGCCAGACCCATGATGATGTTTGTGATGTTGGTTATTTGCAGCACCGGCTACATATACCGGGATTAAAGCGCCGCCTCCTTGTCCAGAAGGTGATCTGGACCCCCCATTGTTTCCAGTCTCACCACTGCCAGTGGAACCACCAACCATAGCAGCTTGTCGACCATGTGCACCTTCAATCCTGCTACCATGTGCTATAGCTGTATCACCGACACCAACCGAGCTGCTGACATGCCCCCCTGTAACCATTGCTAATGAGTAGTTTCCTTCAAATGATCTGCAAATGCTACATAAAGAACTACTTGGCGCATACATGTGGAAAAGGTCCAATGGAGTTGTCTCGGTTGACTGGTTTCTAGTATCGATGGTGGAGGGCAGAAGCTTAAAACATGGTTCTTGCCCACCAGTTTCTCAATGTAAGAATATAATTAAATTGAAGTTTTACTTTTCGAATCAACTTAAAACTTTTTAAAATTGAGTTGGAGCTTTTTTTTTACTTGCATAGTTACTAAGTAAAAAAAGTTGACTCCCTGTTGTACTGGGAATTTTCTTCAGAACTTTATATATATATATAATATTTATTTATGTTAATATGGAGAGAGGAATATATTGATTTGAGTGATTCAAAGTTTCACTTATGTTACGTCCTAGGAACAAATTTTGTTTTGATACCCTTGAGCCTTTTTGACAAAACACTTGAGTATCTGTGCTAGTGTACTAGGATGGCACGCATATAATCAATTTTCGTTAGAGATGGAATCTTACTCTTCAAAATACTGTGAAAGTGCCTTATATATTTGAAGGGCACTTGTAAACCACACATTTCCATCTGCCAATGTATCAAAGGTTAGGTATATTTGGCATCACCATGCAAGAAAAAGAAACAACTCTGTCTGATAGGAATCGCCTTTTGACAATAAGTGTGCACTATTTTCAAAAAGGATAAACTAAAGGAGTTGATTATCCTAAATTTAATTATGTCAATTTCTCTTAAATCAATCACATCTAAGCTAGCAGCTTTTACCCCAATTTGTATAGTTTCTTGTTTTGGGTCTCAAGTCTTTGCTATTTCCAGCTTTAATCCTTTCTTGTTTGAACTTGAACATGATGGGATTGCAGCAAAAGGACTTTGCTATAAGAAACAAAGGATTTGAAATTGAGACCCAAAATATAGCTCTTAAAGGGGAGAAATGAGTTTCTAGCTCAAACTATGTTTAGAAATATAACAAAAGAGACAAGAGTGCACTGCCTACTGAAGATTTGATGAAGATGAAAAAACATAAAATGTAAGATCAGAAGAAACTTAAAACAAATATGAAGGAGATCATGAGTACCTGAAGAAGGGAAAGATTTCTGAAGAGGTGAGGAAGTTGTAATGATACAAAGGTAGGAGAAGAACATGAGAAAAACCAGAGTTTCTATACTTCCCATCTTCCTTCCCATTAACAGCAATCCATGCATAGAGCTCCAAAACTGCATCTTCAGAACCCACTTCTCTTTCGTAGATTGGATGCATATATTTTAGTTTGCATTTCCACTCTTTAAATGGAGCTTTAGAGGGAAAGCAAAGAAGATGATGGGGCTACTCTTTTTTGGGTAATGATAGACTTACATCCCATTTACGACCACTTACATTTTTTTTTTAATTTTTCTTATAAGTATTTTTTAACATCTTTAATCATTAATACAAATTTTTTTAAAAATATAGAAAATTTCACTAATAGTCACTTATTTAATCATTAAGTAAAAAAAAAAAAAATTTAAAATTAAAATGAGTAGTAAAATAGTAGTAAATAAGATGTAAACCTATCATTGTTTGTCTGTTTTATCTTTTAATCTCCTGAGAGTGATCATATGGATGACAGAACAAGATTATCGTATATGCCCAATAATAGTAGAAAAGGGGAAAAAAAGACTGGAATCTTTGGACAAAGATCAGCAACTTATTGTGGTTGAAAGTTTAAACCACTAGCCTTTTTTTTTGGTCCCCTCAAAGAGCAGTCTTGTTATGCTTTTTAACCATGATGTCTCTATAGCCTTTTATCGATTTATGTCCATCTGATGTATGTATCTTCAATATTAAGGTTTCATGATGAAGTGATGATCAATTCTTTCCATTATTTTCTTGTTAAAATAAAAAACCTTATTTGCTCACTGAAATTAAAAAAGAAAGTGTTCGATGAATTCAATGTTTCTGCTTCACACTTAGCTTACTTTGGTTAGTTTTGATTAACGAAATTATAGATTAAGATTCTCTCAAAATTTTTGTGAGTTTGAGGATCTCAAATAGAAGAGAAAAGTACATGATTAGTTTCCTTAATTGTGTCTTTTTTCATAAGAGGTGTTCTTATTATTAAATGATCACGAGCTTTGCTGGTTGTACCAAAAATACCTTGAATGATCAAATGGTCAATGTAGATTTATGTCATTGTTTCTCTCTAAATTAACTTAAAATTTCTATGATTTCATATCCCTAATTTGATCCAATAAACTCACTGAAGGGTATTAGTTTACTTGCTTTGTTTTCCTCACACCTTACCCAAAGGACGAAGTTTTCCTTTTATTAGCTAAATTAAACAATATGAATTTGGTTAAATGGTGTGAAATCTATTACATTATAATTTTCAACGATTTTTTACTCAAATATTGCATGATCTTATGGCATTCATATAATATATTTATCTATTTTCCAATAACAAAATATTGATTTGAAGTCGAGAGTCAATATATATATATATAAACCTCGTCTTATTAATTTGAGGGTGTGAATATTAAAGTTTTATTGCAAAATAGTAGGCGAGCATGAATTTATCAGTGCGGACTTCTCGCTTGTTTTAAAAGTTTAAATTAAAAAGAATATATATTTTTATTATTATTTTTATTTCTTAAGGAATGAGCATTAATGACTAGGTATTCTTGAACAGGTTTTGGTATTCTTAAATTTCACATGTCAAGTCATAAGAAATTCCATGGAAAAGAAAAAAAAAAAAAAACTCAACCTGAAAAATGATAGAAGTTATTTCTGCCTTGCTGTTCTTTTTTTTTTATTTGATATATATTTATTTTTAAAAAAAAGATAAGGTATATCTTGATGATTCATATTACAGACTCATATACAACTAAACAACTGAAAAGATATAATTAGTTCCATTCAAGAAAATCATAGCTCACTCATCTAGTTGAGATTAACTAAAGATCAAATCTTTAAAGCTTGATTTGATTAGACCATATCAATGTTTTGTGGACATCCAAAACTTCTTTCTTCTTTTAAGAAAACATATGATTGTGATATGTTTAAGGGACATTAAGTTCATATAATTAACCTTGTCAAAAAATATGCTCAAGAAACTTGAATGAATAAACTTGGTTTGAAGAGTTTTCTCTCTCTTTTTTTTTTTAAATTATTTTCCTCTAACCTTATTTAGAGGTAAAATGTATTTAAGTTTCAATAAATAGAGTTTATTGTTTTCCGTAAATAGTGCTAATGTCCATTATTTAAAGCACCTCTCCCAAAAGTCCCAACCATCCTTTATTCTTTTCACATGAAGACAAATACTAAATAGAAACTCATGACACTTTCTTTTATCGAACAAAAGATGGTGGGAAATTAATAGGAAAATGATATTTGTAAAGAATTTTGTCCAGAAATTGCATAGGAAATAGGTTGTAGTTTATTTTTAATTATGTTTTACATTTCAGTTTTTTTAATTTTTAGTTTTGTTTGTATTAGGCAAATGACTGTTTCTATTTTTTTTTTTAAATTTAAATTGATGTTGAAGTTTAAACTTATTATTCCAGCACAATTCTTACACAAAATTTTTTGTATATAGCAAAATCCAATTAAATAATATTTAAGCTTTCACTTCGATCTTACAATTTTTATTTTTATATTTTTTTAATTAAGATTATTGGATTATTATTATTTTTTAACTTGCCAAACGGGTTTGGTATAAGTTATAGCTCATGACTTCACCTTCTCTTTTGTTACTATGAGTCAGCCTAATAATAGATTAAAGTATAAATAATAATAAACACGCAACTTTTTACACGAACATATTTTAAAAATCGAGATATTTTTATAAATTGTTTTACAAATATCTTTCATATAATATATAGTTGCGTAAAGAATTATGTGTTTATTAATTCTCTTTTAAGGTTGAGATTTTTAGATTTTATTTAGATAATAAATTGAGATGAAATTAATTGAAATAAAAATTAAAATAATATTATTTATTATATTTTATATAAACATATAAAAAAATTATAATAATAAAATGAGATGAAACATTTATTATATTTAGGCAGAACCTTAATATTTAGACATTTTCTTTAATCAGATTATGAAACCGTTTGGAGTTTGAAGATATTTAACTATCACTTTTTTTGTTTTATCTTCTTTTATAAGAAGATCATGTTCATCAACTCTTTGAGGTAAATAATTTCTTCCCCTCTCCTTCTCTTTCTTTCTTTCTTTTTTTTTTAATAGGAAAACACAAATCTATTAGGTAAATTGTAAATATTTTTGGAGTTTGAACCTCGGAATGATCGAAAAACATTGGGTCAACCCTGAGAACAGGGGCGGAACTACCCTGTCCTTAGGGGAGGCTACCGCCCCCCAAAGTTTTTCAAAATGTCAGTTTAGTATATAGATTATTAAAAAACAACCCTCCAAATCTGAGTTTTTTCTCCTATAGCCCCCCCAAGTCTATTGACTATAAGTTCAAAAAGACCAAAACCAATGGTCCAGGCCTATATCTAGAGTGTAGCATCTTATCTGTAGACTATAAACTCACCCGCTCAAGTAATCCAAGACCAAAACCAATGGTTCATGCAAGGATGCGACAAGCTACACTCTTGAGTCTTGACTCTACAGCTGACTCGCAAGTCGCAGAGTACCCAGCCATTGCAGAGTATCCTGCTTTCGACTTTTGTACCATTGTCAACTTGTCGTGCCATTTACAGATAAAAGTAATAAGTTATAATTTATTTTGCCACTGTTGTGCTGCTAGCCTGATTGTGCATATATTATAAATGATATATACAGATATAGATTAGTCAATCGTGCTGCTGTTAGCTTGTGCATATTACATATAAATTTGTATAAAAAGATATAGATTAGTGCATATAAATTTATAAATTTGTATATAAATCTGTGCATACATTATAATTGAGATATATATAGATATAGATAATCATATATATATATATATAGATTAGTCACTCCTGTTGCTTGTGTATATTATATTTATAATGTTAATATATATAGATAATTTGTCATTTGTGCATATAGATAGATTTGTGCATATATTATAATTTATATATATAATATACTAATTTGTGCATGTAAGATTGTCGTCGAGCTTAATTTAAAAAAAAAATTATATTAATCACCTCCCAAGCACTAAATCCTAGTTTTGCCCACGAGAAGAATCGGCAATGTAGGTAAGTACAATCCGCCACTTGGTACTTTGGAGCCTCGTGGCTACCTTTTCTGCAGAGCTCCGTAAACGGTGGTTCCGGCGGATCTCCTCAAGCATTAAGAAAGGGATATTCAAACATGGCGATTGGCCCCGACTTCCCCAAATTTCCTACTTCAAAAAAGTAAACCATGACAGGTTGAGAGAGAGAGACTCTATTACCTAGAAATAATCTAGCCACAAAGTTTCTCATTGCGATCAAGTCTCGAACTCGTAAAAGAAGTTGGGAAAATGGTGGGTGGGAGCTGAGAAACGGCTCAGACGCCGACGAACATAACGGTGATCAAGTACTGGGGGAAGAGGGACGAGTCCCTAATTCTCCCCGTTAACGATAGCATCAGCGTCACGCTTGATCCTGATCACCTCTGTACTACCACCACCGTCTCTGTCAGCCCCTCCTTTAATCAGATTATGAAACCGTTTGGAGTTTGAAGATGTTTCCGTTGTTTGATACCATAAAGGATCCTTAATTTGGAGGATAAAAGCGGATGTCTTGTTCACCAAGGAAGTGTCGGGTAGGCAAGGAGATTTGAATGGCTGAATTATTTGGTCCATACTGATAATGATTTGGGATTCGATGAATATTAGAGTTGACTAGATCTGGTTCGATGTAATTGATTAGCTTCTAGGAAAGAAAAATCAGATTTGGCTTCACGGAAACATAGATGATATTTCTGGGTGACTGTTTCTCATCCGTTTGGCTGCCAAGAAAGTGCTGGAAAAGGAAAGAAGATGAAATTTTGAATATTAGAGTAGTAATGGTGAAGTACAGAACGAAAGAAATGAACGGAGAGAGAGGGCCCAAGGAATTAATACTATTTAGCTTTGACGAAGGGTGGATATTCGGTCATCAGAGCACTCTTATTCAGTTGATTAAAAGTTTAATTTAATAAGAATTTAAATATTAAAATTTATTTGAAGTCTACGTTAGATTATTCAAAAGTTGAGTTTTTAAACTCAATGTCGACAATTGCTCCATGGGTAATCCTGACGAAGTAGGAGGAGGAATAATTCGGGATGCATGGGGTAACTCCATTGCTACTTTTACAAGATATTATGGAGTTACCATAAAGACTTTGGTGGAAGGATGTACTTTACTTGATGGATTATGTTTAGCTAAACATTTGGGTCTCATTAATATTGTGATAGAAACGGATACCCAAGTAGTAGTACAATGAATCCGAAATGGAGCTTATAATTTTTGGTATATGTGGAATTATTGGGAAGAAATACAAAGTTCGTTAAGATTACTAAAATGCTCTATCAATCATATTTATAGAGAAGCTATCAGGGTGGCGGATTTTCTAACTAAGGAGAGTGTGAAGAATTTTGATTGGATTTTTATAGGTGCTGATTTTGGAGCTAAAAAAAATCGAGGCCTTGTACTTATGGATAGTTGGAAATTGTTTTATTTACATTCATAATTCATTATACTTTTTCATTGGTTATTGGTTGTTGGATTCCGGCATAAGGGATGTGTTATTTGTTTCTTTTGTAACCTCTTGTACTTTTTGTTTTATATATCTCTACTATAAGTGAGGGTCTTTAATAAATTTGAGGAGGGCCATTCTTGAGTATGTGATCATCAACTCTTTGTATAAAAGAAAAAAGATTATTCAAAAGTTAATAAACATAATTTGACTTTTGTAAACATAATCTCAAAAAAAAATAATAAATATAACTAATTAAATACAAGGACCAAATATTTATTATATTCTTTTTTTTATTCTTTCTCTTTCTTACTTTAATCTCTTCTTATAGTTCTTAAATAGAGAAAATTAAATTAATAAAAAAATATAGTTGGATGAGAAATAAGTCAAATTTTTTTAAATATTGATTAATAATTTAATTTAATTAGAATATAATTACTAATTATATTTTTAAACTTACACGAAAATATGGTATTTGAGACTATTTTTATTTTGGCGGGGTAAATTTCATCGCAAAAGATCTATTTTACTAATTCGGCTGTATCTTTATGTCAATTAAAAAAAATCGCTGCAATATGCTGGTTAATTTGTCCATCAAATCCCCCTTTTTCGCGCGATATTTTACCTCTCTTTCTGTGTCTCTCTCGCTCAAGGCTTCGCCTAGTGGTTTTCGGTTGTAGATAGCTTCTGATTGCCCGCGCCTAGTCCCTATCAATTCCCCATTTCCCGCGATATTTTCCCTCTCTTTTTGTGTCTCTCTCTCGCTCGAGGCTTCGCACAGTGGTTTCCAAATGCCTACGCTGCCGTCTTCTCCACACATTTTGCCACTACCACGGCGGCGTTGCTGTCAAAGCCCCTAGAGGAGATGCCTAGGATTAGGCCCTGACTCAGACCTTGGAGGGCCAGGACAGTTCCCTGGCTAGCCTGCAGGCATGCCTTGACTTAGGCCTTGACATGCAGCAGGTGCCCAGCAAAGTTACTGGCCATGCATAGTGGCATGTCTTCACAGGCACGCCATCCAGCGCGGCACTAGCCCGCGCCTTGTAGAGCAGGTCAGTGGCATGCACACCATCCAGCGCACGACACCAGCCGTGCCTTGCAGAGCAGGCCAGTGGCATGTATACCATGCATGCCATCCAGCGCGCGGCACCAGCTCGCGTCCAGACTATCAGCTTGGGCCATGCATGCACACCACCCCGGTACCTAGCCCGGGCCATGCAGGACCACCGCTCGAGCACCTTGATTGGGCAGCACCAGAGCGACGTGGCTTGACCCTGTGCCTACCACCAGGACTATGCATGGCACATGACCATGAGCACCATCAGTTGGCCCTGCACAGAGCCATGCCCTGCGCACCACCAGGCGCTATGCAGCGAGATAACACGAGACAAGTTTGTTCGTGGATGAACTAGCACGCAAGCCCACCTTGGGCCATTTGTACCCTACGGCCATACATGCTAAATGGCGCCACCCACCTTTCATGTTTATGTTATTTTTATTATTTTATTGTATTGGTTAATTTGGTAATTAGCTATTTTTAATAAGGGACCTATTGAGGGTTTCCAAGTTGTAAGACTCTTTAAATAGGTTTTCTAGGTTTCATTTTAGACATCTTTGGACAATTTGAGAATTAGACTTTTGCTCTTGGAAAAGAGTTAGGCCGGCCACAAGTATTGTGGTTTGGATTTCGGTGCTTAGCACTTGGGTTTCCCTAGGGTGCAATTCGTGAATCCCTTTGGAAGAGAATCATCGTGCAATTCGTGAATCGGTGATCCACATCTATCCTTTTATTTGTTTTTATTTTATTTATAAAAAATCTTGAGGTTATTCATAAAAAAGTGTTTTGGTGTTTGTGAATTCTTGTTGAGTGATTATATGTTTATGTTTTTGAGTGGTTTGTTTGATTGTTGTGTGAGTTGTGTGTTTGTGAGGCCAAATTCACACCACTTGTGGATTTGAGAACTTGTGTGTGTGTCCATAGAGGAATTCGAAATCCTCCTCCATTGAGAGATTCAGATTGCTCAAGTGAGTGTGAGTGTGTGAATTGTTGATTGAAGGAAGTGTTGAAAACTTGAAGAATTGTGTGTGTCGAAACCTTGGATTGCTTGAAGGGCATTGGTGTGTTCTTGGATATTTGAGTGTTTAATTATCATTTGGTTGATCACTTGAATTGAAAAGTGTTTCCTTGCCTCAAGGTAACCCACGACATCAAGCCTCCCAAGCCCTAGAGCCACACGGCCTAAGGCATGAAACCCTAGCCTAAACACTTGCCCACTTTGCCCTTTAATCTAGCCGGCCACCTAACCCCCCATCCACTCCTATATTTTCTCACTTAAATCCACCTCATTTCTCATCCAAAATAAGTCAATTTCGTGCCCCCTAATCCTAGCATGATCGGCCACCCATTGGATTTGAATTCAAAATAATTCAAATTCAAACCCAATCCAAACTCCTACATTTTCTCAATTTCCGCTATCATCCATTCACCCTAGCCAAGACCCCTTTGCCACCTCATTTAAATTGCCACCTCATACTTTTATTTGATTGGTCATCAAGTGAAGAAGAGAACAGACAAGAAGAGGTTGATAGTCCAGTCACAGTACTTCCAAGTCAAATTGAATCAATAACAACCAACAGGCCGAGAAGAGAGAAACACTGGTGATTACCTTCTTAGACTCTATGCACCTAAGCATCTTTATGCTTATGTAACCTAAGCATCTTTATGCTTATGTAACCTAAGCATCTCAGTCGTATGCATTATGTAAGCATAAAGATTCTTAGGTTACATAAGCATCTGAATCTTTATGCTTATGTCCCGTATGCAAGTGTTATTGGTAGCCTAATGTATGCCATGGTGTGTACACGACCTAATCTCTCCCAGGCCGTCAGCGTAGTTAGTCGTTATATACATAATCCTGTAAAGAAACACTGGCATGCGGTTAAATGGATTCTGTGGTATATTCTAAGAACTGTAGATCTTGGTTTGAAGTTCAAGAAGAGTAAAGATAGTCTAGCAACTGGATACATTGACTCAGACTATACTAGTGATCTTGACAAACGGCGATCGACAACTGGATATATGTTCACTATGTCTGGAGTACCAGTTAGTTGGCGATCGAATTTGTAGTCTACGATTGCACTGTCATCCATAGAGGCTGAGTATATGGCTGTAACAGAAACCGTAAAAAAAACCATTTGGTTACAGGGACTAGTAACAGATTTGGGCTTTAAGCAGCAAGAGGTTACCGTTTACTGTGACAGTTAGAGTGCAATTCATCTAGCCAAAAATCAAGTATATCACTCTCGAACAAAACATATCGATGTCCGATTTCACTTTGTATGTGAAATATTAGAAGAAGAGGACATATTGCTTCAGAAGATTGGCACTGAAGATAATCCAGCAGATATGTTGACGAAAGTCGTCACGAGGATCAAGTTCCAACACTGCTTGGAATTGATCAATATTGCAAGTTTCTGAGCACCTTCGGGTGCGTTGGCACTTTTGGGTACATTTGGCGTCTTATGGCGCATTTGATTAGCAGAAGTTTCTCATGTCAAAGAAGGATGAGCATTCATTTAAAGAATGAATCAGTTTGGAAGCAGCCTAGTATGGCACACTTCGGTGGAAGAGGTGATTGTTGAAGTGAACCACCCTAATGTGAATACCTAAGAGAATGGCTGTACCGTCCAAGGCACCGTCCAAGTTTGAATGGAGAAAATTAAACTTGGCAGCACCGTCCTCACCCACCATTGCTGCAGTCCACCATTGCTTGCACCAATCACACCTACCATCCCACAATCTTCTTAAGCTGCTGTATTTGTTGTAAAGCCTCTCCTATAAAAGGAGAGCTCTGATGTATGTTAGAGGTGTAGTGGTGGTTTTGTTTCAGAAGTGGTGTGTGTGTAAAATTTGAGAGATACGTGAGAATTTGTTTGAGTATTTGTAATCCTATACAAATATATCGAAATTTGGCATCAGTGGACATAAGGAAATTGCAGAACCACTTAACGATCGTCTTGTGTGATTTTTGGACAGGTTTGGAGGCTCAACATTGTGAGCCAAGCCCTGATATTGAACAGGCCAATAGATGAGCTGAGGTTGCAAGGTAAGCCATCATCATTTTCTTAGGCTCTAAATATATATATATTTATATATATATATAGGAAATTGAACATTGATATATTTTCCATGTTTTATTATTTTTGGCAGTGTTTTTATTGTCCATTAACTCATGAGAAATAATATATATTTAAGAAAGTAACCTGGTTATAATTTCTTTACAATTTTGTTGGTATAATAGGCTTCGGGAGCTTCACACACTAAAGGGGCATGTGGAGTAAGTGGTAAAGCTGAAAGGGCTGGACATTGACACAATCCAGCAACATTATATTGTGTGAAAAAACAGAAGCTAGCAACGACCGGATCAGAGAGGGATCAAAAGTGGTGTCTTACATGGACAAGCTTGTTGTTCACATCACCAAGAACTTCTTGACCCTACCCAACAACAAGGTACGTACACATTCAAAACTTTTGGAATATATATATGTTACATTAATTTTTGTTCTGTAAATTACCCCAAAAGTGGAACAATAAACCTTTCAATTTTTTTTTGCAGATTCCTTTCATCCTTGGTATTTGGGGAGGTAAAGGTCCAGGAAAATATTTCCAGTGTAAGCTTGTCTTTGCCAAGATGGGAATCAGGTTGGTTCACTTTAATATATTTGCACGATCTCTTGTTCACTTTAAATCAAACTCTCCCGTAGAATTGCTTTTGCTTCTTAATTACAGTTTAAACTTTAATTTCCCAACAATAAATTAGATCATCTTTGTGCATGCAGCATCTATACTTCTTAGACACATCATGCCCATGAAATGAAGGTGGCATTGCAACGGGGGAGATTAAACAATTGAAGTCACACTCAAGAAAGGAGACTTGGAGAAAAGAGAGAATGAGTTGTTTGAAACAAAGATGGCATTACAACTGGGGAGAAGCTTGTACATTGATCTCTTTGTAAAAAATGTTCACATTCTTTGATTAATGTACATATAACCAATTCTTAGTATATTGATCTCTAACGAAAAAATAATGTTAATTAATCTTCAAGTTTTATCTCCAGCTTTACCATTGCTAAAATTAAATCAAGTTGATTCTATATATAATTTATTTATTTTTCATAGTTGGGCCTTTCATTCATATAATTACTTGAATTTCTTATTATTTAATTTGTTGGATTGTAGTTGAGTTGCAAACGATGCATAAATTATAGCATGACTTTTGGCATCTTGTGGCGAACTTTTTAATATTTCCAGCGACTAATTGTTGTCGGAAATAAGGAAATATTTCTCTCAGTTCCTACAATAGCCGGAAATAACGATTCTTGGCTCGAAATTAGCGGCGATATCTTGGCAGTCATATAGCCGGAATTAAGTATTTGCGGCGAGTATTGCGGCGAGTATTTGCGGTAACTTTAACTACAGCACTCGCCACAAATAAGCTTTTTTTTGTAGTGGATCATCTTATTAAAGTATGGTTATTAATTAATATATAATAAATAAAATAGTCAAATATGATAAAATAAATTAATTTAATAATTACAAATAATTAAAAAAAAGTTTAATTATTAATTATTAATTATTATGTATCTTCATAAATAAATAATATAATGTAGAGATTTGATGTGGATACGCAAATTTAAAAGTTAGTTATATTATTTTATTATTCTATTTTAAAAAAATAGTTATTTTAATATGGAGACTTATGTAAATAGAATGACCAAAAGTTAAAATGAGGATTACATTGGTTAAAATTGCACTTTAACAATGTCCAATCTAAAGAGAGTGCTCTGAAAAGTGATACATACAACACTTTACACAACATTTTATAAAGAACAATGTTATTCATTATTTTCTCATCATTCTATAATGTGACATTAAATGATTGGAAATGATTTATTATGTTATACTTATTAGCCTATCATCTAATGTCACATAATAAGATGATAAGAAGATGATGAGAGGATGATGAGAAAAATAATGATGAATAAATTTATTTTTTTATAAAAGTAAGATTATTTTTATAAATTGATATAAAAAATTAACATCACTTTACAAAAATATCATTATTTTTATAAGGTATTGTGAAAAATATTATGTATAATATTATGTGTATATCATTTCTCATTCAGTCATGAATGGTGGTTTTCAGTATTCTTTTGCTGAGTAAAACAAACTTCTTTGGACAATTGAACCTAATTGAAGCACCTAAACCCTCGCCACTTCAAATGTGAAACAAGGATCTTTACTATTTTTCAGCAAGAAAATATAGAATTAATTTTTTTTTTTATCATTCTTATTATTTTATGAATACCGTAATCCCCGTACTTCTCTAATTAAGTCATGGTGCCTTTTGTTTTTGTCGGTTTAGTGTAGAACAATGGTAGTGATGTTGAGGATGAGGAAAATGGTATCAAAATTCCTAAGAAGGATTGGGACAAATTGCATTTACATATTTCTTCATACAACAATTTCCCTACTGCTGCTGGGTTGGCCTCCTAAGCAGTTGGGTTTGCTTATCTTGGTAAACGATCTACTCACCCAATTTTCCTTGAAATACATTAGTAGTTGAGGCCTCTAATTTTGCAATCATCTGTCTCATCCCTGCAAAAAACTTAAAAAAACAGGAAGATTGTTACATATGGCGTCTCCGTTTTATAGAATAATACTACATACAGTCGTAGTTACAAGCGGCGTACAATTGTTTTGAAAAAAAATAATATTTATTATTAAAAAAAAAGTTAACTTTTTTTTATGTGAGTCTCATATATATTCACTTTTTTTCAAAGCGACTGTATATCGTTTGCATGTCCACGGCTGCATCTATTATTTCTCCTGTTCTATTTTCCATTACTCTCTCACCTAGGTCTGTTCATCTGAGCTGAGTTTTACCCGATCCAATTTTTGAAATTTTATTTATTTTTCAATAATTTTAATATTTTTATTTAAAAAATTTAAGATAATTTTGAATTCATAATTTGGATTCCCAAATCCAAAATTTAGATAAAACACCCCTACCCCCACCTTAAATTTTTTTTTTCTTTGCATCAACCAATGAAACTGCAAGCATCTTGTGGACGTGTTTGTTTTTGGCTCAAATGGTAAGAGTCTTAGTCTTGGCGGTATTCTCTCTTCAGGTTTAAGGTTAGAACCTTTAGTGGAAACAATTTCTAGGAGCCACATCCCATTAGTTAAAAAGCCGATAATACCTAATCTGTGTAGTGGGGACACAAGTACTCAGCCCGGGGTTTTCTCTCTCCTTGATTCTTTTGCTATCTTTCAGTTATGTTCTTGGTGATAAGTCAATTCTAGAAGATGCTGGGATTGAGGGGATAATTGATGTGGAAGGTTTGCCGCCACCTCCAGAAATAAAGGACAGCATTTCAACCCAGAAATACAGGGGGAATGTGAGTTATTTTGTCTGCACAAGACCTGGGAGAGGTCCAGTTTTGCTCTCTGACAAGAGCCAGGCTCTTCTCAATCCCCAAAACGGGCTACCTATGTAAATTTGGAGTGATTTTTATTCTATGAAGACTGCTACACACGTAAAAGAGTTGCACAAAGACAATCTACAAATTGGTTTGGTTTTATTTGTTCCGTTGAATCTTCTTTATAATAAAATTTATTTTATAATTGGATAAATCACATTAAACTACGTCAATTTTTAAAATTATTTTTATATAATTATTTTTTAGTTAGTATATTTCCCTTATTCTAATGCTTAATTAATCTCTTCTGCTTTTCAATATGCTGGAGCACTTTCAATTGGATATCTTAGAGTGTGCCTGAGATGTTCGTTGCTTGTTTGCGGTTTTTTTCCCTTTCTTTCATGTAATTTTAATTGTTTCTTTAATTGTTTCTCCATTTCTGGCAAATTTACTTGGGTTTATGGGCTCACAGTCCTTTGACATGGTTACAAAAAAGTCGTTTATTGCGGTTGAAAGAATTTCAGCTGTAACTTAGAAAGCTTGTATCATCAAAAGGAGCAAGAAGAGAGAATAAAACTATTTTTTTCTTTCGGAATTGATCTAGTAGTTTGCCTTTGAACAGTGATGGACTGCTTTTGGCCCCAAGGACAGTCTTTGGCCCAGCACCACCTTTAGAATGTAAATGAACCAGTTTGTTCGACAGTGCGCTCAATACTCACTCGATAAACTCGAATCCAATTCAACTTGCAAAAAAAAAAATTCGCTCATGAAAGTATATGTTTACTCGATTAGTAAATGACATATACCTGATAAAACTTGATTCGGCTCAGCCAATACTTGCTCATTTATGCTCAAGTCAACTTGTTAGCTTGACTCGATTAAAATTTATTAATATATTAATTAATATATACATATATGTATATATATGTATTGCTAATAATATAAGCATATCACTTTTATAATTAAATATATAATACGTAATCTAATTACTTATATCTATATAGTGAATATACTTCATATTTGTATTTTATAATTTGTACAATAATTAGTCTATAAAATTTAACAATTTCATATATTAGTACGTGAGTATCATGTATGAAACAGATATATGCTATCATATTATGTGTATTTATTAATAATGTATATAAATATATAACATATTATTATTATGGATAAATATAAACTAATTAGATATTAATTAACTATTACTTTTTTACTAGATTTTAAAATTTAAATTTTATTCATAAAATTAAAAAATAATAACTCGAGCTCTAGCTCGTTTATTGGACAAGTTCGAGCTCGAGCTTAAGTTGAAAGTTTAGCTTACTGTTAGGCATATTCATCTGGGTTTTGAATTTGGGATTTCTGATTCCGGATCAGGAATTTTCTTGAACCTCTTAAAAGAAAAAGTCAAAATTATTAAAAATTAAAAAAATTTCAAAATCAGGCCAGACAAAACCTGGTTCGGATGAACATACCTACTTACAGAGTCGAGTTCGAACAAAGAATAAATAAAAATCTTGAGCTCGGACTCAAGTATTTTTAATAGAGCCAAACTCGGCAAGCCAAATCTTTACTTAGCTCAACTCGATTACAGCCCTAACCACCTTGTTTATGTTTATTTAATGTTTAATTAATCTATTTTTCAATGGCTATCAAAAGAAAAACTACTCTATTTCCACTTCAGTGGTAATTACCACAAGAACCCCCTATCTGTTGCAAGTCTCCTCTCTTTCACACATCTCATTCTCGTCAAATCAAGGTTTTTTTGGTTCTCCGTCTAATTTACAAATCTATAACATATATAACTTTCAAAGCAAGAGTTGTAGAACCATGTCATCTACTACTGGATTAATAGATATGTTCTATGATGTGCAAAGTCGATAGCATTCTCTTCTAAGAAAAAAAAAAAGTGAAGTCCATCGTGAAAAAGTTAGTGTTCTTTTTCATTTTGGTCCCAAATTTTCTTACTTTTTTCAAATAGAATATGCAGATTTTGCACATTCTAGAACTACGTACATAAATCATTTTCCATGCATTAAATGATCTCAAGTTCAATTTAAGTTAAAATAATATGAAAGGTCTAAAACAATATTAGACATTTTGAAATTCTTGAAGTTCAAAAAATACATCGTTCGTTTTTCAATAACACTGGTTGTATTTAGTTGTTGAATCAAACTCAACTCATGTATCTCAAATCAAGTTTTGATGGAATCCACTATTTTTTTAATTAATTGTTATGAAAAAAATTAAACTTATCTCAACATACTTCATACATTACGATTTTAAAAAGTTAAATCCATCTCGCTAAAATCCATAATATATAATTATTTATAACTTAATTCAACTTATCTCAATATAACCTATAGCCTAGTCTTTCCTTTATTTATTTATTTTAACAAGGCATGGTGGGTCTTCAGTTGTAGTATGCTCAATATATTGTTTAATAATTAAGCTTCTTGATTTGGCTCTATAATCTTAATTCCCTTCAATCCTTCCAAACCATATCAAAGATTTTTTTTTAATTGTGTACGTAAAACGATAAGAACAAACGGCCATTAAAATGATAGCAAAAAAGTAGGTCGTTCCAATGATGAAAAGAGATCATAGATATCATGATCAGGTGCTATAAACGAAGGCAATGAATAAAGAGAACGTGAAATATGGCCCATCCCAGCGCAAATCATGCATGCCGTAATCAAACACTTGATCTAGTGATCAACATGTTGCCCTTTCAACTTGCAGTACTTAAAATGATAGCTTGATCTTCAATTGAAACCCTTGATCACTGCAAGCTGAAGTTTCAATCCTTGTTTATTTTCATCTTCCTCAGCATCTTCATGATATGCTTCTTTCATGTTGAAGCGGGCCATCATCGCAGTTGCAGCTTGGCCTAGAGGATCGGAGCCATGGCCATTTTTTTTTTCTTTCCGTATGTTATAATAAACTCTCTTTCTTGTTCATTTATTCAATTCCATTTGAAGCTAAGATGCCCAATTTTTTTCACAGACAGGTCTAGGGATGGAGATATGTGACCATATCCTTTCATTCTCTAGCTTGTGTTCTTTATAATTGTTGGTATATTTGGTTTAATGGAGGTATTAAACGGACGTAAATAGGGCATGAATTCTTCTTTTAAAGCTACCAATACAAATGCAAGTATTTAATGAACTTTAATTCTAGCTTTTAAGTTAACAATTCGGACGTTTTAAATTATCAATTCCAATGGAAGTTTTAAACGGACATAAAACAGGTCATAATTCTTGTTTTAAAGTTATCAATTCAAACGCAGTATTTAATGAAGTTTAAGTCCACTTTTACGTTAACATTTCAGAAGAAGGTATGTTAAACGGGTTTGGTATAAAATGAAAGCTAGGGAAAAGCTGGTCTCCCCCAAACCTGCTCTCCAGTCTCCAATATATTATCGCCACGTCATTTTATTTTGTTACTAACCATACACCAGTCTACACCCTATTATTAAATCCAACTACCCAAACTCAACTAAACGAAATTCGTTGGTCTGGTCTGCAACTCGTCTTCAAATGGGTCGCTGGTCTTCTACAACTCTTCTTCCGCAATTCGTCTCCATGACTCCTCTTCTACGAGTCACGACTCGTCTCCGCAACTCATCTTCCACAAGTAGCCCAAGTTATCGTAAGTCTCTCAAGTCATCCCGATTCTCTGCGTCCCTGGTTTCCGCAACTCGTCTTGATCCTCAAGGCGTCTTTCTCAAGTCGTCTTCCACGAGAAAGTCGTCTTCCGCAAGTAGCTATTTTCCGCAAGCCCAGAAAGCACAGTAACTATTTGTCAAAAAGACTATCTGAACCTTCTTATTCGGTATTGTTTATAAATAGCATTATTACTATCATTACTTTGAAGTTCTTTTGCACATCTAAAGGGAATGAAGTGGGATTCCCTTCCACCCAACAAGTAGACTTTTCCCCATTCTTATCCAATGTGCAATAATCTGTACAAGAGAACCGTTCGACAACCAAACTGGCTTGGCATTAAATGAATTCAGAGTTTGTGTGAAGTTTTTTTTATTGTAAGTTTCTCTAAATGAATTCAGAGAATTCTATTGTATAAATTAATTCAGAGTTGTATAAACTACCAAATTAATTCATAGTTTCTCTAAATGAAGTAATATGTGACGTTAATCCAAAAAACATAAATAGAGAAAGCTTAACAAAATAATTTTCAGTACTATCCATAATAACTTACCAAGTTATATGGGCAATATGAGATTCCATTACATAAATATATCCCAGCTTGACCTCAACTATTCCTAATACATAAGTTTAAAAACGAAGGAAGCTTCAATCTACAAAAGATCATTTTCGATCCAAACAAGAAAGCTTCACGACCTTTAACGCTTAACAACCATCCTGTCACATTAAGCACAAAACTATTAATTATACTTTAAAAAAATTATTTTATATTTAAGAACTTATCTTCAAGTCATAGAAGCAAACAAAAAAAAACATCTTAGAGTTCGTTTGCTTTTAAGGATAAAATTAAAACTCAAAACACATCTCAAATTCATTATTATATTTTTTCAAATTCCTATATAAAATATAATAAAAAATTCAACTTTTTATAATTCTAAACCACTTTTTCAAATCTTAAAACAAAATTAATGTTTAAAAAATATATTATAATAATATTTTATTCTTTTCTTAACTTTTATCTCATCTTATCTCTCAAAACAAACAAAGCCTTAATAACCTACATGAGCAAGTTTTGATTAAAAATCGAAGTTAGTGAGCTCGACTTCAACTGGATGCCCAATATCCTTACCTACGTAAATTGTTTCTTCAATATCGCCATGTTTTATTAAAAGTAGCTCTTTTTAAATCTTTTCTAAGAAAGGGGAAAGGTGGTCCAATTTTTCTATAGTCGTCTCAAGTTTGACAATGTTATAAAATTGTAACATCACCTTATTTTTTCTCACTACTAGCTCATTTTGCAACGTTACATGCTATTTGAGAATGGATATATCAGTAATAGGTTGACTCTTATTGTTGTTGGTCTATCTCTCTAGAACAAAGTATTATATTAAACTATTTAATTTATCTTTCTTGTAAAGTACACATATAACATTTATGCATCTCTCTTTTTAAATAATTTTGAAATAATTATTCTATCCTATCCTATGACTATCTTAATTATAAATATTCTATCCTATTTTGGGATGTTTTATATAATCTTTTCAACTTTCATATATCATTATTTTTTAAATTTTTAATATTTTTATTTTGATTTATTTTTTTAAAAATAATTTTATTTTTTATTCATTATTCATATATTAAATATTTAATAAAAATCAAATAAAAAAATATATGATGTGTAAAAATTGTTTAAATAATAAAAGATTGTGTAGATTTTTTCTTTAATCTTATTATTTAGGCACAGTATCCTATCCTATGACCTATGCATTGTAGGATTACTGCCATCCTAGGACTATCCTATCAATGTCCTCCTACTACCTGTCACGACCTTTATGCTTTTCTATAAAGCAACGGACTCCTCTCACCAATGGGTCTCACTGTTCTCAGAGTCTTGAACTCGAAAAATAAGTTGCAAAAATGGTGGATGGAGCTGAGAAATGGGTGATGATGGTGACTGCTCAGATGCCGACGAACTTATCGGTGATCAAGTACTGGGGGAAGAGGGATGAGTCTCTAGTTCTCCCAGTCAACGATAGCATCAGCATCACGCTTGATCCTGATCACCTCTGTACCACCACCACCGTAGCCGTTAGCCCCTCCTTTGACCGCGACCGCATGTGGCTCAATGGCAAGGCAAATCAAATTGGAAATAAAGTAATTCTCGTGCTTTTCTTCCCTTTCTTAATTCACTCGAAACTAAAAGTCGTGTTTGATTGTCGAGAGAATGGATGAAAAAAATAAATGGAAAATTTGTGAGTGAATCTACACTCATCACACTTAATCTCGTATGAACAGTAGCATATGAAACTTATCTAGCAATGCTCAGCATTCAAGAGGGCAAATTATTTAACCCTCACCCTCCCTAGCAATGCTCTTTTTAAAATTTTAATAAAGCTTATCTAGCTTTTTTGCTAATAATGGAGAACTTTCTTGCTAGTTAATTTGCCCTCTTGAATGCTTTTTTCTATTAGCAAACATTGTTAAATAATTTTAGAAACACACCTCATATGGCCATGTGGTTTCCATTAAATCAATTAAAAAGTCCATAATACAGGGGAATTGGTATTTTTGAGTATTGAAAACATCACGACAACATTACAATATATTAACATAATAATCCAAACTGCGTTGTTCTTGAATATTACAATATTGATAAAGGGTTCAAACTTATTACAAAACTATCCAACAACATTACACAATTTGGTACACATTTACTTAATAAGTAATTGTTCTTGATCCTATCCAACAACATAGTATTAGAATTGAAAATCTCCAATACACACAGAGTTTTTCCTCCCGGTTTTGGAGTTCTCTTTTTCCTTTCATTTGTACTACAGTTTCTGCCCATAAAAAGTACTTGCAACTTTTCCTCCTTATTGCAATTTGTAGTGCTCCTCCTAACGTTGTTCAAATCCACATTCAAAGAAACAAAGAAAACAACCTGCAGCTCATGAGCCCTCTGCAAAATAAGCATACATTGCTTCAGAAGGTTGGGGCAAGGTGAATGCAGGAATTTGAGACTTCAGGAGCAGGGAAGACATCAATCCAATTCAGAAAAAACTTTTAAATGAAAACTGCCACTTTGAATAATCAAAACAAAGATAATGCAATAAATTACCCATTATTTAAGAAAGCCATATACTTTCTGTCTGAGTTGCATAAAAGCCATATCCCAATGCGCACACGGAGCTGTTATGTGAACTGAGGACTGTTCTCCAACTTGACCTGAAACAAACCTATTCCAAGTGTCTGATTACTGGATGGATTTTCCTGGACCGACCCCCTCACTAAAACCAGCCTACTGCCTCCAGTGGCGGTGGACGACATCACCCACCACATCGGGACCAACGGGTTCCGGCGACCTTACCCCTTAAGCTACGACCTTCGATGACCTCTGGTGTGCCCCACGGAGGCTTAAATCCTAAATGGGTCCGGCAGTCGCCCACCGCTACAGCCAAGACCGAATACCCTTTAAAATTCATCTCTATTTTATTTTTTTATTGTATTTTTTATTATGTTTTTATTATTTTTTTTGTATTTTTTATTATATTTTTTATTATGTTTTCTTCATTTTATTTTTTAATATCATTTGTATTAGAAAGCTGAGAGGTTACCAGAGGATTCGTAATTAAAGAAATTCTTGAATGAGAAGTATGGCCTAGCCTATAATGCCAAGTATCATAAGGTGGTGTATTGCAAAGTATAGAAGCTGAAACAGTCATGTTTATTTGAAAAAGTGGAGAGATAATTGGCAAGAGCTGTGAAAGGCACTGCAGTATGCAACAAGTGATAGAGACCTTGCCACACCTCACCATTCTCAATCGTTGTCCAAGATGAAAGATCCTGAAGAAAACAAAAATCAAAGAAAAAGATAATGTAGCAAGCAAGAGAGGTGGTTAGTCTTTTAATGAAAATCAAGTTGAAATTAAAAGAGGGTACACACAAAACATGGTGAAGTGAAAGATGTTGTCCGAGGGTAACCGAACCAATGTGAGTCACAGGTGCTTCGGTGCCATTAGGCATTTTAACAGAATAGGATACACGGTGAGTGATATTAGTGAGGAGGGAGGTGCTAGAGACCATGTGGTCATTAGCACACGTATCAATGATCCAAGGTGTCTGTGAGTGCTGATTAAAAATAGAGAGAGATATTGGTTGGGAAATTGAAATACCAGACATGTGAGAAGTGGTAGTAGTATTGGCATGGGAATGGAAACTGTTCTTGGATGAGTTGGTGGAGGAATGAGGCATCGGTGGAGGCTCCTTTTGCTACAACAGACTGAGAAGTTGATGATACTGGTCCTTGGCGAGGCCAATCCGAGTAGCTGAATCATCATCCTGTTCAACAAAAGCAGAGTTTGCAAACACTAGTGAGGATTTGGGTTTGTTGAAAAACTTGTGGCCTGGAGGATAACCATGGAGTTTGTAGCATTTATCAGCTACACGACTACTCATATGACAATGAGTGCAAGTGGGAGGCTCAGCGTTGCCTGCCTTGAAACACTATTCAAGGGAATGACTTGAGAGATGATAGTGAGTACAATAGGGGTGAGGTTTTTGTGTTTGGCCAAATTGGTTTGGTGGTTTGGAAGTGGAAGGGAATTTTTTGACAGCAAGAACCATTGAATCGGGGGAGGGGCTGGGGTTGGGATTGTGCATAAGGTGTTGGTGTTCTTGTTGTTGTATCAAAGAGAGGACTTTGCCAATCGGAGGTATAGGATCAAAGAGCATGATCTGGTCACGGGAATTGGTATAGGAATCATTAAGGCCCATTAGAAACTGAATGACACAGTCTCTGTGATGACGATCCGAGAGGACTTTTAGGTTACCACAAGTGCAGTTAGGCAAATAATCAAACAGTTTGAGTGCATCCCAAATGGCCTTCGGTTTGCCATATTAGACACCGACAAAATCATGATCTTGATGGAGTCCTACAAGAGCTTTCTTGAGGTGAAAGATTCAAGAGTCGTTTTGTTGAGTAAAACGTTCACGAAGTTCAGACCAAACAGCAGAAGCATCATCCACGAGAGCAATGCTGCATTTGATGGAGGAAGAAATGGAGTTTTGGAACCATGAGGTGACCATGTCATTGCAATACTCCCACGGATGCAGTAAAGGATCGGATGGGTTTGTGGGTATGGGAAGTTAACCAGTGATAAAAGGCAGTTTGTTCTTGGCTTGTAGGGCTCGTTGCATCGCATGGGATCAGGTTGTATGGTTGTCGACAGTAAGGAGGTCAGGGACGAAATAAACGGATGGGTTGTCCCTATGGTCGATGCGAAAAGGGTTGGTTGGGTCATTAAAATTTTGGAAACAATTGAGTGGTGGAGGTGGAGGTGGAGGTGGAGGAGGTGGGGTGGGAGTTTCAGAGTTATCGAGAGTCATGGATGGATCTCACCGCTCTGATACCATCTAAGATTTGAAAAATACAAGGGAAAGGGAAATCTTAAAACAGAGGAAAAACACCAATGATTGCTGAAGAATTGCTTCAATTTCGTACATTGTGTAAGTTACTGTTTATAGAATACAAAGGGAGGCTTATATGCTATCTGTACAGAGGATTCTCAAAGGAATTAAAATAACTAACTCTACCACTAAGTTTTTTACAACTCAACAAAAGCTATAACAAAAATAACAGAAAGTAAAATTACAAAAGCAAACCATGACTAGCCCTTTTCATCTAGAACCTGTTGAGGACACTTTGGTAACATAGTGATGGTTTGCAGCTTGGGCTGATCTTGATTGTGGACTTTATTATTTTCCAATAAATTTCTAGGAGCCACGTCTCATTAGTGAAAAAGCTGATGATTTACCTAATCAGTGTGGTGGGGATGCATTACACAGCTCCAGGGTTTAACAGGGTAAAGATATGTTGCATTTGCAGAGTCTCACTGGGATTCCTCATCATAAAAAAGAGCACTCATAGTATATAATTGTCTCAAATTAGAGGATAGATTACTTATTTGTATTACAAAGGGAGCATATTTTGTATCTGCTTGGAGAAATCAATTCGTTGGGTATTTAAGCTTTCAATTAAGTGCTTTATTTCATGTTAGTAAGCATATATAAGAGTAAATGTTACTGATTCCATGGTGTATATTCTTTTTTATTTGTAGTTTTTTCCCTTGCAAAGCTAATGAACGTGAAAGAAGATCAAAGCAAGCTCTCTGCTATTGCAAGGTATCTCTTTCCTTGACAGTGCATATCCAATTATAAGGATTTTTTTTAGTTGGTGGACTGAATTTCTAGTACCTTTATTTGTAGGCATCCGAGAATGATTGTTGTAATCGACAATGATGTTTCTTTTGGTTTTAATTAATACAGGCAAGGCTCAGGTAGTGCTTGTCGCAGTTTACATGGTGGTTTTGTCAAGTGGATCATGGGAACGGTGAGTTATATTTTCATGTTCATCTAGGTGCTTTCTGTTTAAAGAAGTCCATACACCATTTTTTAAAATGCCTTGTTAAGAATGGGAGAGAATGCCTCATATAAAATTCAGGACAAGCTCCTTCTTAGACAATGTGGGATCTCCTTTACTCCCCCTTACTTGTGGGCCGATCTTTGTCGTATTCTTACAAGAAGACCTCATTAGATTAATGGGTTGAGTACATTGTTAGAAGGTTTGGTTTTGATACCATAAAAATCCATGCACCATTCTCTAAAAGACTTTGTTAGGAAGAAGAAAAGATGTCTCATATAAAATCCAGAACAGTCTCCTCCTTAAGTAATATGAGATTTCCTTTACTTTACTGTCAAGTAAGCCTATTGCTCTAGGCATTTAGTTCTGATTCTTTGTAACTAATATGTTAAGGATGAAGATGGAAGGGACAGTCTTGCAGTTCAACTTGCCGATGAGAAGCATTGGGATGATTTTTTATTATTGTTGTTGTGGTATGTTTTACACCTTTACTACCCCCCCCTCTCCTCTCCCTCTCGCCCCTCCCTCTTTTGTTGTGATATGATTAAGGTTCCTGGTCAGTTGAGCAGTAATCACATGTATTCTAATGTATTTAAATTTAATTTTTTGTAATGAGTTGCCATTTTTTTTTTTAACTTGTAATAGGTGTTCTCTTTTGTATATTCCTTGTGTAATTGTGCAATGCTTGTTTACTTGTTTAAAGAAAAAAACTTATTAAAAAAATAGAAAATATTTCGGCCACAAAAGGATTACACAAAAGTAAACCCACAAACTAATGTGACTTGATGTGGTACGTCAGATTGTAAAGTTACTTTTATTATAAGGTACATTTAACAGATACTATGAATCTACATTAGTTTGTGAGTTCTTGTAATGTTTTGCTTGTAAGGGATGGGGTTCTTGTAATGTTTTGCTTTAGTTGTGTCTCTTTTTAGCTTGTATCTAGGTATTTTTTTCTTGTATACTTCTTAGTTCTGATACTTGGTTATTACCTATAAAAAAAAAAAAAACTGAATCGTGGGCAGTGGACCGTCTTTTCCTTCAATATATATGCCATGCTGATTTGTTCTTAAAAGAACTTTCTTGTAGTTTTGGCTTCCTAACTTCATGTCTAAGTTGTCCATGTGTGGGATTGTATCCTGATTGTCCTGAGATTCTGTACGTTTGATCAAAATTGTAGGCTTTGGATCTGGTGAAGATTGACCCTTCTGATCACTTCATGAAACTATTTTGATTTCCCTCCAATTTTACTTGTCAAAAGAAGTTATTATGATTTTCTTATAGTAAGTCTAATGTCTTAAGTGCAGAGCACTGATCAATAGACAAAGTTTTCTGTTACCTCTGTTTGGAAATTATATCTGTGCAATCCATATCCTACCCATGTTGTTTTATTGCCTGCTAGCTTGCCTTGTTTCTACAAGAGACTATAATTTTTCAAGTATGACAAAAGTATTTTATAAGCTAGTGTGCATGCTGAATCCTTATTATAGTCATCTTCATCCTAACATGTATACTAAATGGTTCAAAATTCGTTAGTGATGTTTACGTGCTCCTACCATTCCTCATGTTTTATGGTTGTTTCAATCTTTATTTTCTTGCTTTTAGGTAAGTTCAAGGCAAAAGGAAACAAGTAGCACAACCGGAATGCGTGAAACTGTCGAAACAAGTTTGCTTTTAAAACATAGAGCAAAGGTACTTTTTATTCGTCCTTCCTCTATTTTTTGATGTCGGGGAACCTCTCTAAGGTAGGGCCCTTTGAACCCACTCTTGCAGAGTAAACTCCAATCTCGTACACTGCACCCTCGGAAGTCTTTTCTCTCTTCCAAATGGTTTGATCTATAATATGGGGGGAAACTTGCATTTTTTTAGAACTTGCTTTTTAATTTTAATTGTCACGTCTCTCCCTCCCATCCCCTCTCAGTGCCCTCACCCTTTATCTCTTTCTTCTTTTCGCTTAAGGGTGTCCTTAAAATGTCTGTTCAAATATCTCATATTGTTTGAAATTGGATTCAACTTGTGGTCTGTCATTTGCCTCCGTTTGGACTGTCGCAGGAAATAGTTCCAAAACGCATACTAAAAATGGAAGAAGCCATAAAACATCGTGATTTTACATCTTTTGCACAATTGACTTGTGCTGAGAGCAACCAGTTTCATGCTGTTTGCCTGGACACATCTCCCCCAATATTTTACATGAATGACACATCCCATAGGCAAGTTCTGCTTTAGATTCTTGGTTCGGTTAACTTGGGGCTCAAGTTTTTTGTTCTTGAACTATGGAATTAAAATCTTGAATTTAATACTAAGAAAATAGTTATTTCTCAGGATAATCAGTATTGCCGAAAAATGGAATGGATCAGAAGGGATGCCTCAGGTTTGATTTTCTTTCTACTATTTCTTTTCTACAAGATTGAGTCACTGCCTCATTATGATGATCCTGAGGCCACTGGCTCTGTGATCGGGGTTCTTAAGCAGCAAGATGATCATACTTTTAGAAATGTATTGAGAAACAGATTGGACCAAGATGCCCGGGTCCAATATTTCTTTGTGAAATGTCATTGTTTAGTATTTGATAAAAAAAATAAATTGCCGAGCAAGAAAAAAGGAGAAAATCTATTCATCCTCCGCTTTCTTATCATTTTTTCATCATCCTATAATGTGGTAATAAATGATAAGTTCACAAACAAAGCATAATAAATAGCCTCTAATAATCTAATTTCACATTATGAGATGATAAAAAAAAAGGATGATGACTAGCATTGCTGCATTACTCAAAAAATAAAAAAAGGTAAGCAAAAAGAGAAAGCAGAGCATGGAGGACTGACCTGAGCTATAGACAAAGGACTTGAGAAAAATAATAATCATGAATTGATTGTTTTTATGTGGTACTTCTATGGAAATTTCACATGAAAGTCCTTATTTTTGTGATCAAGTTTTTGTTTAGGAGTCAAAAACCTCTCTCAACTGAACAACGTAGAATTTGGTTTGACCTTTATGAGTGAAATTGCTTCTTAGCCTTGATTGCATTATACCTTTATTCATTTTATCCAGCAATTCTAACGAAGGTTAACAAAGTTGTTTTGTTTATTGAGTGACAATGTCACATGATTTTAAGACTTTTTACCATCTAAAGACCCATTTGAGCTGTTCCTTGTATGTCTTTTATTTTTATTTATTTTTTATTTAATGATTTATGCCATTCGACTCTATATATATATTATTGTTATCCGGATAATGATAGGCTTACATCTCATTTACCACCACTTTATCACTCAGTGCATTTTTTTATGTTTTCTTTAATTATTTTTTCAACATCTTTACTCATTTCTAAAAAATTTCAAAAATAGACAATTTCAATAATATTCATTTCCTTAATCATTAAGTAAAAGAAAATTTTTTTAAAAATAAAAAAATAAAAAAAGAGTGATAAAGTGGTGATAAATCGAATATAAGTCTATCATTATTCTATTTTGAAATGTGATTCGGCATGACTGTCTGAAAATCAAACAGGTGGCATATACTTTTGATGCCGGCCCAAATGCAGTACTTTTTGCCCGTGATAGAAAGGCTGCTACTCTTTTGCTTCAGAGGCTGCTTTTCTACTTCCCTCCAAGTTCATCTGTGGAATTGAACAGGTAAATATGTTCTAATGTTACGGCAACGATATGGCATTGTATTTTACAGATTGGTAAGATATCAATGAACTGCAAATTCTACAGACTTTGATTTTTGAATGCCAGCCCCAAGGACAAGTATTCTGATGGGGTTTTTTTTTTTTAATCTCTCCTTGATTTTTTTGCTTATCTTTCAGTTATGTTCTTGGTGATAAGTCAATTCTAAAAGATGCTGGGATTGAGGGGATAACTGATGTGGAAGGTTTGCCACCACCTCCAGAAATAAAGGATAGCATTACAACCCATAAATACAAGGGGGATGTGAGTTATTTTATCTGCACTAGACCTGGGAGAGGTCCAGTTTTGCTTTCTGACAAGAGTCAGGCTCTTCTCAATCCCCAAAACGGGCTACCTAAGTAATTTTCTTTTTTTTTTTTAATTGGCACTGGGTGTGTAGGAATATCGTCCTGACTAATTCCGGAGGTGAACCTAAGTAAACTTAGAGTGGTTTTTACTCTGATGCTTAAATAATCTCTTCTGCTTTTCAATGTGCTGAAACACTTTCAATTGGACATCTAAGAGTGTGCCTGTGGTCGCTGTGAAATGTCTATCTGAGATGTTCTTTGCTTGTTTGCGGTTTGTTTTCCTTTCTTTCTTGTAATTTTGATTGTGTCTCCATTTATGGGAAATTTGCTTGGGTTTATGTGCTCATAATCCTTTTCACATGGTTACAAATAAGTCGTTTATTGCGTTGTAAGAATTTGAGCTGTAACTTGGAAAGCTTTTTGTATCATCAAAAGGAGCAAAGAGAGAATAAAAGCACTATTTTTTTCTTTCAGAATTGATCTGGTAATTTGCCATTGCACAGTGATGGACTGCTTTTGAGCCCCGAGGACAGTCTTTGGCCCAGCACCACCTTGTTTATGTTCATTTAATGTCTATTTAATGGGTTTTTTTACCCCCCAATGGCTATCAAAGAGAGGCTATTCTATTTCCACTTCAATCGTAATTACCACAAGAACCCCCTATCTGTTGCAAGTCTCATCTCTTTCACACATCTCATTCTAGTCAAATCAAGGATTTTTTGGTACTCTTGTCTAATTTACAAATCTATAACATATATAACTTTCAAAGCAAGAGTTGTAGAACTATGTCATCTTCTACTGGATTAATAGATATGACCTATGACGTGCAAATTCGAAAACATTCTCCGTTTAAAATAATAAAAAAAAAAAATTGAAGTCCATCATGTAAAAGTTAGTTTTCTTTTCCACGTTGGTCTCAATTTTTTTTACTTTTTTCAAATAGAATATGCAGATTTTGCACATTCTGGAAGTACATAAATCATTTTCCATGCATTAAATTAAAATAATATAAAAGGTCTAAAACAATACCAGACATTTTGAAATTCTAGAAGTTAAAAAATACATCCTATTCATTTCTCAATAGCACGAGTTGAGTTTGGTTTAACTACAAATAGTTAAACCAAACTCAACTCATCTCAAACTAATTTTTGATAGAATCCATTATTTTTCAACTTCCTATAAAAAAAAGTTAAATTTATCTCAACATACTTAATATATTTTAATTTAAAAATTTAAACTCATTTCAATCTAAAAAAGTTATATTCATTTTAATAGAATCTATGAAATACTATTATTCATAACTCAATTCAACTTATTTTAATATAGCATAGTCTTTCCTCTATTTTTTATTTTAACAAAGGCTAATGGGTCTTCAGATGGAGTATGCTCTATATATTGCTTAATAATTAAGCCTCAGGATTTGGCTCTATAATCTTCCCTTCAATCTTTTCAAACCATATCAACGATTTTTTTTTGTTGTGTATTGTTAGTCATAACTACAATGCTCCAGACGTGAAGATAGACAACTCAACAGCAAGTCTAAAATGGAAAGTTAAAGATCACAGGCAAGAGGAAAATATCATTGCTGAAATCAATCAATCTAATATGGAAGAATTATAACGCTGATATGATGAATTTATAGTGATAGAATTCAGTTTTGTAATCATTAATGCATTATAATTCATTATTTTTTAATTGTATAACTTTGAATTTTTTACGTTACATTTTGACATGTATATAGACCAACATGTACAAGCTGATGAATACAAGATTATTATTCCCACATTCTGAGTTATTTTACATGGTATCTAGAGCCACCAAGGCTAACACCGAAAAGTCACTATGTCAACACCTAACTCTACTTCTGCTTTTTCCATTCCAAATCTTACTCAACTCATTTCTATCAAACTTGATACCAATAACTATCTATTATAGGTCTCTCAATTTCTTCTAGTTCTCAGGACACATGATTTTGAAGGACTCATTGATAGTTCTGAACCTGCACCAACCAAGTTCCTTCCCACCACACATGAGTCCTCACCACCCATTTTGAATCCAGAGTATGTTATCTGGAACAAGAAGGATCAATACCTTCTAAGTTGGATTAATGCAACTCTAACAGAGAGTGTTCTCTCTATTGTTTTTGGTCTTCAAACCTCACGCCAAGTTTGGCAGTCTCTAGCATCTCGATTTGCTTCTCATTCTAAATCGAGAATCAACCATCTCAAGCGACAATTGCAAACACTGAAGCAAGAGTCAAAATCTTGCACTCAATACCTTCAGCTTGCAAAATCCTGGGCTGATCAACTTGCTGCAGTGGGCAAACCAGTAGAAGATGATGACTTGATATCCTTTATCATTAGTGGATTAAATCCCTCTTATACTCTCTTTGTTACATCTTTTTCTTTTACTACACGTGCTAATTCAATAACATTTGATGACTTTCAAGCAGAATTACTCAATTATGAAATTCTTCTTGAATCTCAAAACAAGTCCATTCCTCCTGAATCTGGTAGCTTTGCTTTCTTTACTCCTAAGACCAACAAGAATTTCAACAATCGAAAGTTCAAGTCAAATAACTTTTCAAAACCATTTCCATCAAAACATACACCTTCCAATCCATCCAACAACAACCAGAATCAACCCAAAACTGGTTCCATTTTTCAGAATAACAGCAAGCCACCATGCCAAATTTGTGGCAAGACTAATCATCAAGTTCTTGATTGTTATCACATGATGAATTATTCTTTTCAAGGGAGACATCCTCCACAACAACTAGCTGCTATGGTTGCTCAAATAAATGCTCATTATGAAGAAAATGACTCTTGGTTTGCAAACAGTGGAGCAAATCAACATATAACTGCCTCAATTGACAATCTGGCATAGCAGCATCCTTTTCAAGGCAATGAGTCAGTAGCTGTGGGCAATGGATCCAATCTCAATATTGCAAATACTGGTTCAACAACTCTTCAAGCCAATGGTTCAAAATTCTACTTGCAAAACATTTTACATTGTCCAAATGCTTCTGCTAATTTGCTGTCCATTCAACAGTTTTGCAATGATAATTCTTGCTATTTCTTGCTCACATCTGAATTTTTTTTTTTTTGTGAAGGACATCAACTCGGGGAAGATCCTACTGCAAGGCAAGAGTGAGAATAGTTTGTATCCAATAAAGTTAGGAAGGATCTCAAAGAACAAAACAAGTCAAGTCACTGCTCTTATCAACATCAAGACTTTCTAGTTCAATTTGGCATCTTAGATTAGGACATCCAAATCATTCTGTAACACGAAAAATTATGCATAATCACCATCTTCCTGTTACAGATTCAATAAATAAAATTCACTTTTATTCCTCTTGTCAACTTGCAAAACATAAACAGCAACCATTTTCAAATTCCACAAGACAAAGCAAAGAACCTCTTCAACTCATACATTCTGATGTATGGAAATCACCCATAACATTAATCAGTGGTTGCAACTATTATGTTCTTTTTATGGATGACTTCTCTAGGTTCACTTGGTTATTTCTAATAAAACAAAAATCTAAAGTGTTTCTCTGTTTTGTTAAGTTCAAATGCTTAATAGAAAATCTGTTGTCAGCAAAAATAAAAGTCCTACAAACTGATTTAGGGGGTGAATATCTCTCAACTCAATTCAAAGCTTTTCTTGATAAAAATGACATTTTACATAGGCTAACTTGTCCACACACAGCTCAGCAAAATGGGGTGGCTGAGCGCAAACATAGACATGTTGTGGAGACAGGACTATCTCTATTAGCCACTTCTGGTATTTCGAAAACTCATTGGGTTGATGCTTTTCTCACCTCTGTTTACTTGATCAACAGGCTGCCCACTCCCTTACTCAATTTCACCTCTCCATACACCAAATTGCTGCAACATGAACCTGACTACACTTCGCTCCGTGTGTTTGGGTGTGCTTGTTATCCTTTACTCAAACCATACAGCATGCACAAGCTAGATTTCAGAACGAAACAATGCATTTTCCTTGGTTATAGCCCAAACCAAAAAGGATATAGATGTCTTGACACTTCCACTAATAGAGTTTTTATTTCTAGACATGTTGTGTTTAATGAGAATTCATTTCCAGCAAGAGATGCAGCTATTCAATCTCAAACTTCAGTCACGAGATCTTTCTCAGGTAATGTTCTTAACATCTCACCTCCTTCACTGCCATTTATCCCTTCACAAGAAACTGTTGTTTCAGATATATCCACTACAGAACACATTTCTCAATCTCAGCAGTTTGAACAATCATCCTTGCCTTCTATCCAAGTCACAACTAATCCAGTACAGCCATCACATTCAATGGTCACCAGATCAAAAGCTGGTACTTCCAGGCCTAAATCCTTCCTTGATTACCAAATGTACTACTCAACCAAGCATCCCATTATGGCTTTACATACATCTCTGGTTCCCACAGAACCTACCACATACAGGCAGGCATCCAAATTTCAAGAGTGGATCGAGGCAATGCAAGCTGAATTTACTGCACTGCAGGCAAATCATACATGGACATTGTGCCCACGACCTTCAAATTAGCATGTTCTCAACTGCAAATGGGTGTTCAAAATAAATCAAAAATCAGATGGAACACTTGATAGATACAAGGTAAGACTTGTGGCTAAAGGATATGAACAAAAGGATGGAATTGACTATACTGAAACCTTTAGTCCAGTCATTAAACCATCTACAATCCGAGTGGTTTTGGCTCTTGCAATGTATAGAAATTGACCAATTAGACAACTAGATGTCTCAAATGCTTTCTTGCATGGACAACTAAATCAGGATGTGTTTATGGAACAGCCACAGGGATTCATCAACAAGCAGTTTTCAGAATATGTTTGCAAACTTCAGAAGTCTATCTATGGATTTAAACAAGCTCCTAGAGTTTGGTTCAATAAATTGTCACAAGCTTTGACAGATCTCGATTTTACTGCATCACAACTTGATCATTCCTTGTTTACTTGTCATACTAACTCAGTTCAAATTTTTGTGCTTGTGTATGTTGATGATATCATCATTACAGGCTCTCATATGAGTCATATTCAACAACTAATCAATCATCTCAATCAAGAGTTTGCAATGAAGGATCTTGGTTCTCTATCATATTTTCTTGGAATTCAAGTGCATCGAGACAACGATGGAATCCACTTAAATCAGACAAAATATATTCTGGACATCCTCAACAAAACCAAGATGGCAAGGGCCAAGCCTTACTACTCTCCTATCGTATCAGGCTCAAAACTCTCAAAAAATGATTGGGTTCAACTTCAAGATGGTACAGAATATAGACAAGTTGTAGGTGCTCTTCAATATTGCACCTTAACAAGACCAGAAATAACATTCTCAGTTAATCAATTATGTCAATTTATGCATTGTCCCACTACCACACATTGAACAGCGGCAAAAAGAGTCCTGTGTTATCTCAAAGGGACTCTCAATCATGGACTCTACTTCACTCAAGGATCTTTACATTTAAATGCCTTCTGTGATTCGGATTGGGCAGGTTTCAAAGATGATCGAAGATCAACCACAGGATATGGGATTTATCTAGGTCCATATCTAGTATCTTGGAGTGCAAAGAAACAGGCTGTAGTTTCAAAATCAAGCACCGAATCAGAGTATCGATCATTGGCATTAGTTACCGCTGAGATTTATTGGCTGAGAATGCTACTCAAAGACTTGCATGTTTCTCTTGCTACAGCCCCTACTATTTGGTGTGATAATGTGGGAGCAATAGCTCTAGCATCGAATCCAATCTTCTATGCTAAAACCAAACATATAGAGGTCAATTATCACTTCATCCAAGAGAAAATTCTCAACAAAGACATATCAATGAAATACATTTGTACTAATGATCCAATTGCTGATGTGTTTACAAAAGAATTGACTGCAGCAAGGTTTTTATTACTAAGAGACAAGCTTATGCTTCGTGAACTACCCATAAACTTGAGGGGGGATGTTTGTGATAACTACAATGCTCCAGACGTAAAGACAGACAACTCAACAGCAAGTCTAAAATAGAAAGTTGAAGATCACAGGTAAGAGGAAAATATCATGGCTGGAATCAAGCAATTTGATATGGAAGAATTATAATGTTGATATGATGAATTTATAGCGATAGGATTCAGTTTTGTAATCATAAATGCATTATAATTCATTATTCTTTAATTGTATAACTTTGAATTTTTTACACTACATTTTGACATGTACATAAACCAACATGTACAAGCTGATGAATACAAGTTATTATTCCCACATTCTGATTTATTTTACACGTAAATCGATAAGAACAAACCATTAAAATGATAGCAAAAAAGTAGGCCGTTCCAATGATGAAAAGTGATCATAGATATCATGATCAGGGGCTAGAAACGAAGGCAATGAGTAACTAGAACATGAGATATGGCCCATCCCAGCGCAAGTCATGCCGTAATCGAACACTTCTAGTGATCAACATGTTGCCCTTTCAACTTACAGTACTTAAAATGAGAGCTTGATCTTCATTTGATACACTTCACTGCAAGCTGATCTTTGGGTTTAATGGCTAAACCAAAGTTTCAATCCTTGTTTATTTTCCTCTTCCTCAGCATCTTGATATGCTTCTTTCACGTTGAAGCATCAGCGCAGTTGCAGCTTGGCCTAGAGGATCATGAGCCATGGCTCAATGAGGAAGATGATGAAGAAGTAATTATGGTGCAAAGCAGCCATGATTCGACAAGAAGATGTGACTTTTCAGTTGGCAAATGGATTTATGATCAGTCTTATCCTCTCTACGACTCAAACTGCCCATATCTTAGTACTGCTGTGACTTGTCAAAAGAATGGACGGCCGGATTCTGACTATGAGAAATGGAAGTGGAAGCCCCAAGGCTGTTCTATTCCAAGGTACATGCAAATTGAAAAAAAAAAAATTTGCTAGTTCTCATAGTATAAGGCATAGAGGTGTTTTGTATGTGCACAAAACCCTTACATAAAAATAAATTTACAAACCGATACGGATTAATGCAGTACATCAGAATATAGTTATTTCAATGTGAAATTTCTATGTTTGTAGCAGTTCACTTTTGCATAACAACATGTACTAATGCTTTGCCTCCATGGGAAAGGTTTGATGCGTTGGGTTTTCTTGGAAGGATGAGAAAGAAGAGAATAATGCTGGTAGGAGATTCTATAATGAGGAATCAATGGGAATCTCTTGTTTGCTTGGTGCAAGGAGTTATTCCCAATGGTCGGAAAAGGGTGATGTACAGTGGTTCTTCCATGGCCTTCCATGCTATGGTAATTATATAAGTCAACTATTTTGAGACACAAACCAATTAGTTATAACTCAAATTAGCCTAAGAATCAATTATACAATCTTCCCATACAGGGTTTTGAGACATCAATTGAATTTTCTTGGGCACCACTCCTAGTGGAATTAAAGAATGGTCCAGACAACAAGAGAATCTTGCATTTGGATCTGATCCAAGAGAATGCAAAGTATTGGAGAGGTGTTGATATTCTTGTTTTTGATTCAGCTCACTGGTGGACTCATTCTGATAAATGGAGCTCGTAAGACAAATTTTTCTGTATTTTTTCCTATTCTTACTACAGAATACTCTTTCTCCATGTTATTGATATCTGTTGGTAATGCTTCTAACTGAGGTTATAAAAGGTGGGATTATTTCATGGAGGGAAATAATCTAATGAAAAGTATGAATCCAATGGTTGCATACCAGAAAGGACTCACAACATGGTCTAAATGGGTAGATTCAAATCTAGACCCTCGGAAAACCCAAGTAATTTTCCGGAGCATGTCGCCTAGACATAACAGGTACAAATGAAACTTTGAGTGCAAATATACTAGGCATTCTTTTCATTTTGTCTAAGAAATCATTTTAATTAGACATTTCTGCAATTTTCTGGCAGAGAAAATGGATGGAAATGCTATAACCAAAAGCGGCCTCTAGCTTTCTTTAGCCACCAACATGTACCTGAACAGTTGCTAGTGTTACAAGGGGTGTTGAGAAGGATGAGATTTCCAGTTTATCTGCAAGATATTACAACTATGACAGCTCTTAGAAGAGATGGACATCCTTCTGTGTACAGAAGGGCAATGGCCCAAGAAGAGAAGCAGCATCCGAGGGACTTTTTCTCTGACTGCAGCCATTGGTGTCTCCCTGGGGTGCCTGATATCTGGAATGAGATGTTGAGTGCCTCGCTCAAATAATGAACTCTAAGAAAAATTAGTTAAAGTTGTTAGAATCACTGTTCTGCATAATCTGGATTCTGGGTTTTGTTTTGTAATCTTAGAAGCCTGTCATGGTGAATCATGGTACTGTGTCTTGTGATGTTTTATGGCATTGTGTTATGAGATGGAGCAATGCCGTATTAGTCTGGAATGTAAGTCTAATTTCCAAAAGATATTGAATGTTGTGGTTAAAACTATGGAGTTTGGCTTACATCCAGTGAAAAAATTACTGGATGTATTTTGTTATGCAAATGAACAAACAAGATCAATTGAAATGAATGGGCTCATTTGGATAGTAAAATGAAATAATTTTAGATGAAAGTTAAAATTTGAATAAAATATTATTGTATTATTATTTTTTGATAATATCAATTTTGAGATTTAAAAAATGAAATTGTTTATTATATTTTTTATAAAAATTTAGAAAAATTATAATGGCGAAATGTGATTGAAACCGTTTCTATATCCAATCTATATCCAAACAGGGTCTAAATAAGTAGAACTCACTTCACGATTAGGATACATCTAGTGACTTTTTCACTAAATATATGCTCTATTTTGAATACCAAAAGTTCGTATAAATGATTCTCTGCTAACCATAATCTTATTGAAAAGGTTTCATATGCACTTGCATACCAAAAGAAACGAAGGGAAGAAACAAGTAAGTTATTATTTGTCAAGGTTATTGCTTTAAGAATAGCATTGAAAGAGGGTGGTTTGGAGCAAAGGATATCAGCTACCTAATTTTGACAAAAAATAAAAAGGAGATAGAAATATCATTAGTAGTGGGTCTTTTTGAAATCAAAATCATCAGCATTTACTTTTTACATTGCTTGCTGCATACATCACTTACATTCCAGGTACCTAACTTAGTGCAAGCAAAGAGAATGATTGTTTGTTATAGCTGGGAATGTGCACACGTTTTGTCCTCGAAAACTGCATCAAGATAATTGATCATCGAAGAGCTTTTCAGAGCCATGACCTGCTCTGAAATGATGATGTCTGCTGGTGATTTGTATTACTTTTCCTTTATTTTCCTACCGTGTGAGAAAATAATCTCTAAGTTAATAATACAGAGGAAAATCATCTTTCAATTACTACTACAATCCATATATATATATATATATACCACATTCTCTTTCAGCAGTTGCATGAGATAAAATTATATTTTAGAGAGAATTATTATACATTTTTTCAAAGATAGATAGATACTCCCATTGGTCCCAACACAGAGAGAATGAGTGCAATTGAGATAAGAATAACAAGGGGATGAATTTTGGTTAATTTTTTTGATACCCAGAGCATCAATTTAGGTAAAAACAAAACAGTAAGACTAAGAACAGGAACGTAATAAAAGGTACAGAAAATCATTTAGCTTTTCTGGGACGTGGTTCTGATTTTAAACCGGGGGAAAAAGTTGTTTTTAATATTTGCTAGTGATGTTAAGAACCTAGAGGATGAATTTGAATTTAGGAGGTCTAAATTTCACTTACGTGGAAAACTTTAAAAATAAGAAAAAATACCAGGCTTATAAAAAAAAATTTACTATATGAAAAATTGTTGAGAATCACACCATTTTTTTCCTCGCTCCAAAGATATCTACAAAACTTTTCTACTAGCTAAACTTTAACATTCACATCTTCCCTTTTTACAAAAAATGCCAACAGATGAATTTTATTAAAGTCAAAATTACTAGCAAAGTATTTGATTGGTGCACTTAATCAGGAAAACTAAGCCTCATTTTATAGACCTTAGGTCTTACTCTTTCTTTACTCGTTACCCACATGGGACTAAAGACAAAATAACAAAAATCCAACAATATTTATCTTGCGATTTTGTCTAATCCCACATCCACGCTTCACCATAATGAAGATTTTCATAACTTCAGCTATTATTCATAAATATAAATAAATTAAGATGGTAAAATGAGTTTCATAACATCCACCTAAAATGAGTTCAAAGGTATTTGAATGTTAAAACAAATTTAGATAAATCTATCATAAGTTATAAAATATTATGGGTTCTGCTAACTTTTTCTGCATGTAAAAAAAATATTGAATTGAAAAAAATTGTAGATTTCACGTGTAAGAAAAAATTTGAGTTGAAATAAATTTAATAATTTGAGACTGAATTAAATTTATTTCAATTGATCTAACAACCAAAAGAGATCTAAGTTTCCATTTGTTGTCATAAATAATCATTTTTATAATATTATCTCAACAAACTAGATAATTTAACGTTTTGAAATGAGCATTTTTATTTGAATGTATTTATTCTATATGTAATATAATTTGATTTTAGAGGATAAATTTTAAAATCTGAATTTTATAAATTAAATTATTGTGGTATGAAAATTTTCAAATAATATTATTCAAAATATAAAAGTAATCACCATTAGTTAAACCCTCCAATTTCTGTCCAAATTTCTGTCCAAATGATTGTATTATGAGGTTTAAAGTATGAGGTTTAAAGTCTGAGCCGAGTCGCTGACAAAGGGCTAATATAAGCAATAGTGATGCATGTAGAATATGCACTACTTGAGGAGATGAACAGTTGTGCAATTCTAAAAAATCTAAGGTTTTTAATGCCGGTGAGGCCACACTTAGTCTCAAAAACCACTCAAGGGCGAGGCTGAGCGTGGAAGACTCGCACGGCTTGAGTGGCGCGTGCAGTCGAAGTCTAAGCCGAGTTGCCGACAAAGGGCTAACATAAGCAATGGTGATGCATGTAGAACACGCGCTACATGAAAAGAATAGACATGCAAATCTAAAAGATTTGAGGCCTTTGATGCTAGTGGGACCACATGTAGTCTCAAAAACCACTCCAAGAAGAGGCTCAGCATGGAAACTCGCATTACTTGGGTCGCGCGTGCAGCCAACGCACCGAGTAGAATCATGGTTTTCCTCCGCGAACATGAAGATCGACAATTGGAAAGGCTGAAGAAGTAGCACGTGTTGGTTGGAGATTGCCGGAAAGCAGAAGATCAATTAAGGTCAGCGTTAAAAGGGAAAACTTAAGGAAAAAATTTGGAAAAGGGAAACTATAAAGGAAACTAGGGGAGGAGGTGGTTAGAGCCAAAACGCCAAACCCCCTCTACCATGGAGAGAGAAAAAAGAGAGAATGAAGTTTATTTTTGGGGAATTAGAGACTTACTTTTCCATTCTTTGTTAATTTGGGCTAAGGCTATTGTATTAGAGGGGGTCAACTCTAATGACTTATATGTTTCTTTTTCTTGTTAGTAGTTTGTAATTAGGTAATTCTTTCTTGTAAAGAAGTATGAAAAAGAATGTACGTGTATCATTTTACACATGAAGACTGAGGGGCAACTGGCATCCTCGAGACAGAATTTATATATGATTTGAGAGATGTGGTGCAGCACAGCATAGGAATCTGTTTCAAGCAGGCTGATGGAAAAGCCTTTTAAGCACGAAAACATCGATGTCAATGGCTTTCCAATGGCCATTGTCTTCTGCCTCAGCAATATTAGGAATTAAAACATTAGCATCTCTTACCATTCAAGAGTAAAATCAGTTCTTCTACAGTTCTGAAGACAAAATCTACATTTGGAAGATGAAGACCCTTGTGATATTCCTCATTGTTAAACTCACTCTTCTTTAATGTTCTCTTGTAACTCTCAGTGGCTGATCTTGGGTGTCCTCTTGCAATTGATACCTGTGAATCCATTGAAGGTTGTTATCAGCCGAGGAAACATGCTCTTTTATTCAAAAATACAAATGGTCATCCCATCCTTCCCTAGACTGCATTAGCCGACATTCTTTTCGAGGTTCATGCATACTTGTAAGAACTTTAAATAATCAGGTGTGCAGAATTTCAATCCTCAATGAAAAAATGTGGAATTTTTGTTCATAAATCAAAGTTTCAGCCTCTTTTGACATATATACAGTGGTAATTAAGACCAAGT
Organism: Platycarya strobilacea; assembly: GCA_036898215.1. Taxonomy (NCBI): domain Eukaryota; kingdom Viridiplantae; phylum Streptophyta; class Magnoliopsida; order Fagales; family Juglandaceae; genus Platycarya; species Platycarya strobilacea. The sequence continues at coordinate 58,086,116 of CM072550.1, forward strand.
GAAGCCAATAAAATGAGCCATCCTAAGCTCGATAAATTCAGCTTCAAATTCATCTAGTCTGATGAAAATTTATCATGCATTTCAGCTTTTCATGTCAGATTGTCCCACTACTGCATTGATACAGCCTACTGAGCCAAAATTTCAACGAAGGATATAAGCTAAAAAACGAAAGAAAACTAACCCAATGTCCTTTTCCCAGCTCAAAAAGCCAAAATTTCCACTCCCTCACATCCTCCCCATTAATTTTGACAGATATGGTCGTCCATCTGGTGTTATGAAACTCCACTTTGTCCAACCCATCTGCCAGTCCGCTCCCTATGGCCTTGACATATGCTTCTTTCAAACACCAATATCTGCAGAAGAAAATACAAACTGATCAGAGGTTCAAACCTTGCATCATCCTACATTTCCACTCTAACAGTTACAAATATTATCAGGCAGGGAGCTGTTAGGTATGATAAGAGAGAGAGAAACAAAAGTGGAATCAATCACACACAACACAAAGGTTAATGCGGTGGCAACTTGTCTACACCTATGGAGTCGGAGAGGATTTTATTTCAGATGATAATCAAAGATACAATGTGGCAACTGTACAAGGACATTGTACAATATATAGCAAACCTAAACAGCAGGTCAAGTTGGATCAAGAGCCAAACAGGTAAAAAAGACACATCGAAAATCACCAAAAAATGCAAGGGATCCTTATTGGGTTGGGTCATCAACCGGGTTGCCATAAACAGAACAGGGCTCAACACAAAGAGGCCCGACAGGAGCTAAACATAGTACCGATATACTATTAATAGAAAGATTAGATTTGGTCAGACTTTCCTTTGGAAAAGAGCGGAGCCTCAGTTTTGTAGCCATTGGCTAAGTAGGATGCTCCTAACCGTATGCCATTTCAGCATTTTGGTGGCTACACCCATGGTAACCAAGAAAGTAGGAAAGGCAAAAGCCTTTACATGGAAATTATGCGCATACATGGAACAGTCCCTTTATATAGGATTGGAAGCTTTTTTTTTTCTCCCTTTTCACATGTTTTCACCACAGTAGAACGGACAACTGATGTAGCTGATCACAGTTTGGGGCTAGTCAATTTACTGGAGTTGTACAAGATGTGTAAGGTAGTAGTTTTGATAGCAACTTTTATGGAAACTATTTTGAGTGGCCAAATGCTAAGAAAATATATTTAATTGCATGCATTCTGATTGATCTAGTTGCTTTGCAGAATAGAACAGAACCCTAACCATACCTGTAAAACTCAACCAAAATATCATCAGATGAGCCAGCATTGGCTATATTATCCCATTCCAAATGTGAAAAGTATGAGGAGAAGTTTTGAACGAAGTCTAAAACTGTCTCCTTCAGGGGAATGACACAAGAGACAATATCCAACCCTACAAGGCACAAAGGCTCAGACGCTATAGCCACAAAGTCGCCATGATGGGATACATTGAAATTAAAATTGGGAAATTCCAAGCCGACTTTATCGTATTCCTGTAAAAATAAAAAAGAGACAAAAGTATAGCATAAATAGATAGTAAATACAATTATGGTGCTGGAGTGCAAGCAAGCAAAAAGAGCTACAGCCTACAAGAAGTGTGCATGGAGAAAAGTAATGATGCCTAATCAATCACAAAGTTTGGTAACATGGATAAGTACCACATACGCATGAGCGTGTTCACATACACAATCACCCAATTTTGATGAAAAGAAAAATAAAATAAAATTTGTTAACTTTAGTTATACCAGATATGGCTTGCCCTCCATAGTGCGACTTATGGTGATTTCATCATATGGGATTCCCAGCAATTCATGGACAAGAGCATATTGGAGTAATCTGCTCACAAGTGCCCGTTTTCTGTCCTCCATTCTTAGAAATCTACAAATATGTAGGCACATTTAAAGGTCATGAAATAACTGAACAGAACTGGCCCCGGAATATTATACTTGAAGATAATTGAATCACGCAATTTATATATCTATCACATGTTTGATTAAGGAGAAAAATAGGCAGCAAAATTATTTCTTGAATAAAATTTCCCCAGTAACCAAACAGAGTTTTAGTCCATAATTGTGAACAAACATTCTGATTGAAGGACGGAAATTGAGCTAATTACGAGTTTCGAGGACAACTCGTTTGATCACTGAGAAAAGGAAGAACGTAAAACACCTATAAGCACTGAACAATCAACAATTTCACAACTCCAATTGACTTGGCCTGCTTCATATTCTTGTTCTAGTTTCTAGGCAACCAAACAGCGAGTGAAAAAGAGAAGAGAAGAGGGAAGCTAACCTGGTGATGGAGAAGTGTTCACGTTGAGGAAGGAGAGAGAGGGCAGAAGAGAAGTCGTGTGGAGATGGCTCCCACTTCGATATGTCTACCACCCATCTCTGTACGCCCCTTTCCATAAAGTTCGTTACCCAGAAAAGCTACGCTTAGCTACCTCTCTTTAAACATATGATGAACTGCGGACTAACATAACGATCGTCGATTGCTATTGTGCTTTGATGAGTCCGAGGTAGAGAGCCAACTTTAGCAATGGCGTCAGATTGCGCTCGATAGTCGGGTCGCCTATTTCTTGGAGGAAAAATGCCAACTATTCTTATTTTAGGATTCTTAATTTGGAATTTTTATTTAGGATATTTTTTTATTTTATATGATTTTTATATAAATAGTTTAAAATAATATTGTGATTTTTTGATTTTTTTTAATATCTTAAAATATTTTTTAAAAATATAAATAAAAATCAAAATATTATTTTAAAATATTTATATAAAAATCATATAAAATAAAAATATATATATTCTAAGTAAAAATTGCTAAATAAAAATTCTAAAATAAAGATTTCAAGTTGAGAGGGCACAAGCCTTGACCATGCCCACTAGGGTCTTTCTTTTATTTATTTATTTATTTATTTTTATTTTTATTGTCAAGATAAAAATAAAACTTGAAAAAAATGAATTTTTTAATGATAAATTTCATGCTTTTAAAAAAATATATATATACAATATTTACATAATTTATGACTATAATTATCATTAATCTTCTTCATCCATATCAATGCAATGAGCAATTTCTATATATTATACTATGTGTCATATTGTAAATATAGTGACACATTAAAAATTGTAACACATTAAGATTAGAATTGCTGATTAGGATTTGATTTTTCTTTTCCCTGTACCTTTTTTTGGGACTCAAAAGTAAATTTTATTAATTGATTAACAATTGAAAACAAAACAGTCGTCACAAAAGTTATATTATCCGTCTTTTCAAATAAATATGATAATATTTTGAAGCAAAGATCACGTTTAATATCTGTTGGGCTCCAAAATGATTCAAATTCTCTTGTCGAGAGTAGGAATGTTACGTACAATCTAAAAAATTAAATTTTTTTATAATCTAAACAAGAATAAAATTAAAAAATCTAATTTTGAAAAGTCAATTTACAAAATAAAATTTAAAAAAAGACAAATATTAATTTTTTATATAATTTATTTCATAAAAATACCTTGTAAAATTTGATTTTTATCAAGTTTTAAAAATTTTGGGAAGGTCGAAGTCCCTCAAACCAAATGATGGTTCCGTCCCTGAGTTTAAGTACTAAATATAGAGAAATCTCCATTAATAAGATTAATTAAAATAAATTTATTTACAAATAAAAAATTTTAAAAATCTGAAAAATTCATTTTATTTAGTCATAAAATTAAAACGTTTCTATATAAATTGTAATGCAATTCATATTTGATGGACTGTAAAAAGAATTGTTCATAATCTATTCCATTATCACAACCAAATGAAGCAAAGCGAAACACGTTGGTTTTCTTTTAAGGGTGATATTATATACAATTTAAAAAATTTGATTTCTTTACAGTAAAAGTAATAAATAAATAAAAAAATCTATATTTTAAAATAAAATTGATTAAAATATCTTACTTATAAATAAAAATTTTTACAAACTTAAAAAATTCATTTCATATAGTCATAAAATATGAGCATTTTTATATGAACTGTATTGTAGTATATAGATCAAAAATAATTATTATTTTTTTTTAATAAAAGGATTGAAATATTTTTTTTTTCTCTTTTATATAAGAGGATTGAATGGATTGATTTCTCTAGATACGCTCATGATATAGGTTATATGATAAGTGTTTTAGTTATAAAAAAAATTACATAAAATTAAAATAATAATTTAATATAATTTAATATGATATGGAAGACTGATAAATTATTTTTATTATAAAATAAATTTAACGAATAATCTAACATGAATTTGTATATTCTCTTTTACGTAATTTTTTTGTCTGTAAGATTTATTAATTCAAATTAAACGGCATAACATTCTTTAGTTTAGTGTTTAGTTTTAAATGTTAAATTCTTAAAGAAATTTTCCAAAAGTACAATATATATTAATTGACATATATAAACTTGATATATTTAATCTCTTTTGCAGTAAAATAGTTTTATAATCTGATTTACTATAATAAGAAATTACGTCAATTTGTTACCTTATTTTAAAATTTTAAAAAAAATGAAGATCAAATTCTTCATATGTTTTAACTTAATACATACATTATTTGCTAATTGAAATTTAAATATTCCTAAAGTTTGTTTGTTTGGCTACGGTGGTTTTGCGCATATTTGGAATTTTGGATGTAAGTTTTTTTATGAAAAATTAAAACATGAAAAACTCTTAGAAATTGATTTTTATTAAAATTTAGTGAAAGTGATCAAATTAATTAAAAATATATTTGGAAAGTCAAGAAAATTTCAAGAAATATTTGTTTTTGGTAAGTTGCGGTCAATCTTGATAATCGACGTGAAAGGGTAACAATAGCGAAGGTTGCAATACCATCGCCCGGAAAGTAATAGGAAGGTTCGTTTCTCACCTGCACACAAGGACGTCTGAAGTTAACAGCTTGTTTGCTGTCTTTAAAGTCGGAGTATTTTATAGTATTAGGATTGATTTTATTAAAATAAATTATTAAAATTTTTAATAAAAAAATATAAATTAATGAGAAATTAATATTAAAATAATTTGACATTAAATTTATTAAAAATATTTTTATCATATTTGATAAAAAAAAAAGATTTTAATGATTTATTATTTAAAAATCAAATTAAAAATACTTTTTTTTTTCTTTTTTTTTTTAAAGTTGGAGTATTTTATAACATTAGCATTTATCTCATTAAAATAAATTAATAAGATTTAATAAGAAGTTAATATTAAAATTATTTTTTATTAAATTCATCAAAAATATTTTCATCATATTTAATCAAAAATAAAGAAAACATTTTGATGATTTATTATTTAAAAATTAAAATAAAATCTTTTTATTTTATTCTTTTATTTTATTTTATTTTATTTTTATCAAATATAATAAAAATATTTTTAATGAATCTAATATAAAAATATTTTAATATAAAATTTATATTTTTTTAATTAAATTTTAATGATTTATTTCGACAAAACCAAAGTTAGTACTGCTAGGAGTACACAGCCTCTTTAAGCTGTCATGTTCAGCTTTCTGCTTGATCAGGAGAACAGCTCTCAAAAACCCAAATGAGAAATCCCTAAACATTCTCTTATCGTAGAAACACTTTTGATTTGGAGATTTGTTGAACTTCTCATTTCGTTCTAATATTGTAACTTTAGATAGAAGCTGGGTTTTGAGTCTGTCGATTGAGAATATATCTGAAGAATTTATGATCTCCGGTAACCATTTCAATCAGGGATTTAAAGTTCTTGTTTTTCTTTCAAAACTTTAGTTTGGGTAAAGAAAATATGGGCGCGGGTATCTCATTTCTTATCGGACTGAAGGCTGCGGTGATGTTCCTGTTCTTTGCATCGCTTAAAAGCATTGGTTTCACGCTGTTATCAATACCTTTCTTGTATGCCTCGTTGATATCCTTATTAGTTTCTATCGCTTCACACACATCTATCAATCTTCCGATGCTCTTGGGCAAGAACTCAGATGGGAGTTTCCCCATTTGGTCCATAATTATGTTCAGCCCGTATTTGTACTTTGTTCGAGCTTTTTCGGCATTGCGGAGATTGAAAAGCGGGGAAGCTCCATATAGTGAAGTTTCCGAAGGTTTCTATGTTGGCGGATGGCCTTATTCCCTGGATAAATTGCCGCCTGGTAATCCTGCTATCATTGATTGTACTTGTGAATTTCCAAGAAAACTGGAATTCTCGGGGCATGCTTACCTGTGTGTCCCAACTTGGGATACGAGGTCTCCTACGCCGTCTGAGATCGAATCAGCTGTTCAGTGGGCTTGTCGAAAGAGAGCTCAGAATAGGCCCGTGTTCATCCACTGTGCATATGGTATGTTACTGAACTTTAAGCCATTTTACTAAATTTCATGCATTGGAAGTGGAACGTTCCTGCTTTCTAGTGTATATTACTGATTTACTTTTGGCGTAAACGAGATTGCTTTGAAACATTGGTGATTCGATATGGTGAGTGTATTAGGGTCTAAGTGAGAGTACTGAGAAGTAACAGTGTTCTCAAATATCAGGCTTCTTGTATATGGTGTTTAATGTTTGTGCATATTAGTAAATTGACTTTAATGCTTTTTTGCAATGATGTAATTAATTAAATCAATGTGGTTTACTCACAGCCAGCAATGAATACCTTCTATCCTGGCAGTGCATAATAGTCATAGGCTATCATATCGTCTGTATTTGTATAATCAAAACCTGTGTATATTTATTTCCCTTCCCTTTAGGAAATTGTTGCTTGAACCCAATCACTCCTAATTGATATTATCATTTTTCTTTGTTGCATATGACCAGATATATCGATCCTGGTTCTGGTCTGACATCTTGCCTTCAATTAGCTCTCTCCAACTTTGTTTTGCATCTTGTATTTCTGTATTTTTTTTATATAAGAAAATCTTCTATTTGTATATCAATCACTCCTTTTTTGTCATGTTTTATCTTGACATATTAAGTTTAGCCACACTTGCATCATAAGCATTTCTGTTTGTCACCTAGGTTATTTTGTATTAGATCCATGAGCATGGCAAAGCTTACAGCTATCTATCTACGCATATATGTGCTTATCACAATTACCCTTATAAGGTATTGCTTTATATTTTTTTAAGTCTGGAAAGAAGTATCATTTTTCATCATAGACATGACCTCTAGAAGACTGCATGCCACAAAGGCAGACATTGGAACATGTCTCTGCATTTTTAGTTTTCAAGTTGGTAAAACTATCAAAAAAGTTGGTAAATTTGAGCATGTGTATTTTAATATTGAAGCTATCTTTTGTGAAAGTCTCAAGCTCCACTTTTTGAATGATTTATTGTACAATATATCATGGTCATACAAATCAAGGCTTAATCGTTCTCATCCCCTCACCTATAATTCTGTTTTTACTAAACTTGACTCAATACACTCATCTTTCTCCTACTTGGCTTTAAAACTTTGGACTTTATATATACCTTCATAGACCCAACTGAAAGTTACCTACCTCCCTGTCTAGAGCACAGCAAAAGGAAATGGCCATGACTTGTTTCAACTGCTGTTTTTTTTAAGTGGTTGATAGATGTGCTACTAAAATATAGCTGATGTGTTGTTTTATATTGGCATTAAACATAAGTACTGACATATCATTTGAAAACTTATTGGCTGATTTAGCACATTACGAAAGTTGGAAACCTTGCAGAAAGTTTTGAAAGTTATCAAAAAGAAAAAAGAATGAAATATGTCAGATTTACCATTCACTATATCAGAACTTTATCAGAAAACCAAACACCTTCATTGCTGATATTTTTAAAATTTAAAAGGGTTGAGGGGGATGCTAGAGGAAATAAGTAATTGGGCCCATGTTAAAGTGCTGGAACTATTCTTCATGCATCAACTTTCACACGGGAGACAGACAGTAACCACTAACCAGAGTTCAAAAGATCTGCAGATGACCGCTACCAAGATACTTGGAATTAATTGGAATGGAAGTAATTTCTTTTGCTGGAATGCCATGTGGAGTAGGTAAAGGCAAAGTAGAGATGTCCTTTACAATGGGAAATGAGATAAATTTTGAGTTGAGTGGAGAGAAATAGAAGATTTACAACCCACCCAACACAAAAATAAAAATAAAAAATATTGCAGCATATTATTTCGTGTAGGTTGCAGAAGACTTCATTAGTGGGATGCTGATCATGAGTGGTCAATGGATGAGCTTAGGATTCTCATTTTTTGCTACATTATTCCATTGGTTGATTGTAGTTGGTTTTAATGGCCTCAAAATCTGACTTCCTTGTACACTAGTCACTCATGTTTAGGGGATGCTCTTGTACATGTTCCGTGCTCTTGGGCTATGCCTATCTTTATCATCAATATAATTTTTGTTTACCGATCAGAAAAAAATATTTCATTAGTAGGGTTTCCTTTGAGAATTTGGTAACAACTGCATCAATTTGTTATGCCAAGGTTTGAAATTGATAGGCGAGGGTACCAAGAACGCCACAGCCCGAGAAGAGAGTGAAGGAGGCATTTTGCTTAATGAAGAACAAAGGCATAGATACTAAAGTTATGAAGTAGCATTATCATCGGTAGTCATAACCAATTTATGTTGCTGATAAGATCTGCTGCTATCCTTTCATGTATTTATATTCCAGTCGAACCTATGGTTGATGTTTTCCTCTTCCCTTTTTACGTGTTTGTTTTAGGTCATGGAAGAAGTGTTGCTGTCATGTGTGCTCTATTAGTGGCTGTGGGCATGGCGGAAGATTGGAAAAAAGCCGAGAGGTTGATTCGAGATAGACGCCCTTATATTCAGATGAATGCTCTCCACCGCAAGGCACTGGAAGAATGGTCACAAGACCGGTTATCTTCACCCATGAAGAATAGAGAAATGGATATAAGTTCAGTAATTATGTCCGACCCTTCTGGAAGCTCCCGATCAGCAAGGACTGCAAAGAAAAGTGAATGAAAGATGTGCTCCGTTTGGCGCATTACCTATTAGTTCTAATTCTGTGTGTCTGTCTGAAGAAGAATTTTTATGTTCAGAATGTTTAATATTATGAGCATCTCCATTATCCATCTGAGAATGCTAATGCGTTAAAGGTTTGTTTTTCTTTTTTCTTTTTCTCTTTTTGATACCATTAAAGGTTTGTTTTTCAGTTGGCACTGAACTACATTAATGGATATGTTGTAAACAGAATTTGGATTATGTGAATTTTTCCCACACCGATCGCCTTGCTTGAAATGCAGCTTCTATGCATTGGGCATAGATTTTGGCATTTTCCCAGCACCTTCTTTTACATCTAAACTCTCATCATAGCCAGAACTATCATGCTTTTCATGTTTCAAAAACCATAACTGCAACATGGTTAGAAGGCAAATCTTAAATAAAGCCGCAGTTCAACCTACAGATAATGTCGTTTAAAAACAAGTCAACAGCAAAACCACAATCAACCTCAACTCTTTTTCACGAGGCAGCAGTTGTAAAGATAACCAGTACAAGGAACCCGTTGTTGGTTTTTTGAGTACCATGAGAGGCTAATAATGTTCATGTATTTAGGTAGTCGCAACTATTGGCATTTTCAGAATCAGCAAAAGTAACGGATGAGTAATAATATGTGCCCACTGAAATTGAAAATGTTGATCAAAAGATATAATTACAGGGACCAAACTAGCGGATATAGTACATAATGTGATCTGCTTTCTTCTTTCTGAAAATAAGTGTCGCAGGTTTGCATGGTAAGTGATGATCAGATCTTCAAAAAATCGAAGCCGGGGATGCTCGCCAAATCTCTCCCATGAGCCAGACAACCAACTGGCTAAATTTTCCTTCAAAGGATTGACTTCGATTCTTGACGATGTTGTTGCCAAAAAGAAACCCCATACATTGGTGATGCTTGAACTAAATTTAGTAGCAAAGCTGTAAAAAGCAAATTTATTTATGTCTGTTCTGTCAATAAAACATCGAAGACATGAAACAGAGCTTGATGGTTTTGAAGAGCTGACCTTCATTGAAACTGCTCGATTACTTTCCCAGATCTAATAATTCTTCTTCATTCTCATTGTTCATCATCTGCGGCTAATCATAACTCCAGGAGACCACAATTAAATGATGGAACAGTAAATCCAGTAAGTTTCTTCATTATTCATCAAAGATGCAAATCTTTCCACCAATAGAATTTGTAAACCGATTGAGCTTCATCATTCATCAAAGATGAAGAAGCTTCCATCAAGACCAAGATAGTGGAATGAATCGAAGAATGGGGTGAACAATGCATCCATTCCAGCCCATCCCAGGTCTCTATGCCTGCACTTCTGCCAACTAAAGATAATATGAACAAACGTGATAGCCCTTCATCATACTTCAAGACTTGACTTCCAACTGGCAGTGTGCAGGCATGGCCCATGCCCTCATCGGGGCCGGGCTAATCCAAAACTTGCATCAGGTTGCTGCTGGTGAGACTGCACCAAGCAAGCATAGAACAATTAATAGTGATTTAAAACCAAATTGAAAAGGGAACAGAGAAAAACCACCAAAATACCTAAGAGATATCAATCAGTCATAAGATGATAAGGCCCTTAGACCTTGTAAGAAATAGGGCACAGTGCAGTTCTAGTCCTCCAACCTACATGAATCTTTCTATTTTTTTTTATAAGTAACACAAATCCTTCTATTTGATCCTTGTTATATGTAACACAACCTACATGCTAAAAATTCATGTATGCTCAGTCCCTTAACGTCTATAGATGCAGTCCCAAGGAAAAGAATGTTGAGAAAGAAATTCTTGATCAATGTAACCCTCCAATGTTAACTCTAGTTCAATTTCTCCGTTCATCCAAATCAAATGAACTAATATATTTCAGTCATATGAAATCTCACAAAGTCCAGATGTCATTTCACTAGATATTTTAATTTTCTTAATGACACATGGTAGAGAATACATTTTTTTCTTCTCCCTTCAACCTCCTTCTCCAAGTCATGTAAGAAGTCAATTCCACCATCACCAGCTCCTCCACCATTATGCTAAAAAATCTTGGTGTAAAGGTCTTGCACAACCCACAGGTCCTAATGTGGCCTCAACTAATCTGTTTTCCCTTTCTCTCTTTTGACTCCAGTATTTAACTCTAAATCATTTCAATCTGTTCACTTTCTACACTGAGTAGAGGAATATGTACACATTATAGTTCCTAACAAAAAATATGTGCACGTAATACTTAACTTTTTAGTTGTTGCTCATAATTTAGTTCAGACTGTTAAGTTTCAAAGACAAAAAGAATACTTCTATGTTACTGAAAGGAGGGAAGGTGAACCACTAATGGCCAAATACCTGCGAAAATGATTGGGGAACTTGTTCACGAGGATGGATGAAAGGCATCCCCGAATGCTGACAAGGGTACTGAGAGGAATGCAGGTATATGGCAGATGTGGAGCGAGCACCAACATGATTAGGATTGAATGGCGCCATCATGGTCTCTGGATGGCCATACCCAATTGCTGTAGGAGTTGATGGTGCACCCCATGCCCCAGCCAGATGTTGAGGAAGCGGCCGAGGTTGGTGCTCAGGAGAAATTTGAGGCCTATGAGTAGACCCAAGTTGTGGAAATTCAGTGTTGTAGTTCACTGCAGGGGTGTACATTGGCTGCATAGTATATGGTCCTCCATTAAACCCAAAACCAGGATCGAATCTTTGCATATACCTGAAAAATAAAAAATATCTTAAGAAATGTTTGAGCTAGCTTACAGGGAAAGAATATAATATATTTGGCTAAGCACCGACTCAGCCTTGCACAAGATAATGCAAGTCCAGATATGATGCGGATATTAAGATTAAATAACTGTTAAATAATAGAGTCCCATACCTATCATAACTCCTGTTATAATCTGGATCCTTGCGATCAACCTCACGGTCCCTGAAAATAGCCACCTTACTATTTGGTTTGATCCGACCAATTGGCTCCTTCTCTGTCCTACTTCTAGTTGATCTACTGCTACTTGTTGAAGAATCAATTAGACCTCTACCAGAATTCACATCAGTAATGCCCGGAACAGATTTCTCTGCCATCTTTGAAATACCCAAGGAACCATGCTGGGGATTATCCTGTAGCCCAGGCTCACTTTCTGGCTTCCCACTCATTCCACCACCAATATTATTATTAGAGTTGAATATTCTAGCACGAGCCCTGTTATACTCCTCTTTTCTCTCCTCTACGCTTTTGGAATTGCCTGCCTTCGAAGAATTTGAATTTGCATTGCCGACAATCTGAGACCGTTTCAATGGCCTCTGCTTGATTGCAACCTTAATGGCACTGGTATCTTCTGATGGTATATTTGCAGGAATGTCTGCAAGGCGAATCAGAGGAAGCTGACACTCTGAAGTTTTTCGAACAATAATTCTGGAACCTGAACCATCAGGTAAACTATTGTCCAATAAAACCATTGACTGCAGAGAGTAATGCTGTGCCACTCGATGTGCAGCCAATCGTAAATAGGATGTAGGGAGCTGTTGAAATTCTAGTTGGTGTTGGGTAGGATCACGAATAAACTTCTCAACATCTTGCTCCATCCTTAAAACTGGACAAAAGAAATTAAGTTTCTCCATCAATGTACGAACGAAATATTGGCAATTGACAAATCTAAAAGGCACAGAAAAGCACCTTTGAACACTAAAAGATCAAATGAGTGATACACAACATCTTCAAAAGTCAAAACACATTGGCAATGGTAATGCCGATGATAAAACTAAATGATTAGAATGATAACTATACTGGCTAATACAAGCTCAAAAACTTGGCGTGACAATTGAAATCACATTGCTGATCTTATGAACCCCTAGGTAGAACTCACTCTTGAAAACCGGCTCACAAAGGGAGGGTGCCGAATGCTTATAAACGATCAACCAATCCCATACTTAGTCAATATGGGATCCTAACAATCACCACGCTCCACAACCAACGTTCATGGCGGTCCCCACGCTCACATGGGCTAGTTGTGCGCTAGGCCTTTTCCTAGCTCTAGGCTAACACTACAATGCCGACATCACCTCCCGAGCCGCACGATTGCAACCATTGCAACATGACCTTAGAGGTGGAGCAGCTCTGATACCATTTATTATGAACCTAGTAGAACTCACCCTTAAAAACCGGCTTACAAGGGAAGGGTGCCTAGGGTTATAAATTATCACCCAATCACACACTTAGTCAATATGGGATCATAACAAATTTATTAAGCAACCATGTGCCATCTTCTTAACAGAAAAAAAAAAAAAAAAAGAATTATTCTTCACCATTTGAACACCCTACCGTCCCGACAGGAAAAGTAAACCCTGATTAGACAATCCTTGAAAACAAATAACATTATAATTTATAAAAATCCAACACTCTACATACACGTGCGTACACCTCTACGTCAAAATATACGTACGAATACAGATACAAAAACGAAAAAATTACATATGTTGCTTACTTGATAAGCGCTCACGAGGGTTCTGCAAAGCTTCGCGAAGAAACTGATCGACCTGATTAACAGCATCGTCCAACACGTTCTCACTACCATCACCACGGGGAAACGCCGAAGCTAAATTCAATGTCGATGAAACCGAGGAAGGAGCTGAGACTGGAGCAGAGCCCTCGCTCAGCACTAGGGGGGGTTTGGAGGAGTGCAGCAGGCGGCTCATGGACTCGTCCAGATCGGCGACCTCCCAAGACTCCGGGGCTCCGAGATCCTCCACAGAGCCCTCCATCGCCATTAATTAAAAACAAAAAGACAAGTAAAAGAATCTACGGTTTGGGCGTTGCGAAGGACTCATCAACTGACGTCGGGATCCAGGACGAAGAGCGAAATGCTAGGGGTCCAAGAGTTTGACCTTCATAAGAACTTTAAGTTCAGAAGGAAGGAAGAGTGATCTGGATTCTGAACGCGAGACAGAATTGGGGGTGGGGGGTGAAGGATAGGGTTTGAGGCCTGACGAAGGCATTGATTGGATTCCGAAAGAATCTCCTTTGTAGCATTCTCGTTAAATTACGCATTTGCATTTAGGAAAAAAATACAATTTTATACATATATTAAATTTTTTTTTATCATATTTAATTAAAAATAAAAAGACAAAAGTGAGAAAAAAATAAATATACTTTTTTATTTTTAAAAATAAATTATAACTCTTTAATTTAAAAAAATATAAAATGTTACTATTCACTTTTAAAAATAAAAAATATTTTTATTTCCTTCTTCTACTTTTGCCTCTTCATTTTAATTAATTATGACAAATTTTTTTTAATATGTATATAAAATTGTATTTTTTTTACAAATATAAATGCATAATTTAATAAGAATAATCTTAAATTCATCTCATTTCATCTAATTATTATATTTTTTTTTAATTTTTAAATAAAATATATTATATAATTTCACTTTTAATTTTTAATTTTTAAAATAAAAATAATATTTTAATAATATTTTATTCAATTTTTAATTTTTATTTCATGTCATATAATCTCAACATATTATTTAAACTTCACTTAATTCATAAAAAAATAACAATTAAAATTAAAATTAAAACTTATATTTTGTGAAAAACATATAATAAGAAAGAAATAATTTGAAATAATTTGAATGATTTGAAGTTTCAATCTAAGGTTGCGTTTGGCAACTAAAAATACCTCAGATATTATTAGAATATTTCATAATTATTTATTATTTTATTATTATTTTCACTTACTTTTATTACTATGCATTACTTTTTTACTACTATTTAATATTCTATTATTATTTTTCACTTACATTTGACTACTATTCACAACAATTCTTAATAATTTTCAACATCCAAATCTACCTAGTCTCGTAGAAGAATTGTAAATTGGTCGAAGGAAGTTGATATTTCATTATTTTAGCTTTAAATTCTTAAGCAATTTTATACATCAAAATACAAGAAAATTGCTTATTTGTAACTATTTAATTGTGATCAAATGACTATTTACAATCAAAATTGATTGTAAATAAATATTTGGTCACAATTAAATGGCTACAAAAACCTATTTTTCTTGTAGTGAATCATCATACACACTATAATCACATTTTTTTATTTTTAATTAATTGAATTTTTTTACTCATTTTTTATATACTGAACATTTGGTAAAAAAGAAAACATAAAAAAATGTGTGGTGTGGAAGATAATACATCAAAATTTTCGAAAAAGAAATTTTCGAGAAGAGCTATTATTATCACTGATAGCCAACTTTGTCATTTAAATAAGAGAAACTCTATGGGACATCAGGGTAATAATCTCGGTGCGGCTTCACATCTTACGTGGATAAAAAACGTCGTCATTTTTTATTTTTTCCATCTCCCATTTGTTTTTCTTTTCTCTTTTCATTTTCTCATCTCCCCGAAACGAAGCCCCCCCCCTCACCCCCTTTAGGGTTTGAACTCACTGAAGAAACTCTTCTAGAGCAATGGGGCCCTCTCTCAGTGGATTCACAGCGCACAAACCCTCAAGCCCCCTGTAACTTGTGAACCCGCACAAACTCACTCGAATCCCCATAAACCCTATCCCAGGAATTGAGCCAAACCCAAACCCTAATCCACCAACATGAATCCATGTGTTATTTCGTCACGCCTTCATCGTTCGGAGCCTTGTGGTCGTCATTGTCACATACCTAAAAGGTGTGCAAAATCTGCAAGCCCTAAATCTCTCTTTGGTCATATTTTTATTTTTGTTTTCGGTTTAGATTTTCATTGTTCAGTCCTCACTTCATAAGCGCTTAATTCTATGTTCGTGATTTTTATTCTTGATTTTAATTGTTCATAACTAGATGAAAAACCCTAAATCTCTCTGTATTTAAGTTTTTTGTTGTTGTTTTCGTTTTGAAACAATGATCTTGATTATTATTTTTGTTTTTGATTTCGATTTTGGTTTAATCAACACGACATTAGTAATTTGAAAAAGATTCCGACCAACAAAGAGGGAAACATATTACAGTGTCTTGGGGAATTGTTTTCTTAACACCAGGTCTGCATTTTGATAAGTAGGATTTGATGTTATCTTAGGTCTCTTATTTGTTTGAGGATAATTGGTTTTATTATCAGTTCATGAGCAATTAAAAACCAATATCACCACAAGGCTATATCTTTAATGCGAGTTTTCAATCTTAATGTTTTCAATCTTGTTGGTAATTAGAAGGCTTTAGCATGATAAGTTTTACTGTCTCGGAGTTGGTAGATGATCAGCAATGGGAAGCTCAAAGTCTAAATGTTTTCAATCTTGTAGGTAATTAAAAGGCATTAGCATGATAAATTTTGCTATCTCTGACTTGGTAGATGATTAGCAATGGGAAGCTCAAAAGTGCTGCACATCAAGTGGTCACAAATTCAAGCGTTTCTTGAACATCCGCTACCTTCTTCATTTATCCTAGTAAGGACAGCATTATAAAACCTGCAAACGTCTTGAAATTTGAAAATTTTCATAAAACCATCTTGTCTAGAGTTGGCAATGCTAAAGCACTAATGCAGTTTATAAGCTCCATGCATGACTAATAATGAAGCAAGTTAGAATTAACTTCAGAATGTCACTGTAAATAATGTAACTTATTTGAATTTGTACATCTGTATCAGTTTGGAGTTGTTTTGGCCATTGAGCATTTGTATTAGCCATTGAGCTATATATTTTGAGTTATATATTTTGCAAAGTAAGAAATTTTTGAGTTATATATTTTGAAAGTGTTAAAATTTGCATCTTGGATATGTACATTTGATAACTCAGATTTGTTAAATCTAATGGAATTTCCTTGGTATCTTCTTGAGTGATAGGAAGGAAACGTTTTGCGTTAATTGGAAATATAAATTACACAAAAGTCTTAAACATGCCGCAAAGAGAATGTGGATGGTTCAAACTTGAAAGCACCCAAACTGCAATGTGATACATTTATGGCCAGATATTGGAACCTGCTATATATTGACCATAACCTGCTATATATTGGAAACTGAACTACAATGTAATACAGGCTATCAAACAAATTGACTTGCTATATATTGGAACCCGTTTGTACAGGTTCATCTTCTTTGTATAGATTGAGCAATCTACAGGCTATCAAATTACATACAATGCAATATCATACCTGCTATATATTTCTCAAAAATTACATTCAAACCACTAAAAATACACTAACTATACAAATAAATTCCTGAAATACATTCAAGCTACAAAAATGTATTAAATACACAATAAAGTAGCTAGAATACATTCAGTCCACAAAAATACACTAATTATACAAATTAATTCTTGTAATACATTCAATCTACAAAAAATATAATAAATATACAATAAAATTCCTGGAATACATTAAATTGACAAAAAAAATCCCTAGAATACATTAAAACACAATCCAACAGCACAATAAAAATCCAATTGATTGATTGTGGCTCTTCATGACATGATGCATCCTTCTAAAACCCAAACACGAAAAAAAAATCATATGATCCATATATATACCTAAAAAGATAACAGGACCTCAATATTATGCACAACTTGTACTGCATAACCGTTACTTAACAAAAAAGAGACAACTTTGTCTCAAATTTGCTCAACGTGTATGCCAAAAAAAGAGACAACAAAGTTGCCACAAATACATTCAACAATGTCCAAAATACTCAATCCACAACAAAAAAGGGTTGGAATATATTCACTATACAATATAAATATATATATATATATATATCACTAGGAACCCATCCATATGACTTGGGTCATCATTCTTTCAATTGTGATCCATCCAATTCAACGTGCATCGGTTGTGATCCATCTAATCCAAATTGCATCTGTAAATAATAAACTCATCCATAAAATATTAATCAGCTAAAAGATATTAGTATTAAGCTTGGAAAAAAAAAATCCACTTACGCTTTCTTGGCTCAGCATCACTATTTCTTAGGACTGGGTTCCAACAATATTCAAAGTCGGGCTTCCTAAAACATCCTACTGGAAATCAAATATAAGTAGAAGATGTTAAAAAAAATAAAGTGAATGAAATATTTGAAAAAAAAAAACCCTACCTCACACTCTTGGATATTACTCATTGTACCTGCATATATCCAACATTGGAAAGATATATTTTTGAAGGGCTAAATAAATTCTTGCAACTATCCATGATCGGTGTATCTCTTATATCTATGACTTGGATATCTCCTTCATCTCATTATTAAATAAGTAATAAAAAATAAAAAAATCTACATTCTTTATATTCATTTTTAAAATATAAATAAAATATTCATATTCAAATAAGTTTACTTCTTTATGCTTTTCCTTTATTGGTGCTTTTTCTGTCTTTACTTTAACTTTCAGCATGTTCAACTCCATTCTCGATATTCTCCTTAGAGATAGGGGTCTGTCTTTCTCTTGCATAACACGTGGACTGCGTACTTGCCCAGAATCACCACCCGTATTGTCCCTTATTGTACCATCAATGTTGGTCTCCATTTGAGTTATCGAAGGGGGTTCTTGGTTAATACGATACAACTCAATCATTGCATATATCTTAACTCACACATCCTCAGTATTCAGCATACAACTCAGTATGCTCTCTCGAATATGCTGCATACTCAATCATTTGCATCATGATAGGCAACAGACTTAGTATCTGCTAGAATATTCCCGTTGCTCCTTTGCATCATATCTATTGTTGACTAATGTATATCGCCTTTTAATGTCATTCCTCTATCAATCTAAACTGTACATATTTGGCAAATTGGTAATATCGTTCCGTTGAAATACGGCCAAAATGTAGCGACACAATATTCCTCTCATCTCAAATAATCCACAAGAACACTTTGCAACTGCATCTTCCTCAGTGAAGTCCACAAAATATGTGACGCCCACAAAATATGTGACACCCCTAACTTCCCCTTAATATAAACACGGGAATCGAGGCGTCGGGATGCTGACAACATGGTTCGCGCACCCCCAACGACAAGTGCTGAGTGTGTGAATATGTGACTTGCATAAAATAAAAATCGCAGCGGATAATAAAGTCATTATCTAAGTATCAAAATTTTTAGAGTTATTTTACAAATCAATTTAACATAAATTCTCCAACAGGAGATTTAATACAGTTATCCGAAAGATAAATTATAAAAATATATATTTATAAAAAGGGGAAAACAAGTCCCAATGTAACAAATTATAACATAATATTCTAATAACGGAGCCACCTCCTCAGGTTCAGACCTCTCGACATCTGCATTCAAAAACTACGATGTCAAGATGGCACCGCAGGTAAGTACAACCCAACCAACCCCAAGATATAAAATATACTTATGCAACAACAACATTACTCGTGAACATGATACCTTATGCATGAAGTTTAAAATCATCTTCCATTTATTCATTTTTCAACTTCTTTTTGTATTCCTCAAAATAAATAAAATAACACACGCCAAAATCTCATTTTAATCACAATAAAACTCCAATAAAAATCATCTATCATTTTTCAGAAAATAATATCCGTAAAACCAATCATACTGAGAGTTACGTATCGTCGTCCCCAATATGATATACACACATCACTAATTATAATGGGTGTTACGTATCGTCGTTCCCATTATGATTCATAGACACTCATTTCATAGTGGGCGTTACGTATCGCCACTCATTTCATAGCGGACATTACGTATCGCCGTCCCCAATATGAAATATATACCCAATGACCATAATGGACGTTACGTATCGCCGTCCCTATTATATTATCCATACACTACCAATTATAATGAGTATTACGTATCGCCGTCCCCATTATGACTTACACACATTTCATAGCGGGCATTACGTATCGCCGTCTCCGATATGAAATAAACACACAATGACCATAATGAGCGTTACGTATCACCGTTCCAATTATGTCATCCACACACACGCTGACCACAATAGGCATTATGTATCGCCGTCCCCGTTATGACTCAACCAAAAACCATTAAAATCTATAAATCCGGAAATCATAGCTCACATTAGAATCCAGGCACCAAATCTTACATTAAAAATCTCAATATCAATATACATATAAACAAGCGCTCAATTAGACAATGCATATCACCATGAACAAATATCCAATATTTAATAAATCCTATCATCAACTAAACACAGAGTTGTTAATGCAAAATATATTTAAATCTCAAAGTTAATTTGGAAAGTACTTACAGTGGGTAAAACGGAATCATTGAGCAAACGCCAGTCCATAGCGTTCACAGCTAATCACATTGTACGTTGGGCTAGAATGCTCGGTTTGACACTAAAATTTAGGAAAATACTCTTCGAAAAGTGGGGAATCTAATGGAGGTGGTGGTGTGGCTGCTCAACCACCGGAAGGTAGCGGATCGGGCTCCAAAAGGGTGGAAACCTATTTTCGGGTTTAGGGTCGTATAGGGAAGGTGAGGCCATAGATGGGGAAGTTGAGCTAAGGGGTTGGTCGGCTGAGCAAGGGGAGTCTTCTGGTGACGGTGGTGAGGCCTACGGTGGCCGGACGGCGGTGCCGCAAAGGGAAACCCATTTAAGACCCATTTCGGGTGGAGGAGCAACTGGTAGAGCTGAGTGGCTTTGGGTTGTGGGTTATGCTCGCCGGAGTGAGGGGAGGCTGTTGGTAGGTTGCCGGTGCCAGAAAACGCATGAAAAGCCAAGAACTCATTTTCGAATAGGGGCTGTGCAAGGGCGGTGGGGTGGCCGGAGGTGACACCACTGGTACCATTGGACTCGCCGGCATGTGGAGATGAGGTTGGATTGGGCGGTGTCGCTAGAGAGTGGCTGACGGCGGTGCTGGAGGAGGAAGGAGAAACGGCGGGAGAGAGGAGGCAGGGGGGGTATAAAACACTAATTAATATTAAGAAAGCACATCAAATAAGATCAGATCACATAATAAAATAAAAGAATTTAATTCTAATCATTAAAATAATTGTCTCACATTAAAATAAATAAGAAAAGTAACGTAACTCAATATTTAATTATAAGAACAATATAAAACTATTATTAACTAATCAATAGATCAAATGAATATCTTAAACAAATAAAACACGACTAATAATATTATTAAAATAAATTAAAATAATCAATAACGATAATAAAATAATATATAAAAATACACGTAAATCTGGGATCTCACAAAATATGTAACCGGTTTAGTGTACTCTTCCAAACGAACTTCATCCTTAATCAGATACGTCTTTACTGCACCATCCTCTTTATGTAACTTCGGATTCATATCGATAATGCCAGTGACTTGCTGCTAAACTTTCTTGAACTTTACATTAGTGTACAAGGCTTGGAACCTCTTCTTAATGGGAGATCTATGTCACGGACTTAGAAATTCTTTACACGTCCCGTGCGGCCTTAGGAGGTTTTGTCCCAGACAAAGCTCCCAAGTAAGCCTTCTAAGCGACTCAAGATAAGAGAGAACAACTCTAGAGAGAGAGAGAGAGAGAGAGTAGAGAGAGAAGCTCTAGAGAACTTGTTACTCTTATTGCTTGGTGATTTACACAAATGAGATTCCCTCTATTTATAGGGAACTCTTGGTACAAAGAATGGCTAGGATTGTGACAAGTGTCACAATCTTAAGGGTAAGGAATATTCCAGACTGCTACTAGAAGTATGGTTAGGATTGTGACAAGTGTCACAATCTTAAGGGCAAAGAACCATTATAGGGTTTTCTATATAACTCTACAACAATCTACTACATTCTAGAATAGCCTACAAGGGACTAGGAGGCTCTAGAAGGTGGTAGAATTCTCTAGAAAAATTCAGGTGGTGACATTCTCCCCCACCTAGCTTCGTGACGTTCTCGGCGCGGTATCTTCATGGAACCTTCGGATTTGATCTTCAAACTGCCACAGTGACTCCTTAAGTTCCCATGTTGTTTCACTTGCGGGTAATCCCTTCCACTTGATCAGATATTCTTGGCGTGGCTTGTGACCTCTTCGTCTGACTTCCTGATCCACCAAGATTTCCTCTACTTCTGTATCAAAAGTGGTGGTTATGCCCAATGGAGCACACTTAGACTCTCCTCGTATCGGCTCTTCTTCATCACCATAATAAGGCTTCAGACAGCTTACATGAAAGATCTGATGAAGGTTGAACTTGGAGGGTAAGTCTAGCTCGTAGGAGACCTTCCCTATTTTCTTGATGATTGGGAATGGTCCCTCATAACGCTGCACAAGCCCCTTGTGCAGCTTCCTGATAAACTTGTGCTGGTTTGACAAGATATTTACCAATACCAAATCACCTATGCGGTATTCCATGTACCTCCTTAGTTCTTCAAGTTTTGAAGGTGACATGGGATAAGGCGCTTTGGCGGGTGGTTTAGCGCCAAACTCCAACTCAATCTGATGATCCACCTCTCTCCTAGGTGGTAGTTGCTTGAGCAACTCTAGTGGCCTGATATCCTCATAGCCCTTGGGGACCTCTTGGGTCTCCTTAGGTGGAGGGGAGTGAATCTTCACTTCATCCTCCTTTATAGTAGCCAAGTAAGATTCCTCATTTTCTTGACTTGCATAGCCGATAGGAGTTGGGTGGTGTTCGGCTTAGACATGGTGGGTATCATGCAAGGCCCATCTTCTAAGATGCATACCGAATTGTAGTGAGGAAGAGACACTACGTTGAACTGTCTCAAGAATTTCATTCCCAACACGACATTGAAGTCGTCCATGGGGGCGACGGAGAAGTCCACTTTCCCCTTCCATGTGCCAAGTTGTAGCTCTACGCCATGAGCTACACCGTCAAGGGGTCTGGCTTCAGAATTCACAGTCTTCAGCCATCCTTGACCCTTCTTGAGAGGAATGCCCAGCCTTGTGGCCTCTTCCTTCTTGATGAAGTTGTGAGAAGCTCCTGAGTCGACCATGGCATGAGTCTTCTTCCCATTGACGAACACCTCTACAAACATTAAGGATCTATCCTTGGTGGTTGGCTTGGTATTTGCCTTGAGTGAGTTGAGAAGTTGCAAGCACCCCACGTGCGACTTCTCTTGAACTTTTTTTTCCTCGAGCATGGCATTGAGAGCTTTCCTCTTGGGGCAATCTCTAGCCCAATGTGGTCCGTCACAAAGGAAGCAAGCATCATTTGGCTTCTTGTCTTTGGAATGATGCTTCTTCCTACCTTCCCTCGATGTCGAAGGCCTGTCTCTACTCTCTTTGTGCTGTGGGGGCTTGTACCCCTTTACTTCCCCACCTTTGTCGTGGTTATCCTTCGAAAACTTGAGCTTTGAAGAGTTATCACTCTTGTGATACTCGAACTCTTCTAAAGTTTCTGCCACTGTCAAGGCGGTGGAGATGTCATTGACCCCACGTCGCTTGAGCTCTTGAGCCACCCATGACTTGAGGCCATCGATGAAGTTGAAGAGGAGATCTTCTTCACTCATGTTTGTGATATGAAGCATGAGTGTGGAGAACTCCTCAACATAGTTGCGAATGGAAGAGGTGTGTTTCAACTCCTTCATTCTCTTCCGCGCATAAAGGGCCACATTCTCAGGATAGAATTGCCTCTTGAGTTCATGCTTGAACTCCTCCCATGAGTTGATGGTACAAGTACTCTTCTCTATTTCACTATGCTTACGACGCCACCAAGTACCAGCAAGATTAGTAAGATAAAGAGAAGCAGTACGTACCTTTACATGCTCGTCTTGTATGTTTAACGCTTCGAAGTAGCGTTCCATATGTCACAGGTAATTGTCGAGTTCTTTGGCAGCCCGCTTGCCGTCGGACTCCTTCGGTTTGAGGGTATCTACTCGTGGTGTAGCCACCATTCCTACTCCGATGGTGCCCTCATTGGCCACAGCTCCCTTGCACATGGCCTAGTCCGCTCTGGTCTCCTCCAGATCGACGCGGTGTTCCTCCATTTGCTCCTGGAGTTTGACTAGTTCCGTCAAGACCTAGTCTTGGAAGGCAACGTTCTCAACACACTGTGCTTCGAGGGTGGGGTTGATGGTGCTCAGAATGGATTCTCTGAGTGATTCGGATTGGCCCTCCAATCCTAACTCTTCCATGCTTTGCTCCATGATGTCAAGACGGTCCTTGACATCCGCCACTGTCACCTCCACCCTGGTCACGGTGTTGTCAAGGGTGCTCACCTTCCTGTGAGACTGATTCCATTCTTCCATCTTGGCCAATATCTTGGCCATGGTCTTCTTGATGCTATCGAGGCGAGACTCCACGAACGAGGTCGACTCCTTCGACCTCTTACTCTTTCGTGGTTCCTGGTTCTCCATAGTGACCACACTTGGTTCTGCCATCCCAAACTCGATGCTTTGATACCAACTGTCACGGACTTAAAAATTCTTCACACGTCCCGTGCGGCCTTAGGAGGTTTTGTCCAGGACAAAACTCCTAAGTAAGCCTTCTAAGCGACTCAAGACAAGAGAGAACAACTCTAGAGAGAGAGAGAAAAGCTCTAGAGAACTTGTTACTCTTATTGCTTGGTGATTTACATAAATGAAACTCCCTCTATTTATAGGGAACTCTTGGTACAAAGAATGGCTAGGATTGTGACAAGTGTCACAATCTTAAGGGCAAGGAACATTCTAGACTACTTCTAGAAGTATGGCTAGGATTGTGACAAGTGTCACAATCTTAAGGGCAAAGAACCATTTTAGGGTTTTCTATACAACTCTACAACAATCTACTACATTCTAGAATAGCCTACAAGGGACTAGGAGGCTCTAGAAGGTGGTAGAATTGTCTCAAACTCTTCAACATGTTGGGTGTCATACACACATCTCATTAATCCATTTTTCATCCTAGCTTTATAGGAACCATATGAGCCAAGTTTCTCGAAGACTTTATTCAGAATGTGCCAAAGACAAAGTCTGTGCTGAGCTTCCAGAAAAACAATAGCGATTGCATTTTTCATCGTTTTATCTTGATCATTGATTATAACTTTCGAAGCAATATTGTCCATACACTTCAACCAGGTCTCAAATAATCAGACAAAGGTAACGATATCCTCACTGGCAATCAAACCGGCTCTCAAGAGAATTGACTGGCCATGGTGGTTAACACCAACAAATGGTACAAATGGCATATTATATCGATTCGTCAGGTATGTAGTGTCAAATGTGACTACATCTTTGAAATATTTGTAGGCTACTCTACTACGGAGGTCTGCCCATAAGACATTGTTTAACACCCCATCGTCATTTATATCTATCATATAAAAGAACCTAGAATTTCTAAATTACATCCATAAAAAGTACTTTAAGCGCTCTAGCACCACCTGTACCAAGTCGTAGATGCCTTCCTTATTAATATAGTTATGACAATCACTTTTTGTAAATGGCACCCGCTTGTATCCATTTGAACCAACAACAATAGATTCGTAGCTCTTACTCAATTGGATGTCCATTGTATCATTTGTATCTAGGACCTTTACGACATCACTAATTTCTCTATTACATCGAAAAAAATGAGATTTTCTTAGACTGAGGCTATGGTTATGGATATTATGTACTGTAGTTAATCGAAATTTTTCATCTTGTCTTAAGGCGTTAATTTTTGCCTTACATTTCCTCTTTCTGGTCAGACGTGAGTTAGCAACATTCGACGTTCTATTTCGGGCCTTCCCACCGCGGCACACTTGAGGGTGACATATCTAACTGTGTGATTTTCATCTTCTTTCCTTTTTGTCTGTTTTGTCATTATCCCAAATCCACATTTCTTACCATATTCTTTGTAATAACTCAATAAATCTTCATAGGGTTCAAACTCCATCCTCGACTTTGGCTCATCAATCGTATCATCATTCACTTGCACATTATGAGATGTCCCAGCACTGACATATTCATTTTCCCTATGAAGTGGTCTATTTTGAGTATTTTCTTCAACTATAGGAGATCCACATGGAATTTCATTTTTCTCACCATTAGGTCTTTTATCTTTTGAACTAACAATTTCGCTTGTACCGGTGCTTGTAATGCTAATAGGAGTCAAATGTGGAAGTCCATGTTGAAATAGATAACAAGCATTCTGCAAAAATCATTAAAAATAAATCATAACATTATAGGTGCAATGAACCCAACTTATTAAAAATAAATCATGACATTTTATTACTACCTATATGTTGATTGGATGTCCATAATGACCAGGTGCGGAATTTGGGATGTTTTAACTACTTGATGCTATGTCCTAACATGTTATTAGATAATGAGATATAAGTATTTTGGAAATAAATATCGACTGAAAAATACAGCATTTTAATATATCATTTTAATTGATATATTAAAATGATATAACATACAGCAGATGGACCAAGATGACAGTTGCCCCGATGACTAATCTTTCTTGTTTTCCATGCTATGTAGGATGATATGAGTACTGAAATATGCAACGCATGTCATTACGGATTAGATTTTGTACAAAAAGAGCTACAAAGACATGCTTGTATGTTTCAGCTAAATAAATAAAAGGTCATGAAAAATATTTGAAGGGCCGCATTCTAGCCTGATCACCGTATGTTATAACTTTAAAGAACAAACAACAAAGTTCAAACCATAATTAATACCTAGCCCAAAATCTGACCAAGAAGAGTATGCCATATCACCTATTTTCAATCCATTTAGATACGAACAACAGTGCACATTGTAACTCATGATTGGATTCATAAGGTGCAAATCACAACTTTAATTAGTAGTAATTGAAAGGTCAAATTGCAAACATATATAAACTAGAATTGCGAATGAAATTTTTTATGGTCTGGAGGAGATATTTTGCGAATGAACTTTTTATGGAAGATGATCATAACATTATCACCATGTTTTCTTTATATTTTCTACTGCTAGGACATAAGATTTTTAAGAATTTTAAAGCTCTGATGTATATCTAATTCTAAATGATCCTAGGCAAAATGGAAGCTTAAAAAGGATGAGAAGGCTTTAGGAAAAGTGCAAGAGTATATAGTGGGTACATTAAACTTTAAACAAACAAGAAAAAATTTAGTAGGATTTCATTTCATAGTCAAATCTTCATTTCATAGTCAAAAAACGCTTCTTTAATATTAATCAAATAGAAGTTTTGTTGCTACAAAGCAACATTATAGGCTAACTAGAGACATTAAGCAGAACACTATACTAATTTACAAATAGTTAGGGAAATTCCCATTATGGAAGTTTAGCAATGATCATAAAAATAAAATAAAATAAAATGAAGTGCAGGAGCATCTAAAACCAGCATATCTCCTAACTGATTTAGAAACCATAACTGATGAAGAGAGATTTTTATTTCTTAAGATGAGTTTAAGCATAAAACCCTTTCTGATTCTAGGTATGTAATAGACACTTTACTTCTTTGCTTGACGATGGTCTCTATGAGGAGTCAAAAGCTGTGTGTTCTATTTTAAGGAGGCGAGGGGGTTTACTTTCATACCATTCAGAACATAAAAACATAAAAATCCACTGGCATCGGGACGACAAGATTAGAGAAGGCGATTGGAGATGATGACCGGAGACGACGACCAAAAACTGGGTTGGGCAGTCTCAGGGTCCTCTCCCTGAAGCTTCAAATGGAAGATACGGAATGTTTGTTCCCCTCCCTCCCCCCCCCCCTCCCAACCAAAAAAATCGTATTTCTATTTCACGCTTTTCTTCGTCTTCATCTTTTTTTTGTTTTTTTTAAATGATGTAGCTAATGTGGCATTACCACGTCAGTCGCAAAGTCATGACGGGGATCACTAATATTACCATTCATAAACATGCATTTAGCCATTAACTATTTAGCGGCAGAATAATAAAGCTAATTATCGTGGCATTAAATTTTAAATCTAAATTTTAAATAAAATCTAAAAGAAATTGTATATGATCTTCTAATAGTAACAGAGCATGAGAGCATTGGTTTGTGATCTTCTATATGTATATTTACCATTTAGCCATTAACATTTATTGACAGCTGCATTATGATAATTGTGAGTCAGTTGTTATTAGCCATTAGCAGAGTAGTTATCATAAGAAGCATAAGTAAAGTAAAACCCCGATTCCAAAGCCCTCTCAATCCCGGACGGTTACTTTTTGCGGGGATTAATAAAAGCGTTAGCAATAAATTTATTTAATTTTTTTTAAAAAAAATATAAATTTATATATATATTAAAAGAATTTTGTTATATTTAATCAAATGTGAAATAAAAAAAATGAAAAAAGGAGAATAAAAGTACTTTTTATTTAATTTTTAAATACTAATTCATCAAAAATGTATAAAATTTTCGTCATATTTAATCATATATATATAAAAAAAAGTAGAGATAAATGAATAAAAATATTTTTTGTTTAGCTTTTGAATAATGATCTATCAAAATTGTACTTTAATATGTGTGTAAAGTTGTACTTTTTGAAAGAAAATTTTGATAGATTCATTGTTAGTGCTCTAAAGCTTTATTTATTTTTAACGATGAGATGAGATAAAATGAAATATTGATGTAATATAATTTTTTTAATATTAATTTTATTTTAAGATTTGAAAAAGTTATTTTGAAATTTAAAAAAAATTAAAATTTTATGTTATTTTATATAAAAAAAATTTAAAAATGTAATATTAAATTTGAAATGAGATAAAATTAAATAAGATGGAATAAATTGGGTAAACAAACAAGCCCTATATATATATATATAGGCGTATACATATCATATATGTGTGCGTAAACGTCGAGGAGAATGGGGGACCATTGTATGTTCTTTCGTGTTCTTTTACTATTGGAATATAATAAACGGCTATTTTTTGGATCTTGTCTTAAATTCAAATTATAAATTTTAAACCATGGTAACTAGCTTTATTATTCATCTGTTGAAAAGTTAAATGGGTGAATACGTCTTCTTTCGATCAGTGGTAACAGCTCGTCTCTAGAATTCCTTTTTACTCTTTTAATTCTAAAAAATAAAATGTAAAATTCATATGCAACAAAATATTTACCGTCTTTTAAAAATATTTTAAAGTTCTAAAAAATAAAATATAAAACTCATATACAATGAAATATTTACCGCCTTTTTAAAATATTTTAAAGTTAAGATTATGAAAAATCATTTTCTTTCAATCAATTTACAATCTTTCTACGAGACTATGAACAAGAACAAGATTTCAAATCACTCAAACTATTCTTTCTTATTATATTTTTTTCACAAAATGTAAGTATTTTGAGATTGAAAAAACTTAAATTGTCTATTCTATTTTGTAAGTCTTAAATTCAAATTGTTAAAACACTTTTTTTTAATATTATTTGCATTTTGAGATTGAAAAAACTTAAATTGTCTATTATATTTTATTTGAAAATTTACAAAAATTATAATAATTAAATGTGGTGAGTTGAGTTATTTGTTGAATCCAAACAATGTCTTATTCCATTCTCAAGCTGGTGTATAGAGTACACAATTTATATGACTTAAATATCTTTCGAATCAAATTACATCATGTGAATAATATATAGTGTAGAGGCCTTAGAATAATATTTATTTTTACTTATAAACTCAAAACAAAGGTGAGTTTCATTATAATTTATCAAATGTATACCTTCTGATTGGTCAATTTTTACTTTGAAGATAAAAAATAATCATCCATCATGTCAAACTAATATCCATGCCTTAATATTGTTGTAAAACTCAAGAAAAATAATAGGAGAATCGAAGAATTACAATATATGAAACTATTTATCCAAAAACTTTATTATTTCTCTCAACTTTCTTGTTGTATATCTATTACAAATGCTCATCAAGACTCCTTTTTATAGGCATGAGAAGATATATTACATTAAATAAATACATGAAATCAAGAAAAGACAATACATAAATCAAGAGAATACATAAGCATTGAAAATAGGAAAACTTAAATGTGTAAAAATTCTAATGGTCATCCATCAAATACATGAAATTTATTTAGTATATTTACGAATTTATAATACTCCTCCTTGGATGATTATACACAAAAAATAAGCATCATTACAATCTTACCAAGGAAAATTCAATGGAAAAAAAATCAATGACGAAAGAAAAAAAGTACAATATTCTTATATACATTGAATTGCTTTAGGATTGATTCGTTAAAACTTTATAAAAGAAAACTTAATAGAAAAAATCTTAGCGAAAAAAAAGGAGTACAATCCATATGATCATTTCTTCTATCAAAAGTATATAAAGTTTTAATAGTTTACAATGAAGTATTTTTGAGTTAACGCATTCTAATATCGTGTACAAATTATTTAAATGTTGCACTTAGTACTGCTTTAATGAATAGATCCGTCAGATTGTCGCATAATCGTATTTGCTTGACATCAATATTATTGTTCTTCTGAACCTTGTGTATAAAATAACTTTAGTGAAATATATTTGGTTCTATCACCTTTGATATAGCCTCCTTTGACTTGTGTGCTACATGTAACATTATCTTTATATAATGTTTTTGGGCTATCTTCGATTGTGAATGAACTAAATTTTTTCGAATTGTGAACCCACATACTTCAAGAATCTTATATCTTTCAGGGACTTTCATAAAAATATTATTATCTAAGAATTCATATAAATATATTGTAACATTCATTAAATGTCTATCCAAACATTCAATTTCTACCAAGTTAATAAAAAAATCTTAATGTAATTTTATTCATTAAAGAAAAATACGTTTCTTTATAATCAATATGCTTTCAAAAATCTTGTACAATAAATCGTATTTTGTATCTCATAATTTTTTTTTTATATTTATATATAAATATCTACTTATATTCAATAGGTATGAGGTATAACACCATTAGGTGTTTGGACAATAGGTCCAAATATTTCATATTTTTCTAATGACATCAATGCTACATGAATTACTTTTTTATATTTTGGCCAATCATTTAGATGTTGACATATATCGATGATTTTTTGTTCATTTTCATTATTACTTCCAGTGATATCAAAAGCAATTTTAAATAAAATTATTGTGGATAAATATGTTGTCCACAATAATTTTATTTTTATTGAATAATTCTACCATACTTATATAAAGTATTGAAATCTCGTTATTTTAAGGTACATTTTCTCTTCTGGTGATAATTCTATAGGAAATTTTTTTTCAGAAGATTTCACTTCAAGGGATTATGTTCTGAGAGAGTTTTGTATAGAAAGACAAAAAGTTTGGATGTATCTATAGTTCTTGTTGCCTGTTTTGTGGGTACGATCTTTTTAAGAGCACTGATTTATTTTCTTTGTGTTTGTCTCTTCTAGGAAGTGTTATCTTTTGCATCAATGGTCTTTCATACTTCAGGCATGTTTTAAACTCATTATTTGATTATCCTACCAAGAATCAAGATATTGATCTTTCTGGACTATTAGTAGTTGGAATATGAGATTTCACTATTTTCTAGTTGTCAATAAAGGCATCCGGTAATTGATTTGTAGTAATTTATGAGTGATCTTTTGAACTTCTAGTTCACATTGATTTGTTTGGGGATCATGATGAAATAGTGTCAAACTATTCCATATTATTTACTTTTATGCTTCTGATAATGTTTCTCCCCTTAATAGCATAAAAACTCTTTTATCAAAATGTCAGCATGCAAAACAAGTTTGAAAAACATATTTAGGTAAAGCTCGAGTTATCTAATGATAGAAGGGGAATAAAATCAACATAAATTTGAAGTCTACATTAAGAACTCCTTTTAGAGTCTGGGATGTGCAATTGGATCATACACATCACAACGAAAAGTGTGAAAATAAAATATATTTAGTAATTAACCAAATGTAAACTGCAATGAAGAATATTTATTATAGACATTTGGTCTTATTCGAACCAATAATACAGCACGTAAAGTTGCATATCTGTAGTTAAAAATATGTAGTTTTGTTTTTATAAGTAATGGTCGAGCATTTAATTTCAGATGTTTAATAAATGACTCAATTAAACTATTATGAGTATGTATATAGACAACAATATATTCAATAATAATTCCAATTGATATACAATAATCATGAAAAGCTTAAAATATAAATTCTCCTATATATCCAATCTAATAGTCTGAATTGGATAATCAAGGAATTGAATCCGTAATTTACTAATTTGTGCAATAAGTCTAGCAAATATAACATTTTGAGTATAAAGTAGATAAACATATGATCATCTAGTTAATGCATATATTAAAATCATAATATATCTAAATGACACACATTGTGGTTGTATATGTCCATATATATATCCATTTATTTTTTGTGAAAATTATGGAGATTCAATAATTACTTTGGAAGGAGTTCCTTTACAACATGCTACACATGAATAATCACTTGATAAAAGAATCTTCAGGCTCTTTAGAGAATGTTCATATGAATTCTCAATTATTCAACACATCAAAATTGATCTCAGATGACCAAGACGGTCATGTCAAAGCATAAAAATTTTTGAGCACTTCTGGTACATTACAACATGTGATTCAATGATTTTCAATGATGTCTAATATAACCCAGAAGGAAAATATGACAATTTTTCTACTATAAGCTTATGGTCCAAATTTACTGTTGTAACTTAAAGATTTTTTTATAAAAAATTTTGTCACTACTTTCGTTCGTAGTTTCAACATGATAACTATTATAGTGAAAATCTTTAAAACTTGGTAAATTTCTTGTAGACGTCAAAAAATTTAAATTATCGTCAATACAAAATTTTGTTCATTTTGACAACAGAATTTTGATTCTTCTGGAGCCTTTAATTAGATTTGATGGCCTACATGTTGTATTGGCATTAACTTTATATAATATCAAATATTAAAAATATTTCTTATACTTAAAAATTGTGTGTTGTACAACTATCTACCAGACACATATCTTTATAAATTATATTGAAACTCATCAATGCATCAATAGAATTCATTTCTCCTTATAAACAAAAATATATATAAATCTTTATTAATATAAAAGGGAGACGTATAACATGATGTACCAAAAGATAGCGACTCAAATATAATGTAATTATAATAAAAAATAAAATTAATTATTATAGTCATATGCATCATTAATTAATATATTCTTATCTCTGTTTGAATTTATAAAGAAATCAAAAATATCGAGATGACTAAGACCATCATGTTTAAATGATCAAAATAAGTTAGATGATCTTCTAAATCATTGTAGTCAGCACAATTCATTTCAAACCATTTTTTTTCTTCATAGATGCTTGATGTTGGTTCACCTAAAGTTTGGATGTAAGACAGGTACGTAATTGATGCCATTTCATACCACATATGTGACATTATTTTCAAATCACTTTACAGACTTATTCTTCAAGTCTTTATTTTTATTTTGTTTTGTCATAGTGTGGTTTTACTTCTAATGGTATGAAGCATTTTCATTCGGGAAGTTTTGAGCATTTATCTACCATATCTATGTCCATAATTACATTTTTCTTTATTATGATGAAATGAGATTTCATTTACTTCATAGAATGAAGTAGCATTGGTTGGACAAGATTGGTAACTTTCTTTTGATTAACAGCTCATTTTGTTCAGCCACTAATAAATAAGATATTAGTTCAAAATACTTAGTAAAAATCCGTACTTGATATTATTGCTATATGAGCACATTCAATGCGTGAATATGTTATATATTTCATTTCAAATATATCATCATTGGTGGCTTTTGTTTCTCTACAACGTTTTAAATGTACAACTTCAGATGTATTTAATCCTAACGAGTTTTTGGGTGAATCATGGTCTTCTGATATATGTATTACACCCATAAACTATCCCATAAAAATTAAGAGATATTTTATTGAGAAATACTCCATTTTTAATAAAATCACTAATTTAGAGTGATCGTTCAAGGATAGTTTATTCCTTTACTTAATAGTATTAAATGAAAAAAATATATATTTAAGATTGAACTAACATACAAAAGACAAGAATATCCATCACATTGATATGATAACATTATACTACATATAATATTTCATAGATCATATAACAATTTTATAAAATAATTTATATTGTAAGAAACACATATCAATATTTATGAAAGAGAAACTTATAGTAGTTCAAGAAATGTTACTCAAATATGTTGTTAAAGATAAAAAGACACAACAGTTAACTAGAATCTCGTGCAGATAATATATTGTAAAATTAAAAAAAAAATAATAAGAGAATTCAATGATTACAATATATGAAACCAGTTTTCAAGAACTCAATATTATTTCTTTCAACTTTCTTGTTATGTGTCTACTACAAAGGCTTCTCAAGGCTCCCTTTTTATACGCATGGAGATAATACGCTATATTAAATAGATATATGAAGTTAGGAAATGACAATATATAAATCAAGAGGATGCATAGACATTGAAAATAAGAATATATGAATGGGTAAGAATTCTAATAATTATCCATCAAATACATGAAATGTATTTCCTGCTTTCTTGTATTTACAACAAATATGAATTTATAGATTTTTATTTTAGTTATTGCCAATTATTAAAAATAACAAAAAATAAGGGAAAAAAATCTAGGATTTGGGCATTGTTGAAGGACTCATCAAATGACATTAAAGTCCACGATTGAGTGAGAAATATGGTTGTAGCCTCAAGTAAACCCAATTCATTTCTATGGAATCTTGATCTTTCATTTTTAGGTCAAAATATTTTTTTATACAATTTTGTACATTGGGTAAATTGTGTTGAAGTAATTTGGAGATCTAGTCTTGGGAACGAAGGGTGGCTTCTGTAGCTTCTATTTTGGTTGTTTTTGTACACAGCCTAGTAGATTGGGAGGAGATATCCATAAGCCTTGAATGGGGCGATTTTGGTTGACATGTGTGGGATAGAGTTGTATTGCTACTCAGTCAGTAGTATTGATAAGGACTATTCACTTAGATTACGTTTGGGTAGTGAGGTGTCTCGGATATTATATAAATAGTAATGAAAAGTAATGAAATAATATTAAATCTTGGTGAATAGTAATGAATAAAAGTTAAAAATAGGTGAAAAATAATAATAATATAATGAACATTAATGAGGCCTTTAAAATATTTTCTTTATCCAAACTAGTCATTAGTCTATCCCTTATGAAATATGATTTGCTTCCACCTAAGACTTTGACTAAGGAAAATATAATTATAAAGTTTAGTGTATAATATTTACAAGCCTATAACTCATGTAATGTACGGATTGTTATGTATGTGGGGGATAGATGTAGAGAGAAACATAGTTGTATGGTGAAAAAATTTGAAACGGTTTTTAGGTTGATTTATTTGGATAAACAATATAAAGGTTGAAATAGTGCATTGTGGAGTTTTGAATTGGTTTATATCTTATATATAAAAAAAAAGAAATAAAACTTAAATATTACGACAATTCATAATGAAATATTGCTTTTAAAAAGATTATCATTCTATAA
Source organism: Platycarya strobilacea (assembly GCA_036898215.1). Classification (NCBI taxonomy): domain Eukaryota; kingdom Viridiplantae; phylum Streptophyta; class Magnoliopsida; order Fagales; family Juglandaceae; genus Platycarya; species Platycarya strobilacea. The sequence continues at coordinate 58,121,432 of CM072550.1, forward strand.
ATATAACAATTCAAGTATATGAAGATAAATCTAGAAGAGACATGATTTTATAGTGAAGAAATTCAAAACGATTTATAGGATAATTTATTTTGACGAAACAATATAAAAATTGAAATAATGTCATTGGTTAGAATATTGAATTTGTTTATATCTTTATATGTAACTAAAGAAAAGAAACTTAAAAATTAAAATAGTTTATAATGAAATATTATTTTTAAAAAGATTATGGTTTTATAAGCATAATTCAGCTTCAAGATTCTAATAATTATACAATAGTTTATTTTGATGAATAAAATGTCATGTTAGAATCATATAACTTCACTTTTATATATGATAATATATTATTTTCTGAATAAATATTTTGAGAAATATTAAATGAGCAATAGATATTAGAAACATGACTTAAACAGTCTAACATGTGTAGTTCTACTGCACCTCTTTTAAAAAAATGGATAAATGTGAAATTTACATGAACATCATTTTTTTAAAGAGAATACATAAGACTTAAACAGCAAATAGCTAAAAAATCCCCCTTAACTGTATATTATATTTGTATCTGTATTTGGATGGATGTATTTTACTTTTTATTATATATGCTAAGTTTGCTAAAAAAAAGCTAAAAAGAAATGCCCCCGAATATTGTTTTATTAATATTCTTTCCTTTTGATATTTTAAGGAATTGATGTTATGTTACGTTTGAGGTTGATCTCATTTATGGAATAGAAATAGAATGATATATTAAGGAATTTATGGAATTGATGTTGTCAAGACCATCAATATCAACTTTTGCTTGTAATTTAAGATATTAAAGAATTAAAGGGTAGTTGTATCATTTATGGAATATATATATGGATGGATAATATTAACTATAAAAGAAAATGACGCACAACTTGAAATTAAAGATCATAAACAGGTGAGAGTTGCATATGGTGACAGCCCGTCGAAGCAACGTAGTCGTACAATTTATGAGCGAGTGTGCGGAATCGTTATCCTGTCTTTGGCCCTATAAATATCACTTCCGCCTTCTTATAAAAATAATAGGATAATGATAGGATTATTAATTGAAAAATATTTTAGTTATAAAGAGGTTTTATAAAATAAATTTTATAAACATGATTTTATGTGGTTTGTTAAATCGTGAAGCTAATTTTATTGTAAAATAGATTTAACAGATTATATAAAACTATGTCAATTTATGAAATTGATTTTGTATGATCTCTTTGTAGTTATAACAGTTATCTTATTAATTTACTATCTTTTTATTATTTATTATTTTTTTGTATTATAATTTTATATTTTATTTAATGATTAAGAAAGAAATTATTAATAAAATTGTATATTTTTTTAATTTTTCTTAGTGATTACAAAGGTTAAAAAACACTTAAATAAAATAATAAAAAAATAAAAAATTTCAAATACAATATAAATAATATATAATTAATAAAAGAATAATAGCGCTATCATTGATTCACCACCCTAAATCGAATGGGCTGTAACAAAATAAATGCTACTGATACTTGCCAACTCATACAATTAAGAAGTTTAAGTTGGGTTAACGGATTGTATTTAGGTAGTGTCAATGTATATATATTATATTATATGAGTTAATCATAATCCAAATCATTAAACTTATTGTGTCAAAATTTTAAATCCGAATATGACCTATTAACATAACAAGTCGTATCGTGTCAACTCATTTTGATCTATTAGTAAATATTATGAAATACGTTAATATGATACGTTTCAACTTATTTATGTAAATAAATTGAATATATTCAAAATTAATCTGTTTGATCTAATTAAATTTATCACAATTTTATATAAATGTTAAAATCACAATATTTATAAAATTTATAAAACTAACTTTAAGTCCAAAATTAAAATCCAATCCAAAAAAATATCAAATCTAAATACTAACGATTTTACTTTTGGGTATAAGAGTATAATTATAACTTTAATTTTCTTAATGTGTCATGACTCATAATGGATTATAGCATGTCGAAACGGGTTGATCCGTTATCAATTAGTTAAACAATCATGTCTTAACGGGTCAACTCGTTTTGATTCGAATCCGTCGTTAAAACTAAAGTCTAATCCGTTATTATAGTGTTGTGTCCGTGTTGGGTTAACATGTCATATAACATATTGCCACCCCTACCTAAAATAAAATAATTCCTAAAAAACATTAAGATTTTTAAGTTTCGTGCAAGCTGTTAATTAAAAAATGAATTCATTTTAAAATAAATAATATTATATATAATCTTATAATGTACAAGTTTATGTAGTTATTTTAAAAAATTGAATTTTCTTTCATGCCAATTACCCATTTGTTTTTTAGAAATAGACTGTACAAATTATTTTTAAGAATTAATTTTGTTATAGTTGATCCTATTTTTTTTTATAAAATGTATTAGATGCTCTAGTCTCTAGATTTATATCTAATATTATTAAAACTTGAGAGATTTTTTTTTCTTTCTAATTTTAAGATATTTATTTATTAGAATTTTGTGAAAATATGTAAGAATTGGAAATTAATGGGTAAACATGATATGATTAGTTGAGTGGTGGCTTGCCTCCAATTGAATAAACATCTCAACTCGAAACTTCGTTTGATACTCGCTCGACATTAAACTAGAAACGAGTTTCCAGTCTGAAAGTTTCGCTCGACATTTAACTCGAGCGAGTGTCAGTTCAAGAGGTTTGCTCGACTCACTCGACACCCAACTCGAGCAAGACATAAATCTTAATAGTTGTTCGAGTGAGTTTATTCCACTCGAGTGAGTTGCAATTTTCTAGGATTTTATGTTATTTACCATACAAACACATGTTCTATTTTTTGTAAAGTGACTTTTGACATTTTTGTAGGCAGGCAAATATTAGAGAGAGATAGAGAGATGATCATTTTGTAAACAGTCTTGAAAGTTCATTGAGTATAATAGACGTTGAGATTGTGATGATTGTGTGATTGATCTGTTGTACTCTATAATTATTAATAGTGAATTGATTCCGACTAATCTCATTAATGAACATAAGCTCCCATTATATTGAATTACTTAAATCTTAGTTGTCTATGTGTGATTATCGTTTTCTTTTATTTATTATGTTTTTATAGTGATACTTCAAATTTATCATTAGTTAAGCCTTATTCCTAACATGATGATACAACATTAAATTAGTTGTTTGGGCACAGAGATTTCTCATCGACCTTGTACCTAAAAAGGTGGTTGAGCTAGTTTGAGTTTCGGAATGACTAGTTGTTCCTTTGAAGTGAAGTTTATATACATGTTGCCCAAATGGGAGCGGATGTTACCTCTTTTTAATTTGTGGAAACCCGACAGTGGGAATAATAAATGTTGCTTTCATCTTTTAACATAAAAGGTGGTCCATCAAAGTTATGAAATATGAGGCAGGCAGTAATTCGTAATTTCGCACACCCATGTGACCAAGTTCTGTACCATCATTAATTTTAGAAAGGAAAAATTGCCACTTACCTTTGGCTTCCTCTTTTTCTCTAAATTATTATTTTAATAGTTATGCTGAAATGACTTTACACTACATATTATATACATCATATAATTTAATTTACAAAAATTAAAATCTTATAAAATAAATTCTGCTATATGCTTTATAGTACAAAAGATTTTAATACGTAACTTACCCGATCTAAAATTGGTAACATTACTTTTTTGTTTTGTTTTTTTCCAGAGTAGCATATTTGCTTGTTCTTCATATCCCGGACTCGGGGAGATACCAGATACAGACAAGTTGCTCTCTGTTTTGGCCGTCAACTTATGATATTCTTTCCAAACCGACCGTTATATTTATTTTAAATTTTATTATAAACTTTTGTATGTTTTTTGACGTGAGATCCTGTACAAAGAGAAATATTTTAACGAAAAGATATTTTAAATAGAAAATATTTTATTTATACAAAAATTACATAAAAATAATTTTATAAAATGATATATTTTGATGTGATTAGTAGATTATAATATTTTTTTTTATAAATTTATCTTAATAGATTTGATAAAATTATATTAATTTATAAAATTATTTTTTTTCTATTTTTTTTATAAATATAATAATAATTACAGTAAATTCTCTTTTAAGTAGCAAGTACGTAGATTTATAATTCCTTATGTAAAAATAAATAAATTTCTTTGGAGGACATTTTTGATATAAACGGTCTTTTTTGAATTTGAAAGCGAGACGAAATAAGATTGAGTTGAGTTTATTTTTTAATATTATTACTATTTTGAGATTCGAAAAAATTGATTTGAAAATTAAAAAAAAATATATTAGAGTTTAAAAAAAATGTATTGAGATTTATATTTTATATAAAAATATAATAAAATGTGATAATGGATTTGAGATAAGTTGAGATGAACTCGTTTTATCTTTTAATACAAATAAGATATAAGAGTACTGTAATATTTATAGATAAATTATATAAAAATAATTTTATATATTAATATAATTTATTTGATTTATTTAATTTATCTTATAATAAAAATAATTTTATAATTTATTAAATCACGTTAATTTACATCAATTTATAAATTAATTTTAAAATTAAAACTGTAGAGAATTCATGGGGAAGGGATGGAGCTTGGATGGAGAGTCGAGAGTGTAAAGGACGAAGACACGAGCGAATGGGAAGCGTCCACAAGCAAAGAAGCATACACCACGCTCCCGCCACACGCCGCCACGTGCATTCCCGCACTCACGCCTCCGACTGCTACAGAGTCCGCTTCCTTTTCCACCGACATAACCCACTTTCCGCCACCACCATCACCATCACCATCACCAACCATAATTCCATTCCAATCTTCTCACCATCCCTTCTTCATTACTCTCCTTCAACCTAACTTTCGACCCTTTGTAAAATATATATATCTGTTCTAAGCGACCATGTTCTTGGGCAAATTATTTGCAAAACGACAAGGTGGTGGTAGCGATCACATGGCGTGGAAGAAGACTGGTGTCGGGGAAATTAGGCCTATGCTTCACTTGCTAATGCCACTCTGCATTCATTGGATTGCTGAGGAAATGACTGTTTCGGTTCTTGTTGATGTTGTTACTCGCGCCCTTTGTCCGGATGCCTCGACCTGCACCCAAGCTATTTATATTAATGGTCTTCAACAAACGGTAACATAATATCCCTCTATCTGTTTGTCTTTGTTTCTGACTCTGTTTTCTGTCTTTTGTTGGTTTTGGGGAATATCAATTTGATGGGTTTGTTAAACTTGGCGTTTTCTTGTCAACCTGGTTTGTTCGTTTTAGGAAAATTTTTCTAGAAATCACCGACAGTAAAAACGGTTGAAGTTTTGTCTATTTGCAAAGAATGAGTTTTGTTTAAGAAAAGGGAAGTTCTACTTAACCGAGGCAATTGTAGCTAATTACCTTGTTTCAATTGGATATTTGCGGACTTCCTTTTGTTTTTCTTTTCTGCATTTTCTCGAACCCAATCAGTTTCCTGATGTTCTAGTTTAATAATTCGAGGCTTGATCTTGTTCTGCTGTCATGATTCTGGATTTCTTTTGGGTCGATTCGACTCCATAGTTGATCATTCGAGTGAAAGAAACTTTTCTTCCTTTCTTTCTTTCTAAATCCATTTTAGAAGTGCAAAGAATTTGGGAGCTTTTGTTAGTTATTACAGAATCTTTTCTCTGTACTTGCTTGCATTTTCACGGCTGCCAAACATTCCCCTTAAAAAAAAGGCTCGACAAGAAAAGAAAAGATAACAACAGGGTTACAGCATGTCTCACAATAATATACCTGGAATAAATCATGACCTTGCAATTTAGGGGCTGCAGAAAGTGGGTTGAGCTCATCTCATTTTATCATTATATTTTTATAATTTTTTATACAAAACACAAATTTTTATATACTTTTTTCAAATTCCAATATATCTTTTCCAAATTTTAATACACCTTTTTCAAATTCTAACACACATTTTTCAAATTTTAAAATAATAATAATATTAAAAAAATAAACTAAATTCATCTCATCTCAAATTCAAGTACCTTATTCTCTTTGATATTCGAAGGAATTGAAGTGATTTATACATTCATCAATATCTTCTCCAAACTGTCAATATCAACTTTTGCTTTTACTTTAAAAGAGATAAATGCTTAAAGAATTGAAGGGTAGTGTCTTGAATCAACGCCATTGGATTATAATGCTAACTTTACGTAAAATGCAATAAAATTACCATATTATCCTTCTACTTTCCTGTTGGAAAATATTGCAGAGAAAGCCAATAATGGCATAGGGAAAGTTCGATATCCATATATTTTATGAGCAAGTGTGCAGAATGATTCTCCTGGCGTTGGCTAAATAAATAAATTACACAATCATCCAATAAAACGGTTGGACTGGTACAAGAGGACCGATTATTTTAAGGCAAGTTACTTTAGAGTACTCTAGCCTATTAACATGTCAATTTAATCAAGCAATGGGTCATGAAATTGCAAATATTCCTGATCTATGGCATCTACTTGGAAATGTCTCATTTCTAAGAACTTGGTGTTTATCGACAAACCATATCTATCTAATACCTATGGCTGTTCTTTTTGTATTTCACTTTTTACCATGTAGTTGATCGATAGGTAATTGGTCAGGTTTAGCATGTCTTAATATGTTACAAAATATTAGTTGGTAGACCATGCATACATATTGCTCCTAGTTTCGAAAACAAATTAATAAAAATTGAATTGATTTTAACAATTCCTAATTCTTGTTCCTTGAAAGTGAAGTTTATTGCTACTTTCGTCTTTAATGTAGGTAACGTAGTGAAGTTATTAAATAAAATGCAAGAATTAAATCACACCCAAATGTGACCAAGTTCTGTACTGTATACTGTACCAATATATTAGAAAGGAAAAGTTGCCGGGCTCACCTACCCAAATTGGATAGCTTCCTTTTTCTTTGTCTTATGCTAAATCATGTTGGTTTGTTCTTTGCCACAGCTATTGAAAGGCATTATTCGGATTGATAAATTGGGTCTTCCAAATCTTGGATTTTAATTATTATGGAATTGTCTGGTTTGTTTTGTTTTTTCGTATTGGTTCGTTGGTTGTTTTAAGTTGATGTTGGGTTGTAATCACGGTTTTCCTCTGCCAGAAGTGAGGTTTTATTAATAAAGTGTCGGAGGTTCTCCCTCCTTTGGCCAAAAAAAAAATGTTTGTTTGTTCTTTATATATTGTGGTTTTTGATACTCTCGGGAGACTGGAGGGGGCAGCTGGTCTTTCAACCAGTGTTTTGTTCTGAACCGTATTTACAATTGCACAGCTTTATCACTGGCTATATGGTTACCATAACGGGTAATTATTTCTTTAAAGGGGTGCTTTGTTTTAAATTGGATTTTTTATTATATTTAATATGGAATGTTGCCTGTTTTTTGTTTGAAAAAAGGTTTACATCATGTAGATGTATAACAGAAGATTCCTTTCATATTTTCTATAAATTCATGTTAGAAACATACTTTTGTTGGCAGATTGTTGGAATTTTCAAGATGGTGATACTTCCACTTCTAGGCCAGCTTGCAGATGAGCATGGGCGGAAACCAATGCTTCTTCTTACCATATCTACTTCCATATTTCCCTTTGGTACGTTTCTAGGGATATTCTTCATGGCCTCACATGTGAAAAATACAAAGCTGTTTAAGAACTATTTTTAAATTGGTAATAGCCTGTAAGAAACTTCCATTATGTATGTTAATTAATTTGTTTCCAAGTCATGGTGGTTCTCTTCTTCCGAAGATGTTTTTGGTGTTTAAATTTTGGCCCACTTCAATGACAACAATCTGGTCACCTTCTCCATAATATTAATAACTGTGTGAGTGAACTTTGAAGTTTCCAAACAGAGGGATCACATGGCATGCCATTCTCCAATTTCTAGACATGGGTGAAATTGCTGAGGTGTTTCTGGGTGTATGGAAAATATGCTTGATAAGATGAACCCTTTTGATATCTATATCTAGTGTGCTATGATTAGATATAGAGGGTTCATCAATTATCAGGTTTTGGGGAGAGAGCTGATTTTTATCATAGAATGAGAGACACAGGGATTTGAGTGTATAACCTTACCTCTCCGTTTGTGGGCAAGGTCTATACAGGGTTATTTTCTATCTCGATGCTACCATTAAATCATTATCTATACCATCAGTATCATTATGGGAGTTCACTTATTGGATTTTACCATGTTCTTGTTTCAGCGTTACTTGCCTGGAATCAGTCTAAGGAATTTGTATATGCTTACTATGTGCTTCGTACAATTTCGTATATTCTAAGTCAAGGGAGTATATTCTGCATTGCTGTTGCTTATGCGGTGAGAGTTATTCTTCAGTGACTGAAAATCATGAATGGGGAATAGTGGGATAACATTTTCCCTTCGTTTGATAGGCAGATGTTGTCGATGACAGTAAGAGGGCCGCAGCTTTTAGTTGGATTACAGGTCTTTGTTCTGCTTCACATGTATTAGGAAATCTACTGGCACGTTTTCTTCCTGAAAAATACATTTTCCCGGTATGTTGGTGCCATAACATCAGTTTTAACCATAAGATCTTATTTTGCAATCATTTTCTTTTGTTAATCAGTTTACCAATTAAGCCTTTTGTTTCAGGTTTCAATAGCCCTCTTGATACTTAGTCCAGTTTATATGCAACTCTTTCTGGTTGAGACAGTTAAACTGGTTCCCAAAAGGGATCAAGATTCATCTTGCTTTACAAAGACAATTAATATTGTCCATAAACGTTTCAAATCAATGAGAGATGCAGCCACAATAGTTATAAGCAGGTAATTCTGTCTTTGCCTGAGACAGCTTAAAATGTTCTCAACCTGCTTTATTTGCATTTGATTTCTGAATCTAGTAGGCAGTCTCTTTTATGTCACAAAACAATATATCAGACATTGCCTTTGGCCGTAATAGCTTCATTTTTCTGTTACAGTCCAACACTCAGGGGCATTTCTCTTGTTTCCTTCTTCTATGAATTGGGAATGTCTGGCATTACTGGTGTGTTAATGGTATGTTTCCTATTAGCTCTGAAGTCAACTCTGAATGACCTTATTTGAATCATTATTAATATCACTGAAATTGACACCCATTCAGAGTGAAGTTTCATGAAACTCAGATTTGCTCACAAGGTCATTTCAGAAAGAGTCTTAAGATAAAATCTCCTGGAAAAACCTAGTAAAAACAGAAGGTTTATTGTTATATTTGTTTTTGTTTCTTGAAACCTGTATTTAGCTAAGATCTGATTGGCCAATACCAGCCGTTGGCATATGTAATGCACTAGACCCAAAAGCAAAAAAGAAAAGACAAATAGGGTAGGGAAATAGGGAAAGGAAAATACGCATAAAACAGCATAGCATACCTTGTAGTAGGATCTGTTTGAGAACATGTTCCTGGAATATGAGAAGATTTGAGAAGAAACAAAATGAGAAAGGAATAGGAGGAGAATTCATGAGAGACTTTGAGAAGAAGCAATAGATCATGAAGAAGTCTGCCCCCCCGGGGGGTGGGGGGGGGGGGGGGGGGACCAAATGAGTTTGAATCAGAGGAGTCATGACATATGGTAGCACTGGTATGGGACCAAATCAACCACACGTCCTAAACCCACTAGAACACAGGAGGACATCTATGGCAGCAACTTGCTCAGAAAAAGAGAAGTCTTGCAGTTCCAGACTATGGATGGAATACCTGGCGAAAGGCTTTCCAAATTTATGTTATAGCACAAGATGGTCCTTTAACCTGCTCATATGTGTAGTTGCACTTCCCAATCAATCCATGCAATTGAATAATGATAATTTGTGAAACAATTCCTGATTTCTTTTTGACTCAATGATTTGACCATGTGCAAATACCTGTGCAGTACTATCTGAAGGCTGCTTTTGGTTTTGAAAAGAATCAATTTTCTGAAATTCTGATGATGGTTGGAATTGGTTCGATTGTGTCTCAGGTACAGTCTACTATGGAGCTTATATTTTCCTTTTGTTTCCCTTTTTGAAGTATTATAATGTTTTTGGCTTGTGCCAGATTTTTTCTAAATCCACCACTTGAGTGCTAAAAAATATTCGGTGTTATGGTTTGCTTCCAGATGTTGGTGCTTCCAGTAATCAATCCATTGGTTGGAGAGAAGGTGATATTGTGCATGGGCTTACTTGCTTCAATAGCTTATGTAAGTCACCTTCTGATGCTTCTTTTTTTTAATCCGCCCTACTCAAATACACCCAAAAAAAAAAGAAACACTAACGGTGATTCTTGCCGTGCAGGCATTATTTGACGGCCTTGCTTGGGCATCATGGGTATGTACGAACTTGATGAATTTGTTATTTAGTTCCTGTCCTATTTTCTATGAAAAAACTAAGTAGGTTTGCAGGCACAATTTAGTCTCAATGATTTTGGACATATCAATGTGTGTGTGTGTACACATTTCCTTGCATAATGTATAGTTTATTGACACATAATGTTAGAGTTTCATGTGCATGCAGCAAAACAGGTTGTTACTTTTTTACAAAGATTCAGTGGTCAGAACAATCATCAGTGACATTCATCTTTCTTTTAAAGTTCCGTTTGTCCTTTATGAGATTGAGTCAGTAAACGGGTCCATTATGGCAGAGAAAGCAAAAGATATAACTTCTTAGTTTGGTTCATGAATTTCAATTCTGGATACATTTCACTATCTACTAATACTAATGCAGCACTGCCACAATGCAGGTGCCATACCTGAGTGCCTCATTTAAAGTTGTTGTTGTCCTTGTACGACCTGCTGTAAGTATTGAAAATCAATTATTTTTGTAAAACTACTTGAAACAATATTTTATGGCCTTTTATCTTTCAATTCACTATTCAATTCTAACAGTATTTCCATTTTGCTCATGAAAATCTATGCAGACTTATGCTATCATTTCCAAAGCATCAAGTCCAACCAATCAGGTTTGAAACATACCTATGATCCTATTACCTTGCAGTCCATATATATTGGTATATTTCCCATTACTTAATATTTCCACCAAAAAACATCTTTCATAAATTGGGATAGGCTAGTGAATACTTGTGATAGGAGTGGTGCTATTTGTCTTGTCTAAAGAGTGTCACATTTGGTCTAGAACATCCCGTTTTATACTTTGTTAAACAAGTTTTGAACTCAATCATAAAAAATGAGTCGGGACTTCTCAACCTGGTGTTAGTACAAATCAATGATTAGTCCCATTTATTTTTCCCCCTTTTTGTTAGTAATTTTTGTCTGATATATCATGAAGTTATTTATTGATTCAAATGCAGTCAACATTTCATTATAAAAACTAATGTACCTTATCCATTGGTGGCAACCATTGCTTTGCATCCTCTATTGTCTTTACAGGGGAAAGCACAAGGATTTGTTGCTGGTGTGGAGTCAATAGCAAGTTTGTTGTCACCACTTGTAATGAGTCCGTTAACTTGTGAGTGGACTAAGTCAAAGTTGCAGTGTGAATGTTCTGGTCATTTCATGTTTTGCTAACAAAGTTCAATTTCCGTCTCAGCTTGGTTCTTATCTAAAAGTGCCCCATTCAACTGCAAAGGTTTCAGCCTTGTATGTGCATCTATATGCATGGTGAGCATCTACTCCCCAACACCCCCCCCCCCTCTCCTCTCTCTCTCAACTAAACCAACCTTTCAAATTTCTCAGGTTATTGCTTTATGTTATGCTTTCTTACTTAAACCCGAGCAAGCCTCAAACGACGTTTTGGTGTCGGGGGATGACATTGAAGCTCCACTTCTAGGTGATAGTTGATGATTCATAGATTGTAGGTCTCAAGTAGTTTGTAAATGTGTTTCTTGGCGAATATTGTAAATATTTTCTGCGTCCTTGAGTAGATTTCTGTTATAATTATGTTAGCGCCACCAAATTTCCAGTCTGCAATTTTTTGAAGAAAGTCTCTCTCTCTACTGTTTTCCATCTTGTGTATCCTTGCACTCCTTTAAGGCATTCATGTTCACTTTTCTTGAGAGAGATCAACAAACTCTGTAAAAATAAAATAAATGCTTGTTCGAGCTTTTTTTAAGACGAAATTAAGGGGAAAAAGAAAAATAGAACACACATGTTTAATAATGTCATGTTTTTAGATTTAGGAAAAGCCATATTTTATTTTTCAAACTATTATTGTTTTTAGATTTAGGAAAAGCCATATTTTATTTTTCAAACTATTACTCAATTTACAATACTACCACCAAATATGCGATTTTTTATCTCTCTTTAAGATTTATTTTTGGGAGCTCTTACAGCCTCCGTTATTTGGTATGGGTCCCGTTAGTTATTTTTTTCCATCATTATTTTTAACCCTTTTAAATATTTAAAAAAATTATAATATTATTAAATAATATTTTCTTAATTATTAAGTTAAAAAAAAACTGAATTGGTGCACACCAATGAGACTCAAATAAGGGTGGCTTTAGCTTTTTCCATTTTTTTAAAGAAAAATTGCCATAATTCATTTACAGAAAAACTTACATCCATGATACATGCGGTGATATTCCCATATTAACCGTTGCCTTATAAATCAAATAATGCATTTTGAGTTCTATCAACAAATTATTTCCTCTTGCAACTAGTTTGATCTTTACAACCACTGATACTCTCTACAAATAAATATTTAAGAGATAACATTATGTCTAAATATATAGTGACTCAATTTCCATCCTTTATAAAAATAGAGAACTCAATCTCTATGGATAAACATATAAGAGATAAATTATTTTTTCTATTTTTACTAAAAAATAAAAAAGAAGATAGAAAGATAGATGCAGAAAAATAACAGATTGATCAACTTTAATAGACTTTAGAATTTGTGACGACTCATGAAAGAAATAAGTTAATCTCTTTTCAATTATAAAGTCATATTTGATGGTGTTGATTCCGATGATTTGGTGCGTGTGGTGAGAAAATTTGTGGAAGACATGGTATGTAATAACAATGCACAGTTGTGAGTGGCGCATGAGGACTACTAAAGATATTTTTGCGAAATTATCATTATCTTCCAAATGATGTATGTTATAATAGTCTTATTGTGCTATACTTGTCTCTCAAAAGTTGTTAAAAAATTATAAATCTATTGTTGTCATTGTTAAATGAAATAAAATAATTCAAAAAAAGAAAATTACTTTAATAGACAAAACGGGTTAGATGGAGAAATGAGGGAAATAAAAGGAGAAGAGGGCTCGAAGAAAGAGGGAAAAAATTAGATCCGGAGATTTTTAGAAGTAAAGGTTTGCCTTTTTCAGAAAGAGTTTTAAATTTGCAAATATTTTTTTATCTCTTAAAATATTGATTCAATCTTAAGATGGAAAAAATGTGATATGAATCGGCTTGAAATTTTAATATTAAAGAGGGAGAAAATTAATTCAATTATTTTCCATTTTTCTAATTTTTTTTTTAAGAATATAAGAAAAACTATATATAAAAAAAAGTAAATAGTAAATTACTAAATAATTGGTTGAACCCTTGAACCCGACATGAATCCATCCGAAGCCAACCTACCCGAATTTAAGGACTCGAACACCGCCAGTTCGCCATTTACACAAAGTCTCGAGCGCAGAGATAAAAAAGGGAAGTTCGGCAGAGATAAAAACGCAGAATAGCTGATAGCGGCCATGGAAGTTCTCTCCACCTCAGCTGCAACCATACCTCACATATTTCCAAGAAAAGCCAAGAATAGCCAACCCCAAAATCCCACTGTAAACATCAAATTTCCCAATCCGCCTAACGAAAGAAACCGCCTTCATCTCTCTTTTTCTTCTTCTTCTTTCATTTCTCTTATATGTTTCTCTTCCACACCAAGTGCGTCTTCAACTTTAACTACAAAGACATTTCTGACTCCCAGTGACAACCACCACTGGATGGTGCTCATGGAGGCTCCTCCACAAGGGCTCAATTCCAAACCAGAAGTTATTAACTATTACGTTAATACCTTAGCAAGAGTATTGTGCAGGTGGGTATGTTTCGTTTTAATTTTCAGATAAAAATGTTTGCTTCTGGTCTGAATTATGCTTTGGTTCAGACATTTGGTTGTGGTTTGAACTTTAAGCAGTGAGAAGGATGCTCAGATGTGTATATATGATGCTTCTTGTGATTCCCCCTTCGGCTTTTGCTGTGACATTGACGAAGATACTTCCCGCGAGCTCGCCCGTAAGTTTCTGTTCTTTTACGCTTTCTTTGATATGATTCTAGTTTACAGCAGAATGAATCATCTGGTTGTGCTTCCATTCTGCACCATATTGGTCCTTTAGAGTTTATGTTTGTGGAGAAATTGTGAAAGACGTTTTCATTTCATTGCTGCTCATGTGCGGCGAATGTCTTGTAGGTCATCCTGAGGTTTTATCGGTTACGCCCGACCCGGATTATGGTGCTGTTAAAAAGACATTTAGCTTACTAACAGGAAGTACTCGGTTGTTTCCTGTGGCGAATACCAATCACTGGCTTGTTCGGATGGACAAGCCGGGGGTTGGAGTTGTTACAAAGGCACAAATGGTTGATTATTTTGCTCAAGCACTAACCAAGGTGTTGGGGAAGTAAGAAAACATGATTTGAGTTCTTTTTTTTTTCCCATTTCCATTTTGTTGTAACATTTCAATCAGAGCATCGATTTGATATTCTAACTTTGATCACCTTGTTTTTCTTAACTCTGAAAATGGAATGGTAATTTTGTAGTGAAAAGGATGCTCAAATGTGTATATATCACGTTTCTTGGCAGTCAAACTTTGGGTTCTGTTGTGAGCTTGATGATGAAAGTGCTAGGGAACTAGCTGGTTGGTATTTTCATTTAATTTATTTTTTTAACCACAATTTCCTTGTGATGGATTTCATAGGTTGAGGACAAATGCTTCCAAATGTGCAGGTGTACCAGGTGTATTATCTGTACTGCCAGATAAAAATTTTGAGTCAGAGAATAAGGATTATGGAGGTTTGTCCCTTTGTGTAGTAAAAATGCATCCACTTCCAGATAATATTTTATTTCTGATTGTAATTTCAATGATGGTATCATATACTCTGTCTTACTAGCTTCGAAATTAACTTATCTGTTTAAGTGTAATTGTATATGGTGATATCTTGATCTTTGAGATATATCATATAAGGGAATTGCTATTTATACTTACGATTTTACTTACATAACTATACATGCTGATTTATTAGCTACTAAAAATGGTAAAAATTTTGAAATTCAAAATTTGAAATTCGAACCAGAAAAGAAAATACTGATAAAATGGGGCTGCCACTTAATACGCTTCATATTGTGCGTAAAATTGTATGTACGTGTAGCACTAATTAAAAAACTTGAATATAAAACATATCCAGATTTGAAAGGTATATTTACTTATCAAAAAAAAAAAAAAAAAGAAAGGTATATCATGTTGGGGTAAGAAAGAGGTGAGTGTAGTCAATCTGGTATTTGTCTAGCTGAAGTCTTGGAGATGTATTGAGGAAGAAAGGTGTTCAATGTCTTTTCAAAATTTCAAGGGAAGCTGATGTTGAAAATAATAACTTAATTATTGCCATGTTACTGGTTGCAAGAGTGTTCATGGGTTAATTTTTTATCAAGGTTTTGTTAGTTTGCTTAAGTATGATTTAATCCCTTTGGAGAGAGGATTCCACTTTGAAGTGGAAGATGGCATACTCTTTAATCTTATCTCAGAGGAAACTTTGCAATTGTTTATTTAATAACTGAGATTATATAGCATTTATTTGTTGTACTTAAGCTATTGTAGTCATAAATCTTTTTTTTTTTTTTGAGATAAGAATTCTGTAATTAATAATAAGGTGATTCTTGGCTACTATCACATATGCCTTCCAAAAACAAGAAATACTAGTGCGGGACATTCTTGGGCAGGTTCCGAATGACATTGCTCTTCATCCCAATCTTCGTTTGCATGGCCTTCACTCCTTATCTATTCATTTGCTTCATCACTTTCATCCTCACCATCTGCTCTCTTGACTGCACAGTAGCCAATCTGTAACGCCCCACTCATGTAGGACTGAAGTATCACTAGGATACATAAAAAATCTCCAGGTAAAGAGATTCACATATTGAAAATAACTCATTTATTGGAGAAAAGAATTTCTGAACACGTCTTTGAACTGAAATTAAAAGAAAACTTAACATTGACCAAACATAAACTAGTCCTAAATAAGGCTTTTATTGACACAACATAAAAGAAACCAATACTTGTGAATGAAGTCACTTATTAACTCCTATGTGAAAATAACACTTATTCCTAACTAGGTCCTTGTAGTAGAACTATTCCTGGCCCTCCAACTCTGCATCATCATAAACGTCATCTGCAACAACCAAGCAAAGAGAACAAAAAAACAACAAAAATGAGTTTGAGGACTCGGTAGATAGCATATCACACTGTAAATCATAGCATGGTTTAAACTTGAATTGGAGACTCGACGTGGCAGACATGTATTATAATATTTCTACATAGCACCTAGAGTCATTATGAACATGGAAGAATCTATAATATTATAGTGACATGTGATGTGTATGCATAATGGCTTGTTTTTATCTTGATTGAACGTGGAGTGAAACATGCTTGAGTCCGTGTTTCACCTGACTTGTTTACTTGTACATGGGGTGAAACATGCTTGGGTCCGTGTTTCACTGTGAAACACGCTTGGGTCCGGGTTTCACTATGAAACACGCTTGAGTCCGTGTTTCACCTGACTTGTTTACTTGTACATGGAGTGAAACACGCTTGGATTCGTGTTTCACTTAACTTGTGGTGAACACGCTTGAGTCTGTGTCACCTTAAGGTTTCTTGTCTTTCTTAATGCATGGTAAATTGCTTGACTTCATGAATCTTCATAACATATAATTTACTTATGCATGACATGCAGCAACGTGGCATATTCTTGTGCATGGCTTAATGTGGCATAATATATTCTTATATGTGATACAACGTGGCATGGTATATTTTTCTTATACATGACGTGGCATAACATGATATGTCTTTATTCATGGCATGACATGGCATATGATGTTACCTACTTGGACATAGATTTCATGACATGGCATGACATAGCTAAATCTAAGCAGTGTATAAAACTTTCTGGCATACACGATCCAAGTGATGCATGAACAAGGCATTGGTGGAACTTAGCATTACATGATCGTGATATACGTGGTCCATTTATCATCTGAACATGGCATGCGTGTAAATTATCACATAGACATGGCATACGTAAATTGAATATTTTACATGGCATGCATAATTTTTAGCTATTTTATTCCCTGGCCTGTTTATCCTGAATGCTACGTAATCATTTTTTAGCAATTCATTCCATTCAACTTACATACACTCAAACATACCTTCATAATTCATCCAAGGTCATGAGAGAAATCTAACTTGAACTTGGCTTGTAGCTTAGCGTTCACATAGCAATTCCATAAACAAATTCTAATATTTACCATACATATGTAAATCATGCTATTTACCTCTCAGCAGTGCTTCCTGATTTCCAACTTGCGGTTCGTTACCTATATGAGATAATTGGCGTTTCTAATTTCCTAGAAAAACGTCGTACTTATTTAATAAATAAATGCTCTACTTAGTGCATGTAATATCTAGTTTTTCTGAATAACCATGCAGTGCGAATATGTTTTACTCTAATTCTGTTGTATAGCATTAAATACGAAGTTCTAAGTCTATTCACATGGAAATTCTAAAAATCAAAATTCTGTTTTAATAATAATCAATTCTTAATAATTAAGAAGTTTTTCAAATATCCACTAAGTAATTAAAAAGGTTTTGGTTTAATACTGGGTGGCACAGACCGAAAAGGCCTTGGGCTTAAACCATAAGGGTTTGGGCTAGAAGCCCAACCCGATTTACTGATCCAATGCATGGCCAGCCTTTACAAGGCTGGCAAGCTTATGGCCGAATGGCCCAATGGCCCAAAGGCCCATCCTAGATACATGAAGAGGCTGGTGGCTTTGTAACTCATGTCTAAGAGAACAGAGGCTTGATGGAAAGGAAGGGATGTCGCGCCCGACTGACCGAGAGCAGGGGAGAGGTGCGATGGCGGCTCAAGCAGCTGTGGGTGGCCGGCGATGCCTAACGGACCTTCTGGTCAGTGGTGCGATCAAGTGAGAAAAGAAAAGGAGAGTTAGAGAGAGATGAGCTGTGGTCGAAAGAATGAGCAGATATATATATATATATATATATATATATATATATATATAGGGCGGCAGTGGCTGACTGGAAAGGTTGGGTGCGATGGGAAGGGGTCGGCCGGCAATCTCTGGCCCCGTCGGTGAAGCTCTGACGTACTGGGGTGGTTGCTGGCGGCAGGGCAGAATGCTAGGCCTATGCGTGAGTGTGTTTTTCCTTTCTGTGATGTTGTGTATTTTGGTGTGATAACCTAATGGTTTCTGGGGATCTTATAGGTGAGGAAAGAGGGTTTCTCCCTATGGTTTGGTTAGAGTTTGAATTCAAAAATTGAGTTTTTTGATTTAGAGATGGATTCGAATGAAAGCTAGGAGATATCGTATTAAGAGGATTTTTTATTTTTTTAAACTGGTTTATAGACAACTTCTGAAAAACTCTGATAAGAATAGCCTACAGAAAATCAGATAGTTATAGAATAAATAAAATAAAATAAACCCAAATTTGTCCTAATTCTGATTTTGAGTTTGTATGTTACACAATCCCATGCTCCTGTACCTTGATGCCAGCGCTGCAGTAATAGCTGCATTGTTCATTGGTGAAGGTTGTGGTTTCTGATGATAGTAACGTTAATATTCCCAGGAACCAATGTTTTTAATTGATATACCCTTTTCAGATCTTCTGGTTATAATGAGCTCAGC
Organism: Platycarya strobilacea; assembly: GCA_036898215.1. Taxonomy (NCBI): domain Eukaryota; kingdom Viridiplantae; phylum Streptophyta; class Magnoliopsida; order Fagales; family Juglandaceae; genus Platycarya; species Platycarya strobilacea. Next base: position 58,140,277 of record CM072550.1, read on the forward strand.
TCCACCAATCCCAAGTTCTACTTTGTTGTTGTCCATATCACCCGATGCAACCAGTTGCTTTCCATCCTCATCCACATAACTGCTGCTATAATCATAGAATTCTTTCAACTCTGCGTCCTCCTCCTCATCACCATCACCATAATGTACTCTGCAATGACTTCTTGCCACCATATGCTTCCTAACTGCTTTCAAACTGTTAAAAGGGTGACGGCGCTCATTGCAGTACAGACACATGAAATCTCTTTTAACCTTAAGCCCAAGATAACTAAGGAGCCCTTTTGGATCCTTCAGATACTTGATATCCGGAATGTAGAACCCATGCAGCTTGTGTGTGAACCATGCAGTTCTCTATGGTATCATGCTCTAGATCAGACATAAAACAAGAAGATGGGTCTAGTTCCTCATGGTCATCACTGCCATCCTCATCATCATCCATATCAACGCAGGTGGCATGCTCATGTACATTCAATTCAGTTAAGGACTTTGTTGCCTCAACAACCAAGTCTTCTTCAGGATCTACCTCCTCTCACTCATCTTCACTTTCTTCATCGTCTACTTGTTGGGGTGGTTTACTCACAATGCGACGGGAGAGTGGCTTAATTATGGCCTTCTCTTCTTCATGGTTTGTTCCTTCAGACACCCGCATGATGTGACTTCAAGATTTTAGATGCTGAGCATTGAGCCTTGGAACTTCTATATCCTTTCCCACAAAGACCACAACTGTAGAGCATAGGTGTTTCGTTTGACTGGCCTCTCTCTTGAGTAAGCACGACTTGTCTTTGTAGAAATAGTGCTTCAGTCACTCTAGGAACCCCGGTGATTAAAAAAAAAAGAATAATAATTTGTAATTTGGATTTTATCTTAAGTTGTCCACTGCCAGTTTTTTCCGTTGTAGAGTAAACAAAGTTTATTTTCCAGGAAATTTACAGAGTTCTATGGATTGGGCAGATTCTTCAGAAGCAAGTCAAACAGCCCCTATAAAAACAAAGAAACTATTTATTACTGGTATGTTGCAGCTTGGACTTGACTTATGGATTCCTTGCTCGTAAAAGTGATACTTTAGCTGTCCACCTATTTTGGGAGTAATTCAAGATGCAAAAGACCTCTTATTGATTAACCGAGCATACATGCTTCTTTTTGATTTTTGATTGAAGTATGCCTTTCTGAGTTTAAATTGACTTAAATCACCAAAAATAACTTCAAACACAGTAAGGTTTTCCATTATGGGAACATTTATCAGTTTTTCTGTTTGAGATTAATTTTTTGTTTTTCATGTACCATTAACTTCATTTCTCTCACTTTTCTTGTTCGATCTCTTTCAATAAACAGGCCTCTCATTCTATACATCTGAGAAAACCTTACGAACAGCATTTGAAGGCTTTGGCGAGCTTGTTGAAGGTAGGTTGCAATTTTGTGTTCATGTAAGGCAGCATTTCAATTTCGTAGGATCGGTATGCTCATACCGGTGTAATGTTTTCTCAACAGTAAAAATTATAATGGACAAAATTTCTAAAAGGTCCAAAGGTTATGCATTCATAGAGTACACTACAGAGGAAGCTGCTAGTACAGCACTCAAAGAGATGAATGGCAAGGTTAGTTTTACTATATATATATACATACATTTTTTGCATATGAATCTTCCTTGTATATATTTCTCGTGTTTAATACTGATCTTAGATAAATGGGTTGGTTTTACTTAATTTTTGGTTCAGAATTGTAGATATAACAATTAGAAAAACTCTCAATATGTAAAGGTTGTCTTACTTTTAGTTGCTGCATGATCCTTGTAGATCATTAATGGCTGGATGATAGTTGTTGATGTTGCCAAGACCAATCCACCAAGATACAGCAGAAGCCGTCCTTCCAGATAGGAATAATCCCACAGAAAGAGACAGAGAAACGGGCTGCCCTCAAATTTTCAGGTTATTGCCCTCAAAGCGTTGGCCTTCCAGATGGTATCTGCCATGGATCTTTTTTATCAGCTCGAAATGTTCTTTCAAGTGAAGCACTAGTGGTTATTGGCCTGACAGAAGGAAAAATAACTTTGGTTTTGGCTGATATGCCAATAATTCATGCAACAAATATACATAATAAATCTCTTATTACAAGCACCATAATTACAGTTTCATATTCCTGTGGAAGAAGCTTGGTCCATAGTTGGAAAGGACTTCAGTTTCATTTTCCTGTTGAAGATGCTTGGTCCATAGGTTGAAAGGATCATATCTTTAAGAATGGGGAACTGAATCCATGAGAAAAAGGTGACCGGAACACAAGCCAAACAAATGATCAGAGGAATTGCAATCCGTAACTGCTCATGTAGGACGATTAAAAGAGCACTAGAAAAGGTTACCATCATGGTCGCAATAGAGCAGAAGAGGGTGAAAAGGCCTATTATCATCTGTCTCGGCAGATATTCAAGGAAATCATCTTCTGAATAACGTGATGTAAGGATTCCCAAAAACATCAAGACTGAAGTTGAGGACAAAAAGAAGGACAAGGCATCGGATATCATAAAAACTCTAAACAACTTTTCCTCCAAGAAAATTGGCAAGCCTGTATCTTGTTTATTACCACCTGGAATGGTAAAGGCTGCTGCAAACATAACGGTAATAATGAGAGCACCCACAACCGTACATGACCCTGCTGTATCCTTCATCCATTTCTCTCCCTTTTCCATCATTTCCTTGTGATTCTTCGTAAACAATTGTTGGGGAGTTAAATCATCCTTGTTGATATTTTCCTTAAACTTGGGCTGGACAATTCTCTCTACCTCCTGCATATATTAGAAAGAAAATGTTAGATCAAGAATGCTACCAAGACAGACTATTTACTTGGATATGTAGTACGTATTAGAAAGACTGAAAACCGATCTAACCTTACACAGATGAAATAGCAAATATAATAAGGTCAATGCTTCCAAATTATATATGATTAATCTACCAGGTCTCTGTAAACAATATCGTCAGCTCCATTAATATGGAATACGTACAGAGTGCTATATATATGTATATTTCAGATCACATGTACAAGGATAGAGAAAAAGACTAATTAATTGATCTATAAAACCAATCCTAATATAATATACCAATACCTCAGCCGGCTCAACCTTCTACGACCTGGTCAAAATCCAAAGATAGAAATGGTCTCAAAATTTTTTTTCTCTTTCTTTTTAGATGTTAAATATTGTTCAAGATCCCTCATTGGTGTTTCTTTCTGATTTGTACCATGAAGCGGAAAACTAATGTAGATCACTCGGTCTGATCAGTCTTGTTGGAAGTCTACTTCATATGTTTATTTCAGTTCACTTGAGGAACTCAGTCTTATTCGAACAAGAACTCAAGAGAATCTTAATTTAGACTTTGTTCCAATCTGGGTGTACCACATTACAGGACTGCTAATTAAGTTTAACTCCCTCAAAAATCTCAAGCAATTGTACATATAAGGCTACTGATTAGGAGGTAGCTAGTTATTTAATAAACTTCCATTTTAGCTTGCTTATTGATGATCCTCTCATGGAACTATTGCATGGGATTTTGTTTACCAATGTTAATAAGTGAAGGATGCCTTGCTTTCTAATTTTCAGCAAGATTAACCTATATTAATATATTAATCACGATATATATAAACTAGGGGTATTGGGATCCTTATAAATACCCCAGGCCCAAACTACCTGTGACGCCCCCAAATTTCCCTTAAAATAACACGGGAATCGAGGCGTCGGGATGCTGACAAGGGATGTTGACAACACGGGTCACACATCCCAACAACAAGTGTCAAACGTGTGTGCACACGTGACATACATAAAAATATAGGTCGCAGCGGATAATAAATTAATATCTAAGTACCATAATTTTTAGAAATATTTTACAAATCAATAGCGGAGCCGTCCCCTCAGGCTCGGCCTCTCCAAAGTCTGCATAAAAAAAAAACTACGACGCCAAGATGGCATCGCAGGTAAGTACAAACCAACCAAACCAAAAGACAGAAATACATTAATGCCACAACAACAACTATGAACAATTACCATATGCATGAGGCTTAAAATCATTTTCCTCAAAGTCGATGAAATAACCACAATCGTCAAAATCCCATTTTAATCAACAATAAAATCACCCATCATTTTCCATAAAATAATATCCTCAAAATCGATCATACCGGGCGTTACGTATCGCCGTCCCCGATATGATTTACACACACACCCGAAACCATAATGGGCGTAACGTATCGCCGTCCCCATTACGATCCACATACACTCATTTCATACCGGGCGTTACGTATCGCCGTCCCCGATATGAAATGCACACCCAATGACCATAATGGGCGTTACGTATCGCCGTCCCCATTATGTCATCCACACACTCACACGCTGATCACAACGGACGTTACGTATCGCCGTCCCCCGTTATGACACAGCCCAAAACCATTAAAATCCATTAAACTTAATTTAAACTAGTACTAGTAGAGAGAGAGAGAGAGAGAGAGAGGACCTTGAACCATTGTAACTCTCTTTGCATTTGTAAAGCTGCTCCTGGGATTTGACTAACCCTAGTGGCCGAATTTGTAATGATCCCTGCCATATGCAACATGTTATTATCATTGAAATCTAAACATGTCAAGAAGTAGTTCATCGTCGTATCTAGCCCGTAGAGAATGTTAAAGATTTTTTCTTGACGATGCAAGACAGCAAGCATAAATATGTTCCGTTCATTTTTATCTTCTGCAAATAAGGTCAATTGTCGATCTGTTTCAAGCATCCTAGAAACGAACTCAAAAATCCCGTTCTTGGCAGCCTGGCAAATGGCATCATAAACTAGGCCACGCTTAAGACGTTGTTCATGAGTTCTTGATTCTGATATCCCTCTACACATTTGATAAAGAAGTTCATTGTATTGGCCATGGATCCTCTTCATCTCGTACAACTGCGTGATTCCTTCGATAATTATCGAGACATTTGTCAATCAGTTAACTAGATGAAATCATAATAATAAAGAATTTAAGAAAAAGAAAAAAAAAACCGTGAATTAATTTTGATGAAGTGCTGGATAAGGTATACCAAGGAAGTTGAGGACTCTTGAAACTAGATAGCAACACGGTGCCGATGGTACTGCAAAGAAAAAAAAATTGTTTAATTACTTGAATTAGAAACTAATTATACCCAAATCAAAGCTAGCTAGCAGAATATTTCTTTTTCAACATACTAATTCGCAGTTGTTTCATTTTCTCATTGGTTATTCATTCTGAGAAGTGAGAAACTTCATGATTATATAATTCAATATATGGGTGTGTGTGTGTGTGTGTAATAGAATATACAACGAAAGCTCATCATAAGGCTCTAGTGTTGAGTATATAATAAATAACTAAATCTAATTAAACCTTGGAACAAATAATGATTTTATATAGCATCAGAGTAATATCTTGAATTCTAACTCTCGTATTGATATTTTCATGTTATGCATGCAAGGTTGTCTTAAGTTATTTGTTGCCCAGATGACTAACACAAGAGGGGGGGTGAATTGGGTTATATTAAAAAATTAATACTTATAAACTAAATATACAATATAAAATATAACCAAAATATAAAGCAGTAGGAAATATAAAGAGTAGGGTAAGAGAAAGCAAACTCAGTATTTTTACGAGGTTCAACCCCACTGCCTACGTCCTCGCCTCAAGCTACCCCTTGAGGATTCCCAAATCCACTATTCAATCTCCTTTAGGTGGAGATAGAAACCTATTACACCTTTGAGCAGCACCGCTCCAAAGATTCCGTGTAGAACACCCTCTACACTTCCAATCACCTCACACTTGGTGATTCAACTATTCCCAGTGTAGAACACCTTCTACACACACAAGGGTTATACACACCCTCTTACTTCCAATCACCTCACACTTGGTGATTTAACTATTCCCCGTGTAGAACACCTTCTACACACACAAGGGTTATACACACCCTCTTACTGATACAAGAATTGATAGTGGGTAGGTTATCAAAGTACACTCCTCAATGAGTGAGATAGAAACAATACAGCTCAACCTATATCTCTCTCAATAAGAACAAGAATTAAGACTCAAAACTTTAGAAAAGAGAGAATGAGAGCTTTGAAGAAATGATGCAAAATTTAGCAATAGATGTGTAAGCTCTTGTTGTGAATTTTGCAAAACTCAAGTGAGCTATTTATAGGCAAATGATTCTTCAATTTCAAATTTGAAAAGATTCCCATGTCAAATAAGAGCACTATTTACTTTTCAAAAAATTCAAATAAAAACATTTCCTTTTTGCATTTGTCAAAGACAACTCCATTCATTTTTCAAAGAAATCAAACCTAATCTTTTGCTTTTCATACAAGACAAAATGAGCATGATTTATTTTTCAAACCAAATCATCTTCTTTTTGCATATGTCAAAAAAACACACAACCACCCTTTAAGATTTTCAAACAAATCATCTATCTTTTATATTTGTCAAAAAAACACACAACCACCCTTTAAGATTCTCAAACAAAATCATCTACCTTTTGCATTAGTCAAAAAAACACACCACCTCCCTTCAAGACTTTCAAACAAAATATGCACATGTCAAATATGATAATCAATCATCTTATAAAATCAAGTTTTTATAAAAAAATATAATTTTCGAAATTATTTTGTTTGATGGTGTTATGCACATGTGAAAAACATAATTTTCAAAACTAAGACATTTAAAAATGTCTTGCATATGTGGAAAAAGTAATTTGATATTTTATGAGAAAAAAAGAGTAATTTGGAGCCTTAATCCAATTTCTAATTTTATCAAGAGATGTACAAAAATAATCTATGAGCTTCATTTGTAGACTTGATATCTTTCTTGCTCATGCTTGATTTCTTGATGTGTTTAGCTCCCTTCATGCATAGACAACTTGAGCTTGATTTTTCAATATTATTTGTTATCATCAAAATTTATACGTAAATACGAGACTTGAAACCTTGGGTTCAACAATCTCCCCCTTTTTGATGATGACAAATACTTAGTAGAAATCTGCGACCTGCAGTAATACTTAAGCTCCCCCTGAAAATATGCGTTAGTATTTCAAGAAAAATATAAACATGATTCTAGCATATATAACAGGGTAGTATAATACTAGTATAAGACTTCTCCCCCTTTTGGCATCATTAAAAAGGAATCATAATTAGATCAATAAGATATATTCCTGCAATAACCAATAGACAAATAAAACGCTGCGTTAGTAGAGACTGTAGAAATTAGAACCACCCGTGTCCGACAAAAGTTGCAAACGTTGAAGCCGAATTTTATCATCTCGGTGCGGAAGAAGATTTAAATCCGCTTGATGTTATTGACGAATTAGATGTTTCGGAGATTTGAAGATGAATAATTAAAATTATTCGTGTCCGACAAAGACAGCAAAAGCTGCAGGCCTAGCTTTGGCAATGCGGTGCGGAGCCATGCATGTCCGACAAAACCTGCAAATGTTGGAAGTCTAACTCTGGCAATTCGGTGCGGAGCCACGCGTATCTGACAAAACCTGTAAAGGTTGGAGGCTTAGCTCTAGCAGTCGGTGCGAAAGCAGATCAATCGCCTGATGTTGTTGACAAACGGGTTTGAAGGCTCTGAGTTTCTATAAAAAAAATCATTTTCACCAATCGAATAAAAAAAAAAAACATTGCTTCTTGACCTAAGTTCTGTTTCTCCATAACGATAGAATGGCCGAACAATTCTCTTCCACTAATGTTCCAGACTTGAATCAGGAACTCTTGACGCATCAACCATCAATCTTCTCTCCTAAGGCCGTCAATGCCATGATAGGAGCAGAGAACCGTTTTTCTAGTAAGAAAACTTTTGACAATGTGTGTCCAGCATATCTTATATTTCTTTTGACTAATAAGATTTGAAGAGACAATAGTTTGTCTTGTTCTTTATGCTATCTCTATAAAATCAGTTTTAAAGTTCATCCGATTTGCATCAAATCTTATTCTCATCTCTATAACTCATCTGCATTCCTTCAATATTCTCGCTTTAAGTTTTCAATTCTTTTCTCAATGGCTTATTCTTCTAACATTCCTCTAGATGCATCCATGAGGTATTCTACATCTCAATCTCATGTCCTTTCTGCAGCTACCATTGGCGCCATGTTGCAGCAAGAGAACAACAGTTTGGCTAATAAGCCAGACTCCGATGCTATCTACGACTTGGTGAGTCTCGGGACTCGCTACTCATCCTCTATTGTCGCTTTTTCCCAGCGGCTACAAGTCAAAAATCATGAGGTTGAAAAGCTTAAAGAACAAATTGTTGTCCTTCAACGAATTGTTCAAGAGTCTCACACAAGGGAAGGAATCCTTCGGCAGAAGAATAAAAAGTTGAAATCTCTATTGGATTCTTCATTCCGCTTGCCAGTTCCCATGGATAGGGATGACATGATATTGTATGAAGAGAATGAGCGTCTCAAACATGAGGCTAAGAACCTCAAGTTTATGTAAAAGTATTTAAAAAAAATATCTCTCTATTTTTATGAACTCTGATCTATCTTTCAAGAGATATTCATAACATGCATCATACCTATTTCTCTTCTAATCATAAATAATCTATCTTCTGGTAGGGGTTTTGTAAAAATGTCTGCCAAATGATCATGTGTACTAGTGAATTCTAATGCAATATCGCCCTTCTGCACTTTGGTCCGAGATTGTTGTATTGGATTCTTTGAAAGATTTATAGCACTTGTATTATCACATTTGATTGGAATGTGAAAAATCCTCAAGTTGTTGCTTCATGTAAAGAACTTGGGCACAACGACTACCCGCAGCAACATATTCTGCCTCAGCAGTAGATAGTGCAACAGAATTTTGTTTTTTACTAAACCAGGAAACTAGTGCATGACCTAAGAAATGACATGTTCTACTAAAACTTTTTCGATCATCTTTGCAACTAGTATAATCGGTACCTGAATAACTAATAAGATCGAAAGAAGTGTGTTTAGGATACCATAACTCTAAGTCAATGGTACTGGCAAAATATCTAAAAATCCGCTTGACTGCAATCAAATGAGATTGTTTCGGAAATGATTGAAAACGTGCACATAAACATACATTGAACATAATATCTGGTCTACCGGTTGTCAAATATAATAAGCTACCAATCATACCTCGATATACCTTCGAATCAACTAGTTTACCGGATTCATCTTTATCAAGTTTAGTGGATGAGCTCATTGGTGTTCCAGTTTCCTTAGCACCTTCCATCCCAAACTTCTTCAGCAATTTTTTAATATATTTTGATTGATGAATATCCCACTTTTTGCTTGCTTAATTTGCAATCCGAGAAAGAATATAAGTTCTCCCATCATGCTCATTTCAAATTCTTCCTGCATAGTCTTAGCAAAAACTTGGCACATATTTTCATTAGTAGCACCGAATATTATATCATCAACATAAATTTGAATCAAAAGAATATCATCATTTTCGTATATAATGAAAAGAGTTGTATCAATTTTTCCTCTTAAAAAACCTTTTTCAATCAAGAAACTACTGAATCTCTCGTACCGCGCTTTAGGAGCTTGTTTGAGTCCAAATAGTACTTTTGTGAGTTTGAAAACATGATTTAGAGAAATATGATTTTCAAAACCTGGAGGTTGCTCAGCATATACTTCTTCATTTATAAAACCGTTTGAGAAAGCACTTTTAACATCCATTTGAAAAAGTTTGAAGTCTTTATAACAAGCATATGTAAGTAGCATTCGAATAGCTTCTAATCTTGCGACTGGTGCATATGTCTCATCATAATTGATTCATTCTTCTTGATTGAAACCTTGGACCATTAGTCGAGCCTCATTTCTAGTAATGACTCCAGACTCATGTTTCTTGTTTCTAAAAACCCATTTTGTTCCAATAATAGTATGATTTTTGGGTTTAGGAACAAGTGTTCAAACATCATTTCTTTCAAATTGATTAAGCTCTTCTTACATAGCTAGAATCTAAGATTCATCAAGAAGTGCTTCATCAATATTTTTAGGTTCAATCTAAGATAGAAAAGCAGTATGATTGCAAATATTTCTAAAAGATGATCGAGTACTTACATCTCGTGAAGGTTCTCCTAGAATTTATTCCGCTGGATGATCTTTCACATGTTTCCACTATTTGGTTGCATCTTGTATTAAGTCTTGATGATCTTTCCTTCTATTTCCATGATCTTCCCTTTTGAATTGTCTCCAAATATCACACATCATTTTTCTTTAGAAGTGAAGTCAATGAATTTAATTTTGTCTTCTGTCACGTATCTTGAGCATCCGTTATCTAAAAATCATTTATTTTTACCTGTAGAATACTTCATGCATACCTACAAAAGCAATTAAAAACAATTCCTGGTACCCAAGTTCTTTGGGTCCTTTATTTATTAGTATTAGAAAAAATAAGATTTTTAGGTACCCATATGGCCCTAATAGTCATTGTATGTTTTCTTCTAATAGGACAAGCAAAATAATTATGACCATTTCTATTACAAAAATTGCAAATAGCATGTGACATATATGAAGAACTTGAGTGATTATAATAGTATCTTTTTTTAACAAAATTATTTTTATGAAAAGAATTTTGAATATTGGACTTTGATGTAGAAGGATTATCAAAGAAGTTTTTATAAGGTTTGTATTTTTGTTTTGGCATATATCCCAAGCCTGCCTTATCAAAAACACATCTTTGACTACCAAGAAATTTTTCAAAATTTCTTTTTCCATTCGTAAAGTTTTCAATAATATTTTCTAAATCAGTTTTCTTTTTCTTCAACTCAAAATTTTCATCTTTCAAAACAATATTTTCTTTTCTTAAAATATCAATTTCGTTTGTTAAAGAAGAATTTTTCTTTTTCAAAACAGTATACTTGATACCCAATTTTTCAAATTCCTCATATACTTCTTCTAAAACATTTTGCAATTCTTCATATGAAGGATCTTCAATATTATCAAAATTTGTTACCTCAATGTCATCTTTAGCCATAAGACAAAGATTTGCTGATTCTCCATTGCTTGCCTCACTATCTGAGCTACTTGAATCATCATCCCACGTAGCTTTCATTGCCTTTTTGCCTTTGTTTCGATCTTTCTTTAGCAGAGGACAATCTGGCTTGATATGACCAGGTTTATTGCATTTATAACAAATTAAAGTGTCATTTTTACCTGAATCTTTCTTGGAAAACTTATTGAAGGATTTCCTTGGAGGAGTTTTATTTTTCTTTAAGAACCTCTGAATTCTTCTTGTTATCATCGCAACTTCTTCATCTTTGTCGTCATTTTCCTCATCTTCATCACTTTCACTTTCATGTGGAACAGCTTTAAGTGCCAAGCTCTTCTTTGACTTTCCTTCTTCTTCTCCTCTTTTCAATGTGTACTCATGGGTGATAAGTGACCCGATGAGTTCATTCACTTCGAGCTTCTTGAGGTCTCTAGCTTCAAGAATCGCTGTCACTTTTGATTCCCAACGTTTTGGTAGAGAGTTGAGAATTTTTCTTACTATCTCCACTTTGGAATAAACTTTGCCAAGAGCTGTCAAGCTATTTATGATGTTAGTAAAACGAGTGTACATACTAGAAATAGATTCATCATCATTCATCTTAAACATTTCATATTCATGAGTAAGAATATAAATTTTTGATTCCTTGACTTGAGAAGTTCCTTCATAAGTAACTTCCAAGTTATCCCAAATTTCCTTTGCTGTAGCACAAGTCATTACTCTATTAAATTCATTACCATTGAGAGCATTATATAATAAATTCATAGCAGTTAAATTCAAAGTATAAAGTCTATCGTCTTCACGATTAAACTCTTCTTCTTCCTTTTTGACCTTTACTCCATCAACTACTTTTGTTGGAATATAAGGTCCATTTACAATACATTTCCAGATTTCTCGACCTTGAGCCTGAAGGAATATTCTCATTCTAACTTTCCAGAATGAGTAATTGTCTCCACAAAAGAGTGGAGGCCGACTGCTAGATTGACCTTCACCAAATGAAGCTGCAATGTTAGCCATAAGATCTTAACTCAAAAGATAGTTAATCTTATAATAGAGCTCTAGCTCTGATACCACTTGTTGCCCAGATGACTAACACAAGAGGGGGGGTGAATTGGGTTATATTAAAAAATTAATACTTATAAACTAAATATACAATATAAAATATAACCAAAATATAAAGCAGTAGGAAATATAAAGAGTAGGGTAAGAGAAAGCAAACTCAGTATTTTTACGAGGTTCAACCCCACTGCCTACGTCCTCGCCTCAAGCTACCCCTTGAGGATTCCCAAATCCACTATTCAATCTCCTTTAGGTGGAGATAGAAACCTATTACACCTTTGAGCAGCACCGCTCCAAAGATTCCGTGTAGAACACCCTCTACACTTCCAATCACCTCACACTTGGTGATTCAACTATTCCCAGTGTAGAACACCTTCTACACACACAAGGGTTATACACACCCTCTTACTTCCAATCACCTCACACTTGGTGATTTAACTATTCCCCGTGTAGAACACCTTCTACACACACAAGGGTTATACACACCCTCTTACTGATACAAGAATTGATAGTGGGTAGGTTATCAAAGTACACTCCTCAATGAGTGAGATAGAAACAATACAGCTCAACCTATATCTCTCTCAATAAGAACAAGAATTAAGACTCAAAACTTTAGAAAAGAGAGAATGAGAGCTTTGAAGAAATGATGCAAAATTTAGCAATAGATGTGTAAGCTCTTGTTGTGAATTTTGCAAAACTCAAGTGAGCTATTTATAGGCAAATGATTCTTCAATTTCAAATTTGAAAAGATTCCCATGTCAAATAAGAGCACTATTTACTTTTCAAAAAATTCAAATAAAAACATTTCCTTTTTGCATTTGTCAAAGACAACTCCATTCATTTTTCAAAGAAATCAAACCTAATCTTTTGCTTTTCATACAAGACAAAATGAGCATGATTTATTTTTCAAACCAAATCATCTTCTTTTTGCATATGTCAAAAAAACACACAACCACCCTTTAAGATTTTCAAACAAATCATCTATCTTTTATATTTGTCAAAAAAACACACAACCACCCTTTAAGATTCTCAAACAAAATCATCTACCTTTTGCATTAGTCAAAAAAACACACCACCTCCCTTCAAGACTTTCAAACAAAATATGCACATGTCAAATATGATAATCAATCATCTTATAAAATCAAGTTTTTATAAAAAAATATAATTTTCGAAATTATTTTGTTTGATGGTGTTATGCACATGTGAAAAACATAATTTTCAAAACTAAGACATTTAAAAATGTCTTGCATATGTGGAAAAAGTAATTTGATATTTTATGAGAAAAAAAGAGTAATTTGGAGCCTTAATCCAATTTCTAATTTTATCAAGAGATGTACAAAAATAATCTATGAGCTTCATTTGTAGACTTGATATCTTTCTTGCTCATGCTTGATTTCTTGATGTGTTTAGCTCCCTTCATGCATAGACAACTTGAGCTTGATTTTTCAATATTATTTGTTATCATCAAAATTTATACGTAAATACGAGACTTGAAACCTTGGGTTCAACATTATTGTAAGCTTTATTCTCTTTTTCTCTTGGGTCATTAACATTACTTTACTGGATCATTTACCGCTTCATCCATTTATATAGTTAATTAACATCTTAATGAGTTATTCGATTAAATGTGTACTTGTCTATTATATTTCTCACTTATTTCTCTTAATTACTATGATATTATATATCATTAATTAACTTATAAAAATCATATATCAAATTAAATTACGTACTAACCAGCTTATAGGACATAGCATATAATATAATTTTTTTTTTTTGAGAAGTAGCATATTATATAACTAATTTGGAAGTAGGGCGTAAGTTCATGTTGGTACGTACCACATCATCCATTCTTATATTAAATGACTATTGATAATTTGGTCATTTAATGAAGAGTCAAGTTTATAAATAATAAAAAACATGGAACTTTAAAAGTTTAGAGCATTTCATTATATTAATAATCTTCCTGCTATAACATTTATATATATATATATATATACCTGATTAATTACGTGCGTTTATAATACAACGAAGAATGACATTTTCTCCTACCTTATATTATATATATGGTTTCTTGAGTACTAGTACTCCATATATAATTAGGGAACGACTTCTAGATTTTTGAAAATTATAAACTAGGATAAATCTTTTCTAGCTACCATGTTGACTTAACAGCTAGCAAAGCTTGAAAAACGGAATCAGGTAAGCATTGAATTGGACAATTCATGACAATTTTGAATTAGTTATTTCAGTATTGATATAAATTAGAAATAAAAATCATATATAATGCATTTCAGGTATTTTATATCATATACAAAAGAGATTATATATACAAAAGAGTATCATCATGTAGCGATCATTCAGTGGCGGAACTACGTTGGGACATTGGATGCTCCCCTGGCCCCACCCCTTTTTAAAAAAATAATATTAGTTTTTGTTTTTTTTGTTGGTATTAATTTTACTTAACCTCCCCCTAAAATAAATCTCTAACTCCACTACTGCCATCATTGCTCTTGGACTAAAGTTTAATTTGATAGAAATATGGCAGCCCAAAGGATGGCCGCTAAGTGGACACAAATGTCCTGTCTCAAAAAACATATTGCAGCTATATTTATATGAGAAAATCTGGGAATCGGTTTGTCCGATCCCCTTGAAAAACGGACGCCGGCGGCTCTGGTAGCAGTGGGCGACACCGCCCATATCATTGTGACTGCCGGCTTCTGGCGACTCTCGGCGACTTACGATGTGCCCTACGCAGCCTTAAACCTGTTTCGGGTCGTCGGCATCGGCTCCGTCTAGGTTGAGGCTGAACACTCTTTTAAAATCATCTTCATTTTATTTTTTTATTGTGTTTTTATTAAGTTATTTATTTATTTATTTTTATTGTGTTTTTTATTATGTTTTCTAAATTTTATTTTTTTATTGTATTTTTAAAAATTTTTTATTATATTTTTGTTGGAGGGCTATTTTTAATGGAGATCGGTCAGACGAGCGTCATTTATATATCATCACAAATATATATTAACTTCAATTATGGCGATAAATGTAGTCCGTAATGTGGATCCAATGCACCGCAAAAAATTATAAAGTAAATATAATTTTTTTTCTATACACCATAAATATGAAGTAAATATAGATCATATATTATCACAAAAAAAAAAAAAAAACAAACAAACTGAAGATGTTTGCCAAATGACAAGCCAAATTTATGGGAAAATAAGCGCTTATTAGGCAAAACTAGCTAGCTAGCGTACCTGATCGGTTACTGAAGTAATATCCAGCCCAGATATGATCAGGAGCCGATGGAATGCGCATACCTTCTTAGCAAGAAAAAAGCGAAGAAATCTAATAATTAAGTACATGCAATATGGTAAAACTTTTATAGTATTCTAAATCTGAATGATCAATTCTTCCTAATTATAACGACAAAAAAGAAAGAGTCAACAAATCAAATGATCTTAAGTATGCCTTAGGTTAATAAAAGAAATATAGTTGTTTTATTCTCAAATTAATGTGTGGAGCATGCAGTACACCATATATATATATATATATACACACACACACACATATCATCAATATTGTTATGATTTGATTTATAACATTTAAATAATTTTAAACTTTATCTTTCGAATTAAATTATGTCATATAGGCATTTTACTAATTATGTGCTCTACAGTATGCTGACTTCATAATAATTTTTTTAAAAGAAATAGCAGATCATCAAGAAATGACTTAAGGGATAGCATCGATCGGCTTTAGAACTTAAGTACTATATGTTATTGTTTTAGAACTTAATTTCTAAATACAGCTAGTCTGATAATTATGATTTTATTTATTTATTTTTATCTTTGTTTCAATAAACACAGATCATGGGATTTATAATGTTCTTTTAAGCTTTTGATCTCATGGAACTTGATTTCTTTTTTAATTGTACTTAAGAAAACGTAATATATATTCCACTATTATTATATAATTTGACCCTTTTTTTTATTTTTTATTTTTTAAATGAGCCATTAATATTGAAGAATATTACAAAGTAAAAGAAGAGATCTAAAGGAAAGAGTGGTAATATTACAGGAGTAGATGAGTTGTTTCCAAAACCCGAGCTGATTTCCACTTGGGAAGGATTGAGGCATAGAGGCCAGTGCTAAGATTGGAGACAGTCCTTCATCCTTGTCAAGAGCCAGTGCCAAACGTGGGTAGAGTAGGATTAATCCCAAAGCAATATCTGTTTTGTCGTACGGCCAGGCGTATCATGCATGTATACGAGAACATAAAATTAATGGTCAAAGAGGAATTACTATATTTAAACGGCCATGTCAATCATGTATAGAGTTTTTATATAGTAACCATGCAAGTTCCCATCTCACTATAAAATATGGCTTTTTATTATTATTCTGGGATGATTATTTTATATATATATATATATATATATAAAGATTGATGGATGTCACCATATAATGGAATGAAATTGAAAAAATATTCTACCTATCAGCTCTTACACCTTTTATTAATACGTGATTTATCATTTTTGTCATTTTATTAATACACATAAATTGATGTACTGTAAATGTGTGTTAAATAGAAAAATAACAATAACGAATCACTTCATGTACTTGGTGTGTGATGTGTGCATGATGATCAAAAGTATTATTATTATTATTATTATTTTGTATAAAACTTCTGTATGCAGTGTAGATCAAACATTTCTATTGCTAAATTAACAGTACATACGAGTTCTTACCCAAAGTTTCAGTATAGATAGCACCGTTAAGAAGCTTAGCACCCTGAATTTCTTGATGATCATTATCAGGAGCTTGTGGTATCAGATCTTTAATAGGGGTAGGATATAAAAACAAATGGCGCGCCATTGCTATTTGCCCGAACTTAATAGCGATAACGACAGGAAGCTGATTCCCATTTGAACTTTTAATGCTGAACAAGCTGGGGAGTTTATGAAGCATGCAGTCCACCATTGTCTTGTTTCCAAGCACGGCAGTCGTGATTAGAGCTGTGTAACCGACACTATCACGCATTTCCAAGCCCTCATTCGACATTTGATTCTCGACCAACTCCTTCACCATATGCTCATGTCCATTTAAAACAGCAATGTGAAGAGCCGTTTCGTCTTTACTTGTGATGCTCTCATTCAATGATACGGTGGGACGTTGAGACTGAAGAATGTCTTTTGTCTTTTCCAAATTACCGACTCGCACAGCATTGAGTAAGTCTTCATCCTGAATGCGTCCGGAACTCATGTTCTCCTGCGGCGCACCATTTGTCATTTTTTCTTTATTTTCTCTGCTATGTTAATTAAATGTCAAGATTTTTATTTTTTTCAACATTTCAAGAATTAAATATACATACAAAAGCAAACGTCAAAGATTTTTTTTTTTAATTTTAAAATCAATGTGTAGACCATACAAAAATATAAAGGAAAATACTAAGCTCTCGCTGGGTTACTTTTATTTTGTTTTATTTTTAAAATTTTTACTTTATGATTAAATAAAAGTTTTTAAATAATATTGTGAATTTTTTTCTTGCATAAAATGTTTATGACTGTTAAAAAAATCATATAAATATATTTTACCGGTTTGAGAATAAAATAATTTATTAGAGTGTGTGCAAACTCTATGTAATCTCTTACTAAAAAAAGTATTTTCCTTATCTTCTCTTTTATATTTTCTTTCTGATAAATAATCCTAAAATTTAAAATGAGAAAGATAAAATTAGGATGGGGGACTCAGTAACTATATATATATATATATATATATAGCTCGTTACAAGAAATGCATTAAATAAAAATACAATAAAAATAAAAATAAAAATAGTATGAAAATATGATAGAATGAAAATCCATAACTATAATTTATTTACAACTTGTTAATAAAATAAAGTGTTTTTAAAATTCAAACACATTAAACAAAAAATAAAAATAAGAGGAATCCTGGAGGCAGACGGTCTCCCCCCCCCCCACACAGAGCAGCCCCCGCCGCCCCCGGTGGCGGTGGGTGACACCGCCCCCTCCATTGGGACCGGCGGACTCAGGCGACCTCACCCCTACGACGGTGTGAGATTCCGGACTTACGTGTATTTTTACACGTTATTTTATTCTCGGTATTAATTATTTTAATGTATTTTAATAATATTATTAGTCGTGTTTTATTTATTTAAAATATTTATTTGAGCTATTAATTAGTTAATATTGAGTTACGTTGCTTTTCTTATTTATTTGAATGATTAGAATTTAATTCTTTTATTTTATTATGTGAGTTTATTTGATCTGCTGTCGTTATATTAATTATTGTTTTATTTTTAATATTGCGCTTGGGTTTAATTTATTTATATTGTTGAGGCTTTAAATATTTTATTTTATTGATATTAGATTGTAGTATTTTGACTGGCTTTTATTTTATTTATTGTGTTTTTCTAGTTAGATCCCTTTTTTTCTTCTTTTTCCTTTTTCTCTTTTTTCTTTTCTTTTTCTTTTCTTTTTTTCCCTTTCTTCCCCTGCATTTCGCCCCCCAGCCACGCGATTCCTTCTCCCCCTCCCCTGTTTGGCCGTTCGGCCTTAGGCAGCCCAGCCCTCCACCGCCGCCCACCGCCCGCACCGCCCATACCGCCGGCACCCTTACCTGCCGGCGAGTCTACCTGCACCGGTGGTGCACCTCCGGCAACCCCCTAGCCGGCGCGTGAGGCTTAAACCCGAAATGGGTATTTTTGCTTCCCTTACATTACCGGCCACCGCCGGCCACTCCTTGACCTCCGACCACCACCACTAGACTCCCCACCCTCCGGCGAGCATAACCCACCGTCGGTAGCTACCCATCGCCGCCGGTTACCCCCTCTACCCGAAATGGGTCTTAAACGGGTCATTTTTCCCCACGCCGCCGTCCGGCCACTGTAGGCCTCACCACCGCCACCAAAAGACTCCCCTCGCCCAGCCGGTCAACCCCCTAGCTCAGTTTCCCCAACCGCGGCCTCACCTTCCCAGTACAACCTCAAACCCGAAAATGGGTTTTCACCCCTTTTGACCCCGATCCGCCACCTTCCGGTGGTTGTGCCGCCACACCACCACCTCCATGAGATTCCCCACGTTTCAAAGAGTACCTCCCTAAATTTTGGTGTCAAACCGAGCATTTTAGCCTAGCGTATATGTGACCGCTACAAACGCTGCAGATTGGCGTTGTTCGAGGATTTACGCTTTTAACCGCTGTAAGTACTTTCCAAATGAGTTTTAAGATTTAAATATATTTTTGGCATCAACACTTATTGTATTTGATTATTATTGCTATGTGTTGGTTGATGTTGGTATTTGTTGGTTGATTGGATTAATTAAATGTTGGTTAATTGCTGCATGGTTGTCTGCATTGTGTATTTACGCGCATGCTCATGAAAATATTTGGAAAGTGGATTTTGGCATGATTTCGGATATTCATGTGTTGGAAATGGAAACTGGGATTTAAATTGATTTTAATGGATTTTAATGGTTTTGGGCTGAGTCATAACGGGGACGGCGATACGTAACGCCCGTTGTGATCAGCGTGTGTGTGTGTGGATAACATAATGGGGACAGCAATACGTAACGCCCATTATTGTCATTGGGTGTGCATTTCATATCGGGGACGGCGATACGTAACGCCCGGTATGAAATGAGTGTGTGTAGATCGTAATGGGGACGGCGATACGTAATGCCCATTATGATTTCGGATGTGTGTGTATATCATATCGGGGATGGCGATACGTAACGTCCAGTATGATTAGTTTTGAGGATTTTATTTTATAGAAAATGATAGGTGATTTTATTGGGATTTTATTGTGGATTAAATTGGGATTTTGATAAGTGCGGTTATTTCATTGACTTTGAGGAAGATAATTTTAAATTTCATGCATATGGTAATTGTTCATGGTTGTTGTTGTGGCATTAATGTATTTGTTATCTTTGGTTTGGTTGGGTTGTACTTACCTGCGATGCTATCTTGGCGTCGTAGTTTTTGGATGCAGATTATGAAGAGGCTAAGCCTGAGGAGACGGCTCCGCCGTTGAGGTGTTATTATTATTAATTGTTATCTCTGGAAATTTATTTTTTCCTTTTTATAAATATGTATTTATTTAATTTGTATTTCGGATGACTGTATTAAATCTCCTGTTGGAGAATTTATATTAAATTGGTTTGTAAAATATTTTTAAAAAAATTCTGATACTTAGATAATAATTTATTATCCGCTGCGACCTATATTTTATGTATGTCACGTGTACACACACATTTGACACTTGTCGTTGGGATGTGTGACCCGTGTTGTCATCATCCTGATGCCTCGATTCCCGTATTATTTTAAGGGGAATTTGGGGGCGTCACAGGTGGTATCAGAGCAGTTCGGCTTTGGGTAAATCCGCAAGTTACTTAGGGACAGTACCAGAAAAGTTTGTGGTTTTAAAAAGTTATTTGTTTTATGATTTTGTTATTTTATTTTATTTTATTATTTTATTTGTTCTCTAAGTTTTCCTACTAATTTATATGGTAAGATTATCGATATTTATTTCGTTACGTTGTGTTTTTTATTTTAATATTTATGTTGTTTATTTATTTTCATAATTAACTTAGCTCTGATTGATTGGTTTGTTGGCTTTGTTTTATTTTATTTTAATATTTGTTAAATATTGTAAATGAGTAGTAATTCAGATTTTAGTTAGTTG
Source organism: Platycarya strobilacea (assembly GCA_036898215.1). Taxonomy (NCBI): domain Eukaryota; kingdom Viridiplantae; phylum Streptophyta; class Magnoliopsida; order Fagales; family Juglandaceae; genus Platycarya; species Platycarya strobilacea. Next base: position 58,161,018 of record CM072550.1, read on the forward strand.
ATTTTATTTGGTTAAGTTGTCGAGTATTTATTTAATTAATTATTTATTTTATATATATGCCTTTTTTTTGTTTAAGTTGGAATTTGGACATTTCGGATTAGATTATTATTTTAAATCAATCCATTTATTGAATCTGATAGTTTAAATAATTGTGTTATAGAATTCCTTATTTTAAAGTTTATTTCTTTTGTTGTGGGTTATTTTATTGTCTTAAGCTTTTATTCAATTATTATCAGGATTTGATTTTAATTTCAGTTCATAGGTTTCCTACGAAATAGTTTTGGATTTGGTTTATTATTTGTTTATTTTAATTATAGCTCTTGTATTTTAAATATTTCTAAGAGTTTGAAATTTATTTAGACGAAGATTTAAAAGCAACGCTGTCTTGCTTCTTTTTAAGTTTATGCTTTGAGATAAATTTAAATTGATTATCTTTTCACATTTTCGTTGTTTTATTTTAGGGACATGCTTTGAATTAAGTTTTAAAATATATTATCTTTTCATTTTTTCGTATGTTTTATTTTAAAAGTTTATCTATTTACTTTAACGAGTGGGTTTGTTTTGGCGACTTGTTTGTATTTATTTATTAATTAATTTATCGATTTAATTATTTTATTATGGTTCGTTTCTTTTAACAGGTTTTAAATTTTAGAGATTTCTACAATAATCTTTTTAAGAGTTAGTTTTTGTAGAGAATTTTAAAGTTTTATTTGTGATTTTGTTTGCTGTTCTTATTTTAATTTAATCTCCTTCCTTTATTTTATAAAAGTTTTTGGTGACTTTGTGTTTATTAAAGGATCTTTTCTCCCTTTTGTATTTTTATATAATAATTATGTGAATTACTTGAATTTTGTTTAGTATTTGGGTATACTATTATTTATAATTGCGAGATGGATTTGTTTGATAATTTGTTGGTATTTATGCAATTACATTTCTTTGTCGGTATTGTATATGCTATTTATGTATATTTATTACTTGGGTCTCACTGAGTGTTAGAGTTTCTAAGTCTTAATTTATTCTTGGGAGATTGTTGGAATTATAATCAGGGTGAACTCTTCATGTGAGTGAGAAATTCTTAACCATTGACATATTGTTATGGAATTTGTTTTAGTACTGCTTATGATAATAGGCGATTATTTGTTTTCTTAGTGAAATTTTAGATTTTGTTTGTGGATGCTTAGAGATTGATGTATAATAAATGTGCGTGTAAATTTTGGAGAGTATTTGTCTTGGGCTGGTGTTTGACTTGAGAGGATTTGTTTTGTTAAATGATAGGGTGACTTGATGTGATGGAAATAAATTCAAGAGATAAATTTTAGGCTTCTGGGCGAATTGTTAGGAGTGGATAATTTAAGTATAATATTTTGGAGAATTTAATTGTTAGCAACATTTGTCGATGTGTCTTAAAGAATTAGTTGTGACTTGAGGTCATATCAGAATTAAAATAATTGAAGTTATTCAATCTCATAGGTAATGAAGGTTCGATTGAGAGAATACGGATTTAGATAATTAATCTATGATGAGAGTAATGAGTTATAATGATGGAGAAGTATATTAGTGGTTTGGGAGTTAGAAATTTTTAGGCCTTAATATTGGGTGGCATAACTTGAATTGTGAAATGACAAAGCATTAAGATTTGTAAATGTGGCAAATGATTTCTTGTAATAGGTGTTGAGCTAGTTTTTGCTCAATAGTGATAATTTATGAGGACTTAAATTTTTATGCATTTAGCGAGTTATCATAGTGCGCGCGGAAGCGTGATGATTTGCAATGTAGTTGGAGGTTCAAGTCTTGTGTAAATTTTGAGGAATTAGTGGTGACTTAAAATTTGGGATGATACTTGTAAATGATGATTTGTCTTTTAGTTGGGTAAATTATGTTTATTGACGATTAATTTAGAAAGTTAAACTTGGGAGTTACTTTAAGGTGACACAAAGTGTGGTATGAAGTTCGTAAATATTAAAATTTAAAGAGATTGTACTGAGGTCCTTGTACATGTGGGATTCAGATTGATTAGCTACCTTAGGAATCTTAGAGACGAAATATTATTTGGAGACTACACGTTTATGATGGAATAAAATCCATTTGTGTTTGAGGAAAATAGATGATTGTACTAATGCTTGGAGTGAGTATTAAGTGATGTTGTAGGTGAGTTATTAGCGTTTTATTAGTTACAGCCGAACGAATTTCGAGGACGAAATTCTTTTTAAGGGGGGGAGAATGTGAGATCCCGGACTTACGTGTATTTTTACACGTTATTTTATTCTCGGTATTAATTATTTTAATGTATTTTAATAATATTATTAGTCGTGTTTTATTTATTTAAGATATTTATTTGAGCTATTAATTAGTTAATATTGAGTTACGTTGCTTTTCTTATTTATTTTAATGAGTTAATTATTTTAATGATTGGAATTTAATTCCTTTATTTTATTATGTGAGTTTATTTGATCTGCTGTCGTTATATTAATTATTGTTTTATTTTTAATATTGCGCTTGGGTTTAATTTATTTATATTGTTGAGGCTTTAAATATTTTATTTTATTGATATTAGATTGTAGTATTTTGACTGGCTTTTATTTTATTTATTGTGTTTTTCTAGTTAGATCCATTTTTTCTTCTTTTTCCTTTTTCTCTTTTTTCTTTTCTTTTTCTTTTCTTTTTTCCCTTTCTTCCCCTGCATTCCCCCCCCCCCAAGCCGCGCGATCCCTTCTCCCCCTCCCCTATTTGGCCGTTCGGCCTTAGGCAGCCCAGCCCTCCACCGCCGCCCACCGCCCATACCGCCGGCACTCTTACCTGCCGGCGAGTCTACCTGCACCGGTGGTGCACCTCCGGCAACCCCCTAGCCGGCGCGCGAGGCTTAAACCCGAAATGGATATTTTTGCTTCCCTTGCATTTTCGGCCACCACCGGCCACCCCTTCGCCTCCGACCACCACCACTAGACTCCCCACCCTCCGGCGAGCATAACCCATCGTCGGTAGCCACCCATCGCCGCCGGTTACCCCCTCTACCCGAAATGGGTCTTAAACGGGTCGTTCTTCGCCACTCCGCCGTCCGGCCACCGTAGGCCTCACCAGTGCTACCAAAAGACTCCCCTCGCCCAGCCGGTCAACCCTCTAGCTCAGTTTCCCCAACGATGGCCTCACCTTCCCGGTACAACCTCAAACCCGAAAATGGGTTTTCACCCCTTTTGACCTCGATCCGCCACCTTCCGGTGGTTGTGCCGCCACACCACCACCTCCATGAGATTCCCCACCTTCAAAGAGTACCTCCCTAAATTTTGGTGTCAAACCGAGCATTTTAGCCTAACGTACATGTGACCGCTACAAACGCTGCAGATTGGCGTTGTTCGAGGATTTACGCTTTTAACCGCTGTAAGTACTTTCCAAACGAGTTTTAAGATTTAAATATATTTTTGGCATCAACACTTATTGTATTTGATTATTGTTGTTATGTGTTGGTTGATGTTGGTATTTGTTGGTTGATTGGATTAATTAAATGTTGGTTAATTGCTGCATGGTTGTTTGCATTGTGTATTTACGCGCATGCTCATGAAAATATTTGGAAAGTGGATTTTGGCATGATTTCGGATATTCATGTGTTGGAAATGGAAACTGGGATTTAAATTGAGTTTAATGGATTTTAATGGTTTTGGGCTGAGTCATAATGGGGACGGCGATACGTAACGCCCGTTGTGATCAGCGTGTGTGTGTGTGGATGACATAATGGGAACGGTGATACGTAACGCCTATTATGGTCATTGGATGTGCATTTCATATCGGGGACGGCGATACGTAATGCCCGATATGAAATGAGTGTGTGTGGATCGTAATGGGAACGGCAATACGTAACGCCCATTATGATTTTGGGTGTGTGTGTATATCATATCGGGGACGGCGATACGTAACGCCCAGTATGATTGGTTTTGAGGATTTTATTTTATGGAAAATGATGGGTGATTTTATTGGGATTTTATTGTGGATTAAATTGAGATTTTGATGAGTGCGGTTATTTCATTGACTTTGAGGAAGATAATTTTAAATTTCATGCATATGGTAATTGTTCATGGTTGTTGTTGTGGCATTAATGTATTTGTTATCTTTGGTTTGGTTGGGTTGTACTTACCTGCGATGCCATCTTGGCGTCGTAGTTTTTGGATGCAGATTATGAAGAGGCGAAGCCTGAGTAGACGATTCCACCGTTGAGGTGTTATTATTATTAATTGTTATCTCGGGAAATTTATTTTTTCCTTTTTATAAATATGCATTTGTTTAATTTGTATTTCGGATGACTGTATTAAATCTCCTGTTGGAGAATTTATATTAAATTGGTTTATAAAATATTTCTAAAAAAATTCTGGTACTTAGATAATAATTTATTATCCGCTGCGACCTATATTTTATGTATGTCACGTGTACACACACGTTTGACACTTGTCGTTGGGATGTGTTACCCGTGTTGTCATCATCCTGATGCCTCGATTCCCGTGTTATTTTAAGAGGAATTTGGGGGCGTCACAGACGGCGAGCTCCGGCGAGCTCCAGCGAGCTCCAGTGTGCCCCCGGCAGCCTTAAACCCGTTTCGGACCTATACCGCCGGAGCTCGTCGTCGTAGGGGTGAGGTCGCCTGAGTCCGCCGGTCTCGATGGCGTGGGCGGTGTCGCCCACCGCCACCGGCGGCGGCTCCGTTCGCTCTATAGCCGAATTCCCTTAAATTCATCTTCATTTTATTTTTTTATTTTGTTTTTTATTATGTTTTTATTTTTTTATTGTGTTTTTTATTATGTTTTGTTCATTTTATTTTTTTATTATATTTTTAATCTTCATTTTTTTATTTAATCATATTTTTTATTTTTTTTAATGTGTTTTTCATCATAAAGCAGTCCAACTAACGTTGGGGATAGTCGGACCGGTCTCCAGCGTCTCCCTAAAAATAAAGTACATATTTTAAAAAATATTATTATATTTACAATTGTGGAAAAATTGTAAATTAATTGTAGTTGCTGTTTTGATCATGATCTCAATTCTTATCTCGACGAAAGATCTTTTTCTGCGACAACGCATTCGGCCTTGCAGAAATGATGAACTGCACAGTCCAAATATTCCTTCGGAATTTCTTCTTATCGTTACAACAGAAGAGGACAACAGAAGAGGACAAGATCATGAGCCAAACGCACGAATGAGTCGGCCTGTTGAGGTCTAATCATTTCTTTTTTATCTGATTAAAGCAGGTGTCCTGGGATTCCAAATGTTTTTGGAATATATATGTTAGAATAATTAAATCAGAACGCACAGCAGAAGTATTATTCTCTCATAAAAAAATATTTTAAATCTAATACAGTTGTTTTAGGAATTCTCTGGCATTGTTTTTCCTCCGAAATAATATCTAAGTAATACTTACAAATTTCACAATCTAAATATCACTATAAAAAAAAAATAGTATTTTTGATAGATTATTTACTACAAATATGATTATTTGTTACGAAAATTAATAGAGAATAACCATTTTGACAAACAATAGTTGACCACAAATAGCTAAATTTTTTATAGTGTGTCAAGACTAGAAAAAACCTTTTTGAGAAGGAGATTTTCTATTTTTTGTACTGCACACTCATTAATCGAAATGGGGAGAGGGGTCATGTAAATAACTCCTCTAATCGTAACTCCGACTGGCCATTAAGGATTAGCCATCAATGCTTATGAAGTGGTTTAAAAGCCACTTTATAACCCTTAAGAGAAGGTGAATTGAGTGCTCATTATAGATGTCTCTTTTTTACATCTCCCACTCACATATAGTAGGAAAGACCTCAAATCTAAATCTCTCAATATGTTCTCAATTTTTTTTTTATATTGGTAAATAGGTCGTGCGACTATATAGCACAGTTGTAAAATAAAATTGGAAGCACTATACAAAATCTCTCTAGACCAACATAGTAATATCCCTAAAAAAGTATTTCGTTATGCCCCAATTCATTTGGTCACATCATACTAAGCATTCCTAATCCCTTGTGTCCAAATAACTCAGAACAATACTCAATCTCCATAAAATATGATGTACTCATTATTATATTGCAACTCCAAAGAAGCAATATAACTTGCCTGCAGTGAATACATACCATTATTGATGTGTTACCAAAAAGTCTTCCTTTTGCACTCATATCATTTAGTTTCAGTCTAGTCACTTTCCCAACAATTTTTAAACCGAATCATTTATAGCTATAGATAACATGCTAAAGTAGTACACTAAAACATCAATCTTGTGACATAATCAAAGGTCTCCTAAAAACATAAATAAATTAAGATCATCAATTATAATTTATAGGATTCACACGGTGAGGAAGCAAGGATCTAGTCATTCACCTCTAATGTTTGTCGCAAAAGCACGTGTATGAAATACAAGTTATGATGGAGTTCTCTTTCTAAAGAAAGAGCATATATCTAATCTTAATATACCTTGTAGATCTTAGTTTAGTCATTATCTTAGTGTCTAACTGACGCCGGATAGAATAGTAAATATTCTGCAGGCCAATTTTAACAGATGATCAATAGGAAAGAACACAAGAAATTCGCCCAAAAACTCAAAGAAAACACCTCTGAAGTTCCAACTAAATATTATCAAATAAAGTAATGTCGAAAATCAATCCACAAGCCAAACTGTATAACCAAAAATCGTCTAATACAGAATTTTATCAAAATTAGCAAAATCTCGAAATCATGCCAAAATGAAATGAGAAATAAAATAAGAATTTTGCAAAAAATTTAACCCAAATCGGGCTCAGAATCACTTCCTAAACGACAGATGAAATATTACAAAAATAAGTAAAACTAACTAAAAATGGTGTTGAAAGGATAGTGAAATTTGAGGTTGAAAACGATGCACACTGAACATAGCTCAATGGCCATGACGTATGAGCCGAAAAGAGTTTTTCGAATTGAGGCCTTATGCGCGATTCCGATACCTATAACCAAAGTTATGACAAAAATATTGAAACATATCTGAAACTGCTCCAATTAAGAAAAGATCACGATCACTTGTCGCCTTTGCACTGATCTGCCAACTCATGGTATCTCAATACATCAATGTGCAATCTGACAGCTTAACATCATCTGTCTCGAATCCTCTTGCATCAGTCGTCCCAGGTTGGAAATAACTCGTTCTCGAGTTCATAGCAGTATCATCGGGATCCACAAAACAAAGACTCAGGTGATCACAAGATCCAATCTTCTACTCCTTAAGCAGACAACGATGACTGTCAACCTGAACCTTGTACTTGGGTTTGCACCCATGAATGGCTAGTTTCACCTGCTCATTTTCTTCTAAAGACTTAGACATAGAAAGCAAGTTAGTATTATTGGCTATTGGGGTAGGAGTGGTTCCTTTCCGATCAGGTGCCAACACAATTTTCTTCTCTTTGATGTTAAGGGAATATGTATTTTTCCGCCCATCATAAACAAACCTGCAATCATACTGCCAATGTTTACCCAACAATACATGACAAATATCCATAGGCACAACATTACACTAAACATTGTCAAAATATTTCTTGCCTATCTATTGTTACCATACCGTCTTTATTCGATCATGACAATTTGTATAACTTGGAATGACGGTTTGCCTTCAATTACAATTCCTGGACAGTTTTTTTAGACACTACGTTCTCATTGCTGCTAGTGTCAATGATTAGCTTGGTTTTTTATTTGCAATTGTGTAGGTCGTATGGAAAATATTGGTTCTCAACCAATTGTCCCTTGAATCGCCCTTTGGAGTCAGTATTTTCCACATGAACAAACAGGTTCGCACGGTCATCTCCATACAGCACATCTACCTCTTCAACCAATTGTCCCTTAAATTGCCCTTGGGAGTCATTATCTTCCTCAATTAATAGATTCTTGCCCTTCTGATTGGCAGACTTCTTGCAATCAGTTGTTCTGTGTCCTTGTTCACCACATCAAAAACACTTAATATTAGGATTAGAATTACCCTACGGTGGCTATTGGGTAGGACAATTTTCTTGATGGTGACTTGACCAACTACTTTGATCGCTCCTGATCACTGGCTTTCGATTTTGCTTTTTTTTAACAGCAAGTGCACATTGGTATGCCTCTGAAATAGTCTACAACGAGTGAATGCTAAGGACATCCTATAGGAGTTGTCGTAATCCCCTCAAATACCGCACCACTATCTGCTCCTCTGTTTCAGATAAATCGTTCTAGGCGATCAATTGGTAGAACTCTTCCGTGTAATCATTGACCAATCTCGCGACCTGCCTCAATGAATAAAGTTGCTGAAAAAGGATTTGGGTGTAACCGAAGGGAAGAGTGTGACTCTTCATCTTCTTCTTCATCCTCTCCAATCAATGATCTTGGACTTATCCTGCCTATCACGTGATTGTTTCAACTGTTTTCACCACGAGATGCTCTACCTTTGATTTTGATAGCGACTAATTTCACTTTGACGCTATATGGGAATTCCTTATAATAAAAAATATGCTTGACTTCATTTATCTAATCAATGAAGCCTTCAGCCTATAACATACTAGAAAACTCAGGCAACTCTCGTAAGACTCCAGTTTTGTGTACTTTATGTATTATTTGTATTATTATTCATTGTTGATATATTTTATTATTATTATTTATTCATTCATTTTGAATTTGTATCATTATTATTTTGATTTAATTGTTTTTGCTTTATTATTGTTTAAATTGTTGTATTTTCTTTTGTGTCGATGAGCATTTTACTTTTGGGCTTTTTTCGGATTAGTTATTTTATTTTAACTTATTAAATTATTGAATCTTATTATTTCACTCTATTTCATATTATGACATTTTAATTTAATTTATTGAATCTCCTTCCTCTATTCTATTTTTGAGTTTAGACATTTTGTGTAGTATATTTAATTGTTTTATTATTTGGTTATTTACTTTACTTTATTTTATTATATTAATTGTTCTCAGTTTATTTCTATCAAGTTGTGTTTTGGGGTTTTAATTATTTTATTTTATTAAGTTGTGTTTTTATTTTAACATGTTGGTTTTTGTTTTATTTTATTTTATTTGTTATTTTCGGATGTGGGTAATGTTTTAATGGGCTGTATGTGTGGTTTGTTTTGTTTTAAATTGTTGGGCTGAAAATAGAATAGAAAAGGGTCCAGCCCGTGTGCATCAAGCCCATCCTCTTCCCTACAAAACGACGTCGTTTTGGCAAGTCATTAGGGCCTTTACCCCTACCTACGCGCCACAAGTTTTTGTCTTTTTTCCTCACTTCTTCTCTTATATTCTCTTCTCCAAGTGAATTCGTGAGCTCCTTTGTGCATTGCCGTCGCGTGTCGTTGCTGTTATGGTCGCTTTCCTTCTCCTCGTCGCTCGTCGTCGGTAAGAGCTCTCTCTCTCTCTCTCTCTCTCTCTCTTTGCGATTCTTGGGTGTTGTAATTGAGTCATTGCCTTGCCGTCGCAGGGGCTCTGTTGAGTAGCGGTCGTTTCTCCCTTCCGCCACCATCTCGCGACCCATAGGTAAACTCTTCCCCCTTCCTCAGAAATCTCTTTCTCGGGCTAAGCTTTCCTTGTGATGTTGTTCTTCTTCACCGTAGCCTTGTGTCGTCGCCCACGACCTCGCCGTACCACCCAATCATAGCGTCGTTTGCAAAACTCTAGAAAACCCATCTCGGCCTATAAATAGACTGAGACCCATGCCTTCAAAACCCATCCCAAAATCAAGTTTCACACTCTTCTTTAGCTCAGATTCGAGTTCCTTACCCTTCAAGCACTACTTTGACTCCCTTATGAGTTGTTTGGCCTTGCGTCGCCGTGCTCAAGCACTACTCTGACTTCTTTGAGGTCGAAAATGATGCACACCGAGCAACGTGCAATGAACGTGCTCATGGTATCCGAGGCGCACCCGAATCTGAAATGCACCCGAAATTGTCCAAATTAAAAAAATATCACGATCAAATATGGTGGTTTTGTGTTTATCTACCAACTTATGATATTTCAACGTCATCAATGTACAATCTATTAACTTAGTATCATCTGTCTTAAATCCTCTGCATCACTAATCCAAGTTCCTCTATTTGCTCACTATCTGAGGCGCCAAAAAAGATCTAACATCTGACTAAACCACATATTACATAGATTGTGGGTAATCATGCATGGTTCTTTTAAATATGATAGACCTAATCTTAGCTACTATTAAAAAAACATATAATTTGTATCTTACAATTTCTCTCTTTTTGGAAAAGTACTGAAATTGAATGATACATTTTCTCATTTTTGCTCGCTATTCCTTTATAGTGCTAAAGACGATTGCTCGTGTGAGTGAGCCAATCTACACATGTTGATATACCTTTTCCATCATAACTCCCAAATTTATAGTGCATGTGTGTGCTTATTTTAAAATGCTTCTAATTACCTATATTATCATAGAATACATTAGTGTCATGTGTACGAGGAGCAAAAAGATGACGGTGAGAAATCACATGTCTAACAGAAGATAATCAAACCACAACTCTTAAGTGGTGTATGATCATTTCTCTCCATGGGCAATCTCATATGTAGTAACTTTTTTAAAATATGCTCTTATAAAGAAACTCTACTTTTATATAAAAGTTCTTTGCACAACTATGAAGTCAGTGAGTCATCGCAAATCTCATATAAAGTTTTTATACTCTAGTCAGTAATTCCAACTATGACTTTTAAGAATCTATAAGATGACTACAAATGTTTTTCAGTAAACTTAATTTGCAACTTCAGTATTTCATATAAATCTCTTGTACTCAACAAAAGCATATGAGATAACTCTCATTCATTCTTCTTTTAGGGTAAAGCAATTATGACCTTTGCCCCTAAATATAATCACAATAGTATAGTCGTTATTCTAACTACAATCCTATTACAAACTCACTTAATCAAATAAGCCGTATTTACCCTCTAACGAAATCTCAACTTTTAATCCCCACAAGCAAACTATAATGAAGACACTAAATAGTATAGGCAAAAACTAAATTCTTTGGTATTTTCCATTTTATTGATTGTCTATGGATTTTAAACAAAAACTTAGAAACTATTTTTTTTATACAGTTTCACAAGACTCTACCTTTCACAAACTCATTCCCATCATTTTGTAGTATGGAAAACCTTTCATTAGACGACAATTAATAATTTAAGATAACCAGATCATCATTTTTCTCAGAATGACACTTTTTTAAGATTGTCAAAAACGTTCAAATAACCCAATTTTATTCAATAAATCCTATGAGAATCAACTATTTAACTTTTTCAAAAAAATTTCAACAAATGTGTGATCGATGGTTATTCAAAGGCAGCTTAAATATTGCCAAGAGATAGATCTACACCTTTATCGACTTTTCTATGTCAATTAGATCAACAAACCCATGTTAGATTATATAAATGAAGTGAATATAAGATTTTATGTATGGATTCTAATTATGCGAATTCATTACCTTTAGCATAGTAATGTTACAAATATTCTCTTCTAATATCTAAAGGATGAGAGAATACTGATGTATAGTTATCATGCTATTTAGGAAAATCTTTATATTCTATGAATTTTACAAAGTATACTTACACTAATAGTATTCTATGAATTTTATTGATGGCGTACTATCACTAATAGTACGCCATCAATAAAAAGTATACCTACACTAGTTGAATTACTCTTAATATTTTTGGCATTTTTAAAAATTTAAAAAATATTAAGGATAAGGTAATGTGGAATGAAATACAATGAAACAAATATTCTTTCAAAATATTAAGTGTTTTACAAAAATCTACAATTTAACGAAAATCTACAATTTTCTGCCCTCACTGAAGATACATGTAATTTTCTTGACTCAACTAAAAATGTTTAAGCTTAGATCTACTAAATTTTAATAGAATTTAGGTTTGCACAAAAATAGTCACTCAATCTTTCTTAATGGCGAATGAACTTGGGTGGGTCGGTGAAGATGAAGAAGCTAGGAGAAGTAGAACGCCTTTGCATGTGAAGACGACGAAGGGAGAACGGCGGAATGCCAAATGAACCACTCCCTTCACTTCGTGTCTTTCCCTTCACCCAGTTTTCGGCACTTCACTTAGGGTTTCTCGAAACTCCAAATGAATAGTTGCGAGGCTTGTCGACGATCGAAGGGGAGGCATGAGGATGACAGAGAACATAGCAGTCGGCACAAGTCTGAAGCCACAAAGGAGAGGAGGCATAAGGATGAGATCGAAGGAGAGGCTGGAGGCATGATTCGTAAGAGACGAGAGAGGGAGAAAGGAAAAATCAGAAGAGGGGGCAGCCAATTTTAATTTTAGGCCTTAGGAAGTTAGGGTTTAAAATTAACTTAGGGTATAAATGTAAATTTGTTGCTTAACGAGTCTTAGCGGGTCATAACGGGTTGTGACCTATTAAGCAATTGTGTCTTAACGGGTTGACCCGTTTCGACCCGTAACCCGTTAAAACTAAATCCTAACCCGCTTTTATCGTGTTATGTTCGTGTTGGATTAACGGGTCATATCACATATTGCCACCTCTAATTAGTGGGAACTTCTACTCCATCATGGATTGTGATGGGTTCTTTCCATCCTCTTGTCAAGGACACCCACACACGTTCATTTATTGACTCGAGAAAAGCTCGCATTCGAACTTTCCAATAGGCATAGTTGTTGCTATCAAAATATGGCAGTGATGTGAGAGATCGAGACCTATCCATTGTGACCACTAAAGCAAGATCACACTCAGGAAATGAATCATAGCGGAGTAAATCCTCTTTGATACCAATTGAAAAAGCAGTGGTCAAACACCTTACAATACCTAGAGGGGGGTGAATAGGTATTATTCAAATACTATGACAGTATAAAAATAAATCAACACAAACAAACAATTAATGAAGTATAACAACAGAAATCAACACACTAATTTTGGTTATAAAATGAAAACTCATTTGAAAAACCTCTTAAAAATATAAAACCACTTTGGGTGTAACACGTCATCTCAAATTCACTATAGAAACTTTAGTTTATTACATCTAATTTAGAAACACTCACAAAATTTTTGCAGTAACTAAACTTGGCTTGCAACACCATGAGTGACCCACTCGATCTCTACACGCATGTAATGTCGAAACTCTGACCTTTCTATAGTTTTTCACAATAACATCTTAATTTATTCATCAAAGCAACTTGAAGAACTTTTCCAGCTTGATGAACATGTCCACTCCAATGGATTCACCAAAAATTTAATTTTGAGTGTATTATAGTGGAGATATGTAATCCAAGAGAGATGCCTTTAAATATGGGGAGAAGTTTCTCTCAAAGGTTCTTGAAAGGGCGTTCTTGTTTTTGCTCTATTTTTCTCTACAAAGAACAGAAAACAAAATGTTGCTTTTACAGCTCCCCTTTTGAAACGACGTTTAAATCCTAGAAAATTTGATTTGTCACGATACTTGCTCGAGCGGGATGTCGAGCGAGTGTTCTAAGTCAAACTTGCTCGAGCGGAATGTCAATCGAGGGTCGAGTGAAATCTCTGTTTGAACTTCGCTCGAGCGCTATGTCGAACGATTGTTAAGCGAAGTCACTGCCTCATTTTTGCTCGAGCCCCAAGTCAAGCGAGGGTCGAGCGAAATCTCTGCTTGAACTTTGCTCGAGCGACTGTTGAGTGAGGTCACTGTGTGGGTCTTGCTTCAGCCATTTTGATCATCTTCATGTTGACCACTTCCACTATTGGTTATAACACAATTATATAGGTTTTTCATAAGAAAATGCTAACCACATTTTTACATCAACACAATGTATGTAAAAACGTTATAATATCACACTAGTTGGATAATTAATTATTGATGAATCGGAATAAATAGGTTGAACATAGTAAATCACAATATATGCAGGATAAACCTGTTCAAAATCCATCTGTTATCAGTCCAACAAAAAGGTACAAATCTTCTCGATTTTGGCTGATATGCCAATAATTCATGCAACAAATACAAATCATGATATCCTACAGTGCATGCAAGAACCATAATTACATAGTGGATCAATTATATTAATTTACTTTCCCTTTTCTTGTCGAAGATGCTTGGTCCATAAGTTGAAATGATCATGTCTTTAAGAATTGGGAACTGAATCCATACAAAGAAGGTAACCGGAACACTAGTCAAACAAATGAGAGGAATTGCAATCCGTAATTGCTCGTGTAACATGATTAAAAGAGCACTGGAAAAGGTCATCATCATGGTCGCAATAGAGCAAAAGAGGGTCAAAAGGCCTATTATCATCTGCCTGGGCAAATACTCAAGAAAATCTTCTTCTGCATAACGTGATGTGAGTATTCCCAAAAACATCAAGACTGAAGTTGAGGAAGAAAAAAGTGACAATGCATCGGATATTATAAAGAGCATGAATAGTTTTTTCTGTAAGAATATTGGAAAGCCTGTAGTTTGGTTGTTACCACCTGGAATTGCAAAAGCTACAGCAAACATGATGGTAACAATCAGAGCACCCACCACTGTACATGATGATGCTGTGTCCTTCATCCATTTCTCTCCCTTTTCCATCATGTTCTTATGGTTCTTTGTAAACAATTGTCGAGGTGTTAAACCATCCTTGTTCTTAGCTTCCTTATCCTTGGGATGAACAATTCTCTCTATCTCCTGCGTTTGTTAGAAATAAATGATTAGATCAATAATGCTATCAAAACTATTTACTTAGAGAGTAATGCCAGAGACAATGACGAGTTGCATGCAAGCGCTGTACACTCTTTTTGAAAACGAGTAAGTCTACTAAAAAGTATTATTCATTTTTTTTCCATGTCAGTCATATATATATCATTCATTTTTTCAAAAGAAGTTTGTGATGCTTGCATACTCAATAACTGTAAATATTATTTCTCTTACTTAGGTATATATATATCTATATATATATATATTAGTATTATAAAGACTAAAGCTTCAACCTTACACAGAAGAAATAGTAAATATAACTAGGTCAATATTGCTTAGAGATTATGTCGATTAATCTACCTAAGTCCATGTTAAAAGCGTCAGCTCCTTTAATATTGAATATTATATAGTGCTAGATTCGTTTTAGACATGTACAAGGATAGAGAAAAAGACTGGAATTGACTACAAGAGCATTAATCCTTATAATATATGCCAGTACTGGTGTTTCTTTCTGATCTGTACCATGCATGAAACTCATGAAAACTAATGTAGACTAGGACTACTTGTAAATACTGGAAAAAGAAAAACTAATTATACAAGCTGATACCCATGATTTCTAGGGTATCATGTTAACAGAGGATGTTGCCTGAGGGGAGAATATCATGCAGTACATTGCGAGAGAGAGAGAGAGAGATGACCTTGAACCACTGTAACTCTCTTTGCATCTGTAAAGCCGTCCCTTGGATTTGATTAACCCTAGTAGAATCTTCTATCATCCCTGCCATATGTAACATGTTATTTCCATTAACATCTACCAAACATGTAAAATAGTTCATCATCGTATCCAGCCCGTATAGAATGTCAATGATCTTTTCTTGACGATGCAAGACACCCAGCAAAAATATGTTCCTTCCTGATCTGCCTTCTTTGGTCCATAAAGTTCGTTGATCCACTTCAACCATCTTAGAAAAAAACATGAAATTCCCGTTCTTGACGGCCAGGACAATGGCATAATAAACTCGGCCAGCAATAAGTTGTTGATGATTGGATCCCGATATCACTTTAGTACATATTTGAGAAAGTAGTTCATTGCACTGGACATGGATCTTCTTCCTTTTGTACAACTGCGTGATTCCTTCCACAATTATTTAGACATTGTCAATTAGTTAATTATATGAAATTATAAATAATCAATAATAAATTTTTTTAAAAAAATCAGTCGATGATTTTGATGGAGTGTAGGGGGAATACCACAGAAGTTAAGGACTCCTGAAACTATATAGCGAAATATTTACCCCAAACAAATTAAGCTATGAGCAAATTATATAGCTACACTAGTTAATTTCTGTGTGGTGAGGAACTTTATTATACAAAACCAGTAAATTAAATTGATGTGCAAAATATTTACTCGTCAATTAATTAGGCGCATGAGCTAATTAATTCGCTCTATTCTATTGTTAATACTTATTGGTGATCATATATTAAAGCTACACCAATATTACTTCTCTGTACTTATTTGTCTTTTATCACTTATTCGTCTAAATAACTAATAAGATTAATTTTGTCTAAATAATTAATACTTATTTCTCTTTAAGTACCATAAATTGTGTTTTATATTTACAATCACACTCCTCAAAGTATCAATTTTGACAATCGTTCTATTAATATTAAATCCATCAAAATTTCTTTCAAAATTTGATTGAAATTATACGAACTTTGATGGAAAGTACAAGTTTAATGAAAAATTAATACCCCCATATCCATAACTTGTTATTGGATATATCATTTGATTTATCAAAATAATAATATAATAATATTTTTTTAATAAAATGAAAAAAGAAAAATGAGGAAAAGAAAGTGAATAAATAAAACACATTAAACAATTAATTTGGAATGTGAATAATGACTCTTTAAATTTAAAGGATGAACTTAAATTACTATAATTCAAAATTTGAAATGATGAAATTTGATGAGTCTAATGTAGTATTATTTTAGATAAAATTATCAAATTTATATTTAATGAATTTTTTGGTAGATTTAATGCCAATACTTAGCTAACCTATACTACCAAAAAATTGTAATGTACGTACGGTGTACCCTCTTAATTTTCTCTTAAAAGACAAAATTACCCCTAATAAAAAGTTTTAGAAAACTACAAATAACCCTATCAAATAAAAATTACAAATTTCAAATAATATTATCTCAACAAAATATTTTTGAAGATAAAAATATCTTAAAAAATAAAGAGAAATACTTTTTAAGAAAAATACTTTTTAATTTGGAAGGAGGGCATTTGCTCATGTTGACACCACATCATCCATTATTATATTAAATGACCATAGATTTTGTCGTTTAATACTGAAAATTCAAGTTATTAAATATTAATAAACATGGAATTTTTAAAAAGTTAATTAGAAGATTTCATATTAGTCTTTGTACTTATATAACAATTATTTTTTCTATACCTAATTAAATTCGTTAATGAAAAATTAAAAAAAAAACTTTATTCCTATCATGAACAGAATTAAAAATAAATTAATTTTCTCATGACATTATGTATGTATATGGTTGCATGAGTACTACTAATCTGTATATAATATATAATGGAATAAAGATTTTTATAAATAGCACTAGCGTTACTGGCTAGTTATATATATAGAGTCAGTCAAGTTAGAATCTTATAACTAGCACTAGTGTTACTGGCTAGTTATAAGCTGGACTCATCACTCTCAGGACATGGAAAACTATAAGGAGGCTTCTAGGTTATTTAAAATAAAAAATATTGGGAGCAGTTACTACTTAGCATCTTATCTATTACACACATGAGGTGGCTTAAATAAATTGACCAATTTCTCCCTAAGCAATTAATCAATTGATTATTTTCTCCTCTCCTATACACTTGTTAGAGAATAGTCATCTCATGTGTACAATGAATGCTGGTAAATAGTATAAGTTGTTGATGATCTATATCAAAACTCTTTAAAATTATGAATTAAGTAGTTACATTAATCTATTCTAGCTATATCTTACCTTATTTACTCGCTTTTTGAAAAATATGATTGGGATACTTTAAATTATCCAATTAAAACTACTATACAAGTATTTTAGAATTTGTTTGTGATAGTTTCGATTAATGATCATCATGATTATAACTACATGAGCATGTCTTATTTGTGTTACGATTATTCATATAGCTAAGAGTAATGCTAGGGACAAATATCAGAGATAAGCGACAGACAAACGCCTATAGATATGTGCAGCACACAACACACAACAGACACCAACAATTACAAATTATTAATAGGCATTTGTCTATCGCTTGTTTTTTATATTTGTACTTAACATTTTTGTATAACTAATTTAGATTCTAGGCCATTATAAAAAAATTATATAACTAAGTTAAGAGTAGTGATATATATAATTGCTCGATCCAATAAAAATTTTACATTGATCGTACTTTGCAATCAATCAATGTGATAGCGCTACTTCATTATAAGAAATAGGTTTTTTTTTTTTTTTTTATTTGAGTTGATTTGATCTGCAAGGTTTAAATAACCATGCAGCCACTATTTAGGAAAAAAAATTATAAAAAAATTGCAAACATTAATGAAATTTCGTAGGTGTATTGCTTATTGCTCTTGGACTAAATAAGTGCTGCAATTTGATAGGCATAAATTATGTGGCCTTCAAAGGAGAACTAATATATTATAAAGAGTTCTATAGATCATTATCACGAAAGAAAAACTGAAGATGAGTTGGCCAAATTACAAGCCCAAACTATTGGAAATTAAGTAAGCAAAGGCAAAAATAGCATACCTGATATGTAATAATTTTGACATTCTTCTTGATTGCTTTGACATTGTTCTGTGTTTGAAAAGTTCAAACGAGTCTCACTGATCACCGGAGGAGCCGGCGGAATGCGCATACCTTTTAGCAAGAAAAACTAGTTAACAAATCTAATTAACAATGTAAAATTTTTAATATATATTCCAGATTTTGAAAAATCAAATAACCCTATCAAATAAAAATAATAAATTTCAAATAATATTTTCTCAAATAAATATGTTTTAAGATAAAAATAATGAAAAATATTTCAAAATACGAATTGCTTTTTTATGTTTCTTACAAAGTCTTGATTTTTTTAGTTTTTTTTTTTTTTAAACAATCTTTGATTTTTTTAAAAAAAAATTAGGCTATGGAATTTATTTAATTAGTATTGCAAGAGAGATTTCTAAATTTCTAATATTTTATCAAGGGTATCTGGCAGTTTTTAATGGAGGGTGGGAGAGGTTGCCAAATTTTCATAATTTGAGGGAACAAATATGGTTAGAATTTACAGTTTTTAACGAAGACATGACCCAAATTTGCAGTGAAATGCCCGCAATCGAATCATCGATTCAATTACCAGCTAGATTCAATTACTAGGTGTATCATATATATAACATGCTAGAAATGGTCAAGGAGGAATTGTTATAGTACAATGCTATTTCATAATTGAGTAATAATACACTTATTTTTCATTCACTATTATTTTATTATTTATAGTATATTTATTTTTTTCTTTTAAATATTTTTTTAACATTCTTAATCATTAAAAAAATTAAAATATATATAATTTTATTAATAATCACTTTCTTAACTATTAAGTAATTTTTTTTTCAAAAAAAAATCAAAAATTAAAAAAAATAGTAAAGTGGAGATAAATGAGATATAACCCTATCTTTATACTTCATTAATTTATACCACTCATTCTATTCTTTTAAATATAATGTGTGCCACATGCCTTATTAAAAAACTTTAAAACATAGATATAAAAAGATAGTTTAAATTTAAAATCTCAATCCTCACCGTTATATTGTATTTTTGATCGGGTGCTATTTTGTTTTGAATATATATTTTTAAAGTAATTTTGAAAAGTTACGTGATATCATATTAATTTGTCACGTCAATGGGACAAAATGAGTATTATAAATTCGAGGCATAATAACACTTTCTATTATTATATTTATTTTACCAAGATCTCAAATGAAATACATGGTAAGAAAAATAAAAGCAGGCAATTAATGGGTTTGAAGTTTTAAGTTTACACAATATATATAAGATATTATAGGCCGTATAAAAGAGTATGATCAGGAGCATGCAAAAGTGTATTGAGGTGGCATAATGTAATAACTTAATTTTAATTTACAATAAAAAAGAACTAGATCACTGCATTAAACTACAACATAAATACGTAGAATTTTTTGTATGAGATTTCCTCAAGCATTTCTATTACCAGAGATAGTAAAACACGAATTCTTACCCAAAGTTTCGGTGTAGATAGCAATGTTAAGAAGCCTAGTAGCATTGGGGTATTGAATCTTCTGATCATGATTATCTTGTGGAATCAAATCTTCGTCGGGAGTAAGATAATACAAACGGCGCGCCATTTCTATTTGCCGATAATCAATAGCCATAACAACTGGAAGCTTATTATTCTGTTTGGAATCTCCAATACTGATCAAGTCAGGTTTCCTTTTAAGCATGCACTCAGCCATTCGCCACTTTCCAAACACGGCAGCCAAGATTAGAGCTGTCCAACCTTCATCATCATGCATTGCCAAGCTCTCATCCGACATTTGCTTCACCAATTCCTCCACTATATGCTCATGTCCATATTCAACAGCAACGTGAAGAGCCGTTTTGCCTCTATCTGTGATTCTCTGATTCAATGTCTCGGGTAGACACTTAAGAATGACTTTTGTCTCATTCAAATTACCGACTCGCACAGCATTGTATAAGTTATTAAACTTTAGTAACTCTTCATGATCCCGATGTCGGGGACTCATGTTCTTCACCGACGAATCTGCCATTGTTTCTTTATTTTGATCTCCCTGAAATATTTTTAATTTTCAAGGATTAAATATACATGCACAAAGAACGTTACGTACGTCAGGCAACTCATGAATTCAGATGTCTGCATGCCTAAAATTAACGTTTTTATCTCATTATATTACTATAGGATTCGAACTTCACGGAGAAAAACAAAACTAATTATACAAGTATATATTGTAAATATTTAAATATTCCTTTTCTTCTCATTATTTTTCAAGAAAGCTACATTAACGTTTCTTTAAATTAATATGACAAAAATAAAATCAGGGATTGATGTGGGATTCAATATAAACTACGTTACAATAAATGCAACAAATAAAAATGCAATAAAATGACAATACTGTGATCACAAATATGGTCTGCATGATCTCAATTCCTGGTTATATATATATGGCTCGACGAAAAAGATTAAAGCTAGGATTGAAATTAGATATTGGTTTCGATCTTCCATCGATCCCGCCTTCTCTTGTACTACTCTTATTAATTTAACTTCATTATTGCTCATTAAATAGGAATTAGAAAAGTACAGTGGATTTAGATCTCTTCATCGATCTTCCAGCTCCTAATGATCAATGCTTACGATGCTAGCTGGACGGGAGGGAGGGATTTTCTCCAAAATACTGTCGGCTTGTAAGTCTGATCACTTGGCTGTTGTAGTCTCCGGAAGATAACGACGATCGATCTTGCAGAAATGATGGTATAGGACCTGCATATGACTCAAATATGTCTTGGAATTTCTTCTTGCCGCTACTGCAGAAGAAGACAGGATCATGACCCATATAAATTTATAAATCGTCTGGTTTGTTGGGGTCTACTCATTTCTTTTTAATGATTAAAGCAGCTGTCCCTGAGATTCCAAATGTGAATAATATTGTTGTTATACAATTTCATTTGATCTTATTATGTATTTAATTTTTTTTAAAATTTTTAATTATTTATTTAATGATTAAAGAAATAACTATTAGTATATTATTATTAATATATTTTAAAAAAATACAATATGCATTAAAAATATATTAGAGAATTAAAAATATATTAGAGATACACCCAATAAACAAATTAAAGAGACATGATGAGATTACTCTTCCAAATGTATTGGAATAGAATCATTCAAATCATTGTTATCCGCCCTTTGGATTAATTAAATCTCTAGTACTGAACTTACTTTATGTGTCAGGTAATACAAAATGAAACCGTGTCCAGCAAGCTAGATCTTTCACAGGAATAAAGAGAAAATATAAAGATTAAAAAAAAAAGTTAAAGAGAAAAGATCGATAAAGATACAAAAATAAATAAAATAAAAAAATAAAAGAAAATAAAAGAAGAAGAAGTTAAAGACTAAAGGGCGCATGACATAAAATGAAGTAAAAGAAAAATGTTACTATATATGTTATATAATTTATACCATTCATTTTATTTCTTTGATGTGGAAATATCACAATGTGATATCATGTGATTTATTAAAAAAAATAAAAAATAAAAACAAAAACATGAAATGGTTGAGGGAATTTAAAATTTTAGTCTACATAAAAGGTGATTGATATAAATTAAAAGGCACAATATCATTAATCTAAAAATGACATGAAATAAACATGATTTACTTTAAAGAAGGAAGAACTACTCTTCAAAAGGACATCATGTCCTTCAATATATCCCTACAATAATATGAATGTATGCATTTATGTTGAATCATATAAATTTTTATCTTTATCTTTATCTTTATCTTTATTTATCTTTATATATTTTTTATTATTTACTTTCTAGAGGAGTGCCATTCAAGCACCGTATGGATGCCCAAGTCATCATCTTTGGCCATTCGACCATATTGTATACAAAAATTAATACTATTAATCCTACCTACTACCAAAGAAAAATAGAAAAGGTTGGGAATAGTAAATTTCTAAAATTCTGTCCATTTTTGTAAAACTTCAAATGAAAGGCCCAAACTATATGACCTATATTTCAAAAAAACTAGTTAATGATATAATTAGAACCTTATTAAAATTTTATAAAGAAAGAAAATTTCTCATTCTCAAATAATATGAGATCTATACACTACCTATCATTTATCTTTAACTTATAGAATATTATAATTTATCTCCCTTAAATGCTCCATGTTATTGTCGATCTTGTCTATTGTAGGTGGCATGACTCAAATCCCACAATTTTGGTTGGAAAAAGTTCTGATATCATTTATAATACCTTAATAGAAGACTCAAACCACATGATCTATACTCTAAAAGAACTAATCAATGATACAATTGGCACCCCATTAGAAACTTATAAAAAGATCAGTCATTTTATGTCAATGACTGGTCTGTTTTATTGAGGTTTTGGTGTATATGTACTTTTTTTACTAATCCAACTAATAAAAACCCTAATGAACCTAAAAAAAGGATAAAGGCCCAGCAGAAATTACTTGTTTTTCGAGACCCCGCTATAAGTTCTATCCATATATGTTCTGATCGCCAATTCATACTAGATCTAGTTGCATTTTATTGAAATTGAGAGAATAACCCAAATGAATTTGACTTTTTTTGTGTGTTTCCGAAGTAACTCTCATCAACTAGCACTATTTCGATGTGCACTTTTAGGAGTAATTCATCAAATTTCTTAGACCTAAAATAATAAGATCCACTTCGTATGATTCCCTATAGATATCTACATATGGATACATTTACTTTGATTAAAATTGTAAAACTATATGTATAATACATTTTCAAATTGTAAATTGACCATAAAATATTTTATTAGTAAAGTAGACTCCTTTTTTATGCTCATGCTTCATTTTATATGGAGATATATATATATATATATTTTGTATCCATTTTTAA
This sequence comes from Platycarya strobilacea, assembly GCA_036898215.1. Taxonomy (NCBI): domain Eukaryota; kingdom Viridiplantae; phylum Streptophyta; class Magnoliopsida; order Fagales; family Juglandaceae; genus Platycarya; species Platycarya strobilacea. The sequence goes on from CM072550.1 coordinate 58,184,377, forward strand.
GGTATTTATATTTTGATCAATTATCATTAATTCTTAATCTTATATGGTTATAATTACATCGATTATATATTTTGTATGTCTAAATATAAATCTATAAAATCCAACATAAAAAATTATCCGTGCATTACGTGGATTATAGGCTCGTTATATTTTATTTATGAGTTTTGCTACACATAAACCAGTGTGTTAACACATAACCTATAATGAGGGTCATTATGACTATAAAAATACCAAAATAATAATAATTGTCTAACTGGTTGATGTAGAAATTAGTTTCCACATGATCAGAGTTGTGCCGGGTGTGTAAAAAAATAGGACTTAAAAATAAATTTCTCTCCATTTATTTGTTGTAAAAAATGATTGGATTAAGATGTTTTAACTTTTAATAGTATGTATGAACATGATGGTAGTGCTGGAGTATATAGAAGATAAGGAAAATTCTAAATGCAAGCAATATTAGACATTCATATGTTTACTAATGTTGAGGTGAAAATATGAATTTAATAAAATATTTATATTTAAAATGAAAAATATGAAAACAATTAAATCAGAAGGTACAGTGCGCATATGGGTGTGTAATATTATTTGTATGTAACATTACTCATAAGATAAAGAGAAATGAATCTTTTACAATCTTATTAGATTTACATCTATTGTTATCTAACTTTGAATACAAATTTAAATACAAGAATCATGATATGGATTATGATCTTCTAGAGTGCTTGTATTCGAAGGAGGTTTCCATGTGACTCTTGCATGTAGGGGAGACAGATCAGAAGAGATCAAGAGTAGATTAGGGAGGAGAGCAAAAGGTCGAGGGGAAGACTAGGAATGGGAGAGTATAAATGAGAAATATGAGACGTTAAATAACACAAAATGCCGAATAATCTCTATTCATAATTTGCAAGTACTAAAACCTCGAATTAATTCCAAACTGTATGATTCGGAAACAGTGCTTATAAGTGTTTCACCTTGCACAAGATGCCAGATTGCAGTACTAATTCCCTCTTAGATAGGTAATCAAATTAATTGATTCCTAGTTTTATTAAGTCAGTTTAACTTCTCTTAATGTAATTCCAATCCTAACGAATCAAGAGGGTGTATTAATCCAGAACGACATGCATAATGTAAATATGAGATCAGGAGTTTAGAATTTCTGTAGATCAAAAACTTGAGCTAAATTTTGTTTTTGATGAATTAAATGCAAATCATATTAACAAAAATTATCTATATTTTAAACTTTACTGATGATTAGCTAGTACTCCAATAGCAGTGCTCTTATACGTTCATCAATATCTTCTCCAAACAGTCAATATCAACATTTGCTTTTACTAATTTAAAAGAGATAAATGCTTAGAGAATTAAAGGGTAGTGTCTTGAATCAACGCCAATGGATTACAATGCTAACTTTACGTAAACTGCCATAAAATTACCCATATTATCCTTCTACTTTCCTGTTGGAAAATATTGCAGAGAAAGCCAATAATGGCATAGGGAAAGTTCAATTTCCATATATTTTATGAGCAAGTGTACGCAGAATGATTCTCCTGGCGTTGGCTATATAAATAAATTACACGTTCATCCAATAAAACGGTCGGACTGGTACAAGAGGACCGATTATTTTAAGGCAACTTTAGAGTACTCTATCCTATTAACATGTCAATTTAATCAAGCAATGGGTCATGACATTGCAAAAAATCCTGATCTATGGCATATACTTGGAAACATGCCTTATTTCTAAGAACTTGGTGTTTGTCGACAAACCATATCTATCCAATACCTATGGCTGTTCTTTTTGTATTTCACTTAATATGTTACAAAATATTAATTGGTAGACTATGCATACATATTGCTCCTTGTTTCGAAAACAAATTAATAAAAACTGAATTGATTTTAGCAATTCCTAATTCTTGTTCCTTGAAAGTGAAGTTTATTGCTACTTTTGTCTTTAAAGTAGGTAACCTAGTGAAGTTATGAAATAAGAGGCAAGAATTAAATCGCACCCATATCATGTGACCAAGTTCTGTACTACTGTATACTGTACCAATATATTAGAAAGGAAAAGTTGCCAGGCTCACCTAGTGAAATTGGATAGCTTCCTTTTCCTTTTTTTTTTATGCTAAATCATGTTGGTTTGTTCTTTATATATTGTGGTTTTTGATACGTACTCTCGGGAGACTGGAGGGGGCAGCTGGTCTTTCAACCAGTGTTTTGCTCTGAACTGTATTTACAATTGCACAGCTTTATCACAGGCTACATGGTTACCATAACGTGTAATTATTTCTTTAAAGGGGTGTTTTGTTTTAAATTGGATTTGCTAGTATATTTAATATGGAGTTTTGCCTGTTTTTTGTTTGAAAAAAGGTTTACATCATGTAGATGTATAACAGAAGATTCCTTTAATTTTTTCTATAAACTCATGTTCTCAACCTGCTTTATTTGCATTTGATTTCTGAATCTAGTAGGCAGTCTCTTTTATGTCACAAAACAATATATCAGACATTGCCTTTGGCCGTAATAACCTCATTTTTCTGTTACAGTCCGATACTCGGGCATTTCTCTTGTTTCCTTCTTCTATGAATTGGGAATGTCTGGCATTACTAGTGTCTTAAGGATATGTTTCCTATTAACTCTGAATGAACTTATTTGAATCATTGTTAATATCACTGAAATTGACACCCATTCAGAGTGAAGTTTTGTGAAACTCAGATTTGCTCACAAGGTCATTTCAAAAAGAGTCTAAAGATAAAATTTCTTCGAAAAACCTAGTAAAAACAGAAGGTTTATTGTTATATTTGTTTTTGTTTCTGGAAACCTGTATTTGGCTAAGATCTGGCTGGCCAATACTAGCAGTTGGCATATGTAATGCACTAGACCCAAAAGAAAAAAAGAAAAGACAAGTGGGGAAATAGGGAAAGGAAAATACCCATAGAGCAGCATAGTATACTTTGTTGTAGGATCTGTTTGAGAAGATGTTCCTAGCATATGAAAAGATTTGAGAAGAAACAAAATGAGAAAGGAATAGGAGGAGAAATCGGAGACTTGCAAAAGTAGTAGATCATGAGATTTGGTAGCACTGGTATGGGACCAAATCAACCCACACATGTCCTAAACCCACTAAAACACAGGAGGAGATCTGTACGGGAACTTGCCCAGAAAAAAGAGAATTAGCTGTAAAAGTTCCAGACTTTGAATGGAATACCTAGCGAAAGGCTTTCCAAATTTATGTTATAGCACAATATAGTCCTTAAATCTTCTCGTAAGTGTAGTTGTACATTCCAACCAAGCCATGCAATTGAATAATGATAAATTGTGAAACAATTCCTAATTTCTTGTTGACTCAAATGATTTGACCATGATGCAAATACCTGTGCAGCACCATCTGAATGCTGCTTTTGGTTTTGAAAAGAATCAATTTTCTGAAATTCTGATAATGGTTGGAATTGGTTCGATTGTGTCTCAGGTACAGTCTAATATGGAGCTTATTTTTTCTTTTGTTTCCCTCTTTGAAGTATTGTAATGTTTTTGGCTTATGCCAGATTTTTCTCTAAATCCTCTGCTTGTGTGCTAAAAAATATTCAGTTTTGTGGTTTGCTTCCAGATGTTGGTGCTTCCAGTAATCAATCCATTGGTTGGAGAGAAGGTGATATTGTGCGTGGGTTTACTTGCTTCAATAGCTTATGTAAGTCACCTTCCGATGCCTTTTTTTTTAAAAAAAAAATAAAAATAAAAATTCCGCCCTACTGAAATACAACCAAAAAAAGAAAAAAGAAAAAAAGAAAAAAAGAAAAGAAACACTAACTGTGATTTTTGCTGTGCAGGCATTATTTGACGGCCTTGCTTGGGCATCATGGGTATGTACGAACTTGATGAATTTGTTATTTAGTTCCTATCCTATTTTCTATGAAAAAACTAAGTAGGTTTGCAGGCACAATTTAGTCTCTTATCAGTGTGTGTGTGTACAAATTTCCTTGCATGATGTATAGTTTATTGACACATAATGAGAGTTTCATGTGCATGCAGCAAAACAGGTTGTTTCTTTTTTACAAAGATTCAATGGTCAGAACAATCATCAGTGACATTCATCTTTCTTTTAAAGTTCCATTTGTCCTTCATGATATCGAGTCACTCTATGTATTCATTATGGCAGAGAAAGCTAAAGATATATCTGATATTTGGTTAATGAATTTCAATTCTGGATATGTTTCACTATCTAGTTGTAATAATGCAGCTCTGCCACAATGTAGGTGCCATACCTGAGTGCCACATTTAAAGTTGTTGTTGTCCTTGTACGACCAGCTGTAAGTATTGAAATTCAATTTTTTTCATAAAACTACTTGAAACAATATTTTATGGCCTTTTATTTTTCAATTCACTATTCAATTCTAACAGTATTTCCATTTTGCTCATCAAAATCTATGCAGACTTATGCCATTATTTCCAAAGCATCAAATTCAACCAATCAGGTTTGAAACATACCTATGATCCTATTACCTTGTGTAATTTATGTTACCGATTGTGTCATTCATTTAATTAATCTTCTTCTGTGTTGTAATGATCCAATGGCTGGCTTGGTGACACCTATGATGGCAAAGGTATTCGGATCTGTGCACAGCTGAGTCATGTGCTGACCTCGTGATGCCGCTAGCTGGATTCCACTGTCTCTCTGGCCGTTCGATTTAAGACACGTGTTGTCATCTGATTTTGTATATATATATATATGCTTAAGATGGGAACTGTTGCCCTAATTCGATTGTTATATGTTATGCTGTAATTCGAGATTGAGAGAGAGGCGATTTGAGAGAGTCCTCTAGGGTTTTGTCTAGGGTTCGTTCTGTGAAAGAATCAGTGGATTTTAAATACTGATTTGAGTAGAAGGAATTGTGAAGAGCTGTACTGAGGCTTCTCTGTGAAGGTTGATGATCAATAAAAGCACTGAGGCCGTTCCTGTCGTGGATGTAGACCGCTAGGGTCGAACCACGTAATCTTGGTGTTGTTTCTTCCTTTCTGCTTTATGTTATTTTGATTTCTTGCATGCTGCTTTATTTTCTTGTCACGATCTTGTTCTGTTTGTAAAGTTTTTTATAACTTGAATCTGTGATATTTTCTAAGTCAAATAGAAACTCGGGTAAAAACCATAACAAGTGGTATCAGAGCTTAGGTTCATGGGGACCATGAGGTTTGACATAGAAAAATTTACGGGGGAAAATGATTTCGGGTTATGGAGAATCAAGATGAGGGCACTCTTAGTCCAACATGGACTACAAGATGCCCTCCTTGGGGAAAAGAAAAAGGGCTCTTCCTCGAAAGAGGAAGACAAGGAGGCTGTCCATAAGGACATCTTCCAGAAAGCTCACAGTGCCCTAATCCTTTCTCTAGGAGATAAAGTCTTGAGAGAGGTGGCCAGTGAGGACACGACCGCGGGTATCTGGCTGAAGCTAGAAAACCTGTACATGACAAAATCCCTAGCTAACAGACTACACAAGAAAACCAAACTGTATACTCTCAAGATGACCCCTGGTACACCAATAGGACAGCATCTTGATGAGTTTAACAAAATCATACTTGACCTGGCCAATATAGACATTAAGGTGGAGGATGAGGATCAAGCTATCCTCCTAATGAGTTCCTTGGACTCTTCATACCTAAGTCTGAAAGAAACCATGATGTATGGTAGAGATTCTTTGACACTGGATGAAGTCCAATCAGTGCTTCATACCAGGGAACTTCAAAATAAGTGTGATAACAAACAGGATCAAGGTGAAGGTCTGTCTGTTAGGGGAAAAACAGAGAAGAGAGAAAAGAAAAACAAGAATGAAAACAAGAAATCAAGGTCAAGATCAAAGGGAAAACATTTTAAATGCTTTCATTGTCATAAAGAAGGGCACTTCAAGAAAGATTGCCTTGAAAGGAAACCTAACCTAGGTAACAAGTCTAAAGAGGCAGGGGATGCCTCTGTGGTGCTAGAGGGCTATGAGAGTGCTGAAGTGCTTACAGTGAGTGAAGTGGACTCAAGAACAGAGTGGATAATGGACTCTGGCTGCTCCTTTCATATGTGTCCTATCAGAGAATGGTTTGAGACATTCTCTGAATTGAATGGTGGACATGTAATCTTAGGAAACAATAAGTCCTACAGGATCATGGGTTTGGGGTCTGTTAGACTCAAGATGCATGATGGAATTGAAAGATTGTTAGAGGAGGTCAGGTTTATACCTGAGCTAAAGAGAAATTTAATTTCCCTTGGTATGCTTGATCAATCAGGCTACACCTTCAAATCTGAGGCAGGGGTTCTTAGGGTCACTAAAAGTTCCTTAGTTATAATGAAAGGGGTTATCAAGAATGGGTTGTATACCCTTCTGGGGAAAACTGTTGTTGGGGAAAACTGTTGTTGGGGAAACATCCCCTACACAGAGTTCTATAAAAAATGAATCTGTGCTATGGCATAGAAGGCTGGGACATGTAAGTCAAAGGGGGCTTACAGAACTTCAGAAACAGGGATTGCTGAGTAATCAGAACCTAGGAAATTTGCCCTTCTGTGAAGATTGTATCTATGGAAAGGCAAAGAGGGTCAGTTTTAAGTCTGCAATTCATAATACTAAACAAACCCTGGACTATGTCCAGTCTAACCTCTGGGGACCTGCAAGGGTAAACTCACATAGTGGAGGAAGCTACTTCCTCTCCTTAGTGGATGATTACTCTAGGAAGGTCTGGATATACATCCTAAAGAACAAGAGTGATACTTTTGGCAAATTTAAAGAGTGAAAATCTCTTGTTGAAAATCAAGTAGGCAGAAAGCTTAAGGTTCTGAGGACAGACAATGGCCTAGAATTCCTGTCAAATGAGTTTAACCTGTTTTGTCAGGAGGAAGGAATTCTAAGACACAAAACTGTGAGGGAAACCCCCCAACAGAATGGCTTAGCTGAAAGAATGAACAGAACCATCTTAGAAAGAGTTAGATGCATGCTCTCTAATTCAGAATTGCCCAAAACATTTTGGGCAGAAGCAGCTACTATTGCTGTACACTTAATTAATAGGTGTCCCTCCTCTACTATAGGGTTCAAAACTCCACAGGAGCTGTGGACTGGGAAACCTCCCAGTTATGACTATCTAAGGGTCTTTGGATGTGTTGCCTATGCACATTCAAAGACTGATAAATTGGAACCTAGGGCAATAAAGTGCATCTTTATAGGTTACCCTGAAGGGGTTAAAGGATACAAACTTTGGGTAGTTGGACCTGGAAGGTATAAGTGTATTGTGAGCAGAGATGTGACCTTTAATGAGTCACAAATGGCTCGGGTACATGAAGATAAATCAATTCAGAATAATGACCAGTCCTTAGAGGAATCTCAGGTTGAGGTGGAGCATGTTAACACCCAATCAGAGCCACAGAGAGAGAGTAACTCTGAGGATCAAGATTCAGGGGAACCCAGTCAAGGTGGAGCCAATTCTTGGAATCTCGCTAAAGACAGAAAGAGGAGGGTTATTAAACCTCCTCAAAGATTTGGACAGGCTGAGCTTACAGCTTTTGCCTTGACTGTGGCTAATGAGATAGTCTACCAAGAACCAAGGTCTTATAAGGAAGCAGTGGCTAGTAAGGATTCCTCTAAATGGCTATTAGCCATGCAAGAGGAGATGGAATCCCTTAATAAGAACAAAACTTGGGTTCTGGTACCTAGACCTCCAGGAACCAGATTAGTGGGATCCAAGTGGATCTTCAAGAAAAAGGATAGCATACCAGGAACAGAAGGGACCAGGTATAAGGCTAGGCTTGTAGCCAAGGGCTTCACACAGAGAGAGGGAATTGATTTTAATGAAATTTTCTCACCTGTGGTTAAACACAGTTCAATTAGGTTACTGTTAGCCTACACAGCTTTTGAAAACTTGCATTTGGAACAGTTAGATGTTAAGACTGCCTTTCTTCATGGAGAACTTGAAGAAGAGATCTATATGCAGCCTTCTGAGGGTTTCATTAATGAAACTAATAATAATCATGTGTGTCTCTTAAAGAAATCTTTATATGGCCTTAAACAAACACCTAGGCAGTGGTATAAGAGGTTTGATACTCACATGATTAATAATAATTTTAAGAGGAGCTGTTATGATAGTTGTGTCTATTACAGGGAAGAAAAAGGAACTTTTGTTTATCTGTTATTATATGTAGATGACATGCTGTTAGCCTGTAAAGATACTGTTTTAATTGATGAAGTCAAATGCATGTTAAAGTCTGAGTTTGAGATGAAAGACCTGGGCCCTGCTAAGAAAATATTAGGAATGGAAATTGTTAGGGACAGAGGCTCCAGACTTTTATATTTGTCCCAGAAAAATTACATTTCTAAGATTCTTAAAAGATTTGGTATGGATAATGTAAAATCTGTAATCACACATTTAGATCAACATTTCAAACTCTCTATAGATCAGGCTGCTAAAACTGATTCTGATTTCAGTTTTATGCAAAAGATTCCCTATGCTAGCATGGTGGGAAGTATAATGTATGCAATGGTCTGTACTAGACCAGACCTGACCTATGCAGTGAGTGTAGTTAGTAGATTTATGGGAAACCCTGGAAAACCCCACTGGCATGCCATTAAATGGGTTCTGAGGTACCTGTCTGGTGCTACTAACTTAGGACTTTGTTTTGGAAAAAATGTTGTGAAGGGTGGAGAGTTAACTGGTTTTGTAGACTCTGATTTTGCTGGGAACACAGATACTAGGAAGTCCTTAACTGGATATCTGTTTACTGCTTTTGGGGGAGCAGTTAGTTGGAAGTCACACCTCCAATCTGTTGTGGCTCTGTCCACAACAGAGGCTGAATATATAGCATTGACTGAAGCCATAAAAGAGGCCATATGGTTAAAAGGCATTGCAAAAGAGCTAAGTATTTTTAATGGTAACATTTCTGTGCACTGTGATAACCAAAGTGCACTTCACTTAGCCAAAAATCAGGTTTACCATGAAAGGTCTAAGCATATTGATATAAGGCTTCATTTCATTAGGGATGTTATAGAATCAAAGTTAGTGGGTGTGGAGAAGGTCTCAACTGAGGAAAACCCCTCTGATATGATGACCAAATCACTTCCTTGGTCCAAGTTCAAGCATTGCTTGGATTTAGTGTGTATGGAGACAGGGGACTGTCCCTAATAGGGGGACAGGTGCAGGAACAGCCAATGATGAGCTTTGATATAATCTTGGTGATATATAAATGATTGCCAAGGTGGAGATTTGTAATTTATGTTATCGATTGTGTCATTCATTTAATTAATCTTCTTCTGTGTTGTAATGATTTAATGGCTGGCTTGGTGACACCTGTGATGGCAAAGGTATTCGGATCTGTGCACAGCTGAGTCATGTGCTGACCTCGTGATGCCACTAGCTGGATTCCACTGTCTTTCTGGCCGTTCGATTTAAGACACGTGTTGTCATCTGATTTTGTATATATATATATATATATATATATGCTTAAGATGGGAACTGTTGCCCTAATTCGATTGTTATCTGTTATGCTATAATCCGAGACTGAGAGAGAGGCGATTTGAGAGAGTCCTCTAGGGTTTTGTCTAGGGTTCGTTCTGTGAAAGAATCAGTGGATTTTATGTGACGCCCCCAAATTCTCCTTAAAATAACACGGGAATCGAGGTGTCGGGATGATGACAACATGGGTCACACATCCCAACAACACGTGTCAAACGTGTGTGCATACGTGACATACATAAAAATATAGGTCGCAGCGGATAATAAATTAATATCTAAGTACCAGAATTTTTAGAAATATTTTATAAACCAAATTAATAAAAACTCTCCAACAGGAGATTTAATACAGTCATCCAAAAATACAATTTAAACGAATACATAATTATAAAAAGGGGAAAATATATTTCCCGAGATATCAATTAATAATATCACCTCAATAGCGGAGCCGTCTCCTCAGGCTCGGCCTCTCGAAAGTCTGCATCCAAACAAAACTACGACGCCAAGATGGCATCGCAGGTAAATACAAACCAACCAAACCAAAAGACAGAAATACATTAATGCCACAACAACGACCAAGAACAATTACCATATGCATGAAGCTCAAAATCATCTTCCTCAAAATCGATGAAATAACCACACTCGTCAAAACCTCTTTTTAATCCACAATAAAATCACCCATCATTTTCCATAAAATAATATCCTCAAAAACGATCATACCGGGCGTTACGTATCGTCGTCCCCGATATGATTTACACACACACCCGAAACCATAATGGGCGTTACGTATCGCCGTCCCCATTACGATCCACACACACTCATTTCATACCGGGCGTTACGTATCGCCGTCCCCGATATGAAATGCACACCCGATGACTATAATGGGCGTTACGTATCGCCGTCCCCATTACGTCATCCACACACTCACACGCTGATCACAACGGGCGTTACGTATCGCCGTCCCCGTTATGACTCAGCCCAAAACCATTAAAATCCGCTAAACACAATTTAAATCCCATTTTCCATTCTCAACACATGAATATCCAAAATCATGCCAAAATCCACTTTCCAAATATTTTCATGAGCATGCGCGTAAATACACAATGCAGACAACTATGCACCAAATAGCCAACAATTAAATAATCCAATCAACCAACAAATACCAATATCAACCATCACATATCAGCAATAATAAAATACAACAACTGTTGATGCCAAAAATATATTTAAATCTTAAAGCTCGTTTGGAAAGTACTTACAGCGATAAAAACGCACTTCCTTGAACAACGCCAGTCTGCAGCGTTTGTAGCGGTCACATGTACGTCAGGCTAAAATACTCGGTTTGACACTAAAATTTAGGGAGGTACTCATTGAAGGGTGGGGAATCTCATGGAGGTGGTGGTGTGGCGGCACAACCACCGGAAGGTGGCGGATCGGGGCCAAAAGGGGTGAAAACCCATTTTCGGGTTTGGGGTCGTACCAGGAAGGTGAGGCCGCGGTTGGGAAAACTGAGCTAGGGGGTTGACCGACTGGGTGAGGGGAGTCGAATGGTGGCGGAGGTGAGACCTACGGTGGCCGGACGGCGGCGCGGCGAAGAACGACCCGTTTAAGGCCCATTTCGGGTGAAGGGGCTAACCGGCCGCGATGGGTGGCTTTGGGCGGTGGGTTATGCTCGCCGGAGGTTGGGGAGTCTAGTGGTGGTGGTCGGAGGCCAAGGGGTGGCCGGCGGTGGCCGGAAAATGCAAGGGAAGCAAAAATGGGTATTTCGGGTTTGTGGCCGTGGAGGGGCGGTGGGGTGGCCGGAGGGGACACCACCGGTGCCGTTGAGCTCGCCGGCGTGAGGGGAGGCTGGTGGTGTGGGCGGTGTCGCCGGTGGGTGGCCGGCGGCGGTCCTGGGGCTGAGGGAGAGAAACGGCGAAAGGGAGAGGGAGGCAGGGGAGGGCTGGGCACGCGGGGAGCAGAGGAAAATGGGGAAGAAAAAGAAAAGAAAAAGGAAAAAGAAAAGAAAGGAAAAGAAAAAGGAGAAAAAGAAAAAAGAAGGGAAAAATGGTCTAATCAGAAAAACACAACAAATTAAATAAAAGCAGGCTTTAAATACTATAATTTTAATATCAATAAAATAAAATATTTAAAACCCCAACAATATAAATAAATTAAACCCAAGCACAATATTAATTATAAAACAATAATTAATATAATGAAAGCAGATAAAATAGATTCACATAATAAAATAAAGGAATTTAATTCCACTCATTAAAATAATTAACTCATTAAAATAAATAAGAAAAGCAATGTAACTCGATATCAACTAATTAATAGCTCAAATAAATATTTTAAATAAATAAAATATGACCAATAATATTATTTAAATAAATTAAAATAATTAATACCGAGAATAAAATAACGTGTAAAAATACACGTAAATTTGGGATCTCACATTTTAAACACTGATTTGAGCAGAAGGAACTGTGAAGAGCTGTACTGAGACTTCTCTGTGAAGGTTGATGATCAATAAAAGCACTGAGGCCGTTCCTGCCGTGGATGTAGACTGCTAGGGTCGAACCACGTAATCTTGGTATTGTTTCTTCCTTTATGCTTTATGTTATTTTGATTTCTTGTATGCTGCTTTATTTTCTTGTCACGATCTTGTTCTGTTTGTAAAGTTTTTCATAACTTGAATCTGTGATATTTTCTAAGTCAAATAGAAACTCGGGTAAAAACCATAACACCTTGCAGTCCATATATATTGGTATATTTCCCATTACTTAATATTTCCACCAAAAAACATCTTTCATAAATTGGGATAGGCTAGTGGATACTTGTGATAGGAGTGGTGCTATTTGTCTTCTCTAAAGAGTGTCACATTTGGTCTAGAACATCCCGTTTTACACTTTGTTAAACAAATTTTGAAATCAATCATAAAAAATGAGTCGAGACTTCTCAACCTGGTGTTAGTGCAAATCAATGATTAGTCCCATTTTTCCCCTTTTTCTTAGTAATTTTTGTCCGATATATCATTAAGTTATTTATTGATTCAAATGCAGTCAACATTTGCATCCTCTATTGTCTTTATAGGGGAAAGCACAAGGATTTATTGCTGTATGTGCATCTATATGCATGGTGAGCATCTACTCCCCCCCCCCCTTCTCTCTCTCTCTCTCTCTCTCTCTCTCAACTAAACCAACCTTCTAAATTTCTCAGGTTATTGCTTTATGTTATGCTTGCTTGCTTAAACCCGAACAAGCTTCAAACGACGTTTTGGAGTCGGAGTCGGGGGATGATATTGAAGCTCCACTTCTAGGTGATAGTTGATGATTCATAGATTGTAGGTCTCAAGTAGTTTGTAAATGTGTTTCTTGGCGAATATTGTAAATATTTGCTGTGTCCTTGAGTAGATTGCTGTTATAATTATGTTAGAGCCACCAAATTTCCAATCTGCAATTTTTTTAAGAAAGTCTCTCTCTCTACTGTTTTCCTTCTTGTGTTTCCTTGCACTCCCTTAAGGCATTCATGTTCACTTTTCTTGAGAGATATCAACAAACTCTGTAAAAATAAAATAAATGCTTGTTCGAGCTTTTTTAAGATGAAATTACGGGGAAAAAGAAAAATAGAACACATGTTTAATAATGTCATGTTTTTAGATTTAGGAAAATCCATATTTTATTTTTCAAACTATTACTCAATTTACAATACTACCACCAAATATGCAATTTTTTATTTCTCTTTAAGATTTATTTTTGGGAGCTCTTACAGCCTCCGTTATTTGGTATGGGTCCCGTTAGTTATTTTTTTTCATCATTATTTTTAACACTTTTAAATATTTAAAAAAATCATAATATTATTAAATAATATTTTCTTAATTTTTAAGTTTAAAAAAAAAAACTGAATTGGTGCACACCAACGAGACTCAAATAAGGGTGGCTTTAGCTTTTTCTATTTTTTTTAAAGAAAAATTGCCATAATTCATTTACAGAAAAACTTACATCCATGACATGATATATGCAGTGATATTCCCATATTAACCGTTGCCTTATAAACCAAATAATGCATTTTGAGTTCTATCAGCAAATTATTTCCTCTTGCAACTAGATTGATCTTTACGACTACTGATACTCTCTACAAATAAATATTTAAGAGATAACATTATGTCTAAATATATAGTGACTCAATTTCCATCCTTTATAAAAATAGAGAACTCAATCTCTATGGATAAACATATAAGAGAAAAATTACTTTTTCTATTTTTACTAAAAAATAAAAAAGAAGACAGAAAGATAGATGCAGAAAAATAACAGATTGATCAACTTTGATAGACTTTAGAATTTGTGACGACTCATGAAGGAAATAAGTTAATCTCTTTTCAATCATAGAGTCATATTTGATGGTGTTGATTCCGAAAATTCGGTGCATATGGTGAGAAAATTTGTGGAAGACATTGTATGTAATAACCATGCACATTTGTGAGCGGCGCATGAGGACCACTAAGGATAATTTTGCAAAATTATCATTACCTTCCAAATGATGTATGGTATAATAGTCTTATTGTGCTGCGCGTGTCTCTCAAAAGCTGTTGAAAAATTATAAATCTATCGTTGTCATTGTTGAATGAAATAAAATAATTCAAAAAAAGAAAATTACTTAAAAAGACAAAACAGGTTAGATGGAGAAATGAGAGAAATAAAAGGAGAAGAGGGCTCGAAGAAAGAGGGAAAAAATTAGATCTGGAGATTTTTAAAAGTGAAGGTTTGCCTTTTTCAGAAAGAGTTTTAAATTTGCAAATATTTTTTTATCTCTTAAAATATTGATTCAATCTTAAGATAGAAAAAATGTGATATGAATCGGCTTGAAATTTTAATACTAAAGAGGGAGAAAATTAATTCAATTATTTTCCATTTTTCTAATTTTTTTTAAAGAATATAAGAAAAACTATAAAAAAAAAAGTAAATAGTAAATTACTAAATAATTGGTTGAATCCTTGAACCCGACATGAATCCATCCGAAGCCAACCTACCCGAATTTAAGGACTCGAACACCGCCGGTTCGCCATTTACACAGAGTCTCGAGCGCAGAGATGAAAAAGGGCAGGTCGGCAGAGATAAAAACGCAGAATAGCTGATAGCGGCCATGGAAGTTCTCTCCACCTCAGCCGCAACCATACCTCACATATTTCCAAGAAAAGCCAAGAAAAGCCAACCCCAAAATCCCACTGTAAACATCAAATTTCCCAATCCGCCGAACGAAAGAAACCACCTTCATCTCTCTTTTTCTTCTTCTTCTTTCATTTCTCTTATATGTTTCTCTTCCACACCAAGTGCGACTTCAACTTTAACTACAAAGACATTTCTGACTCCCAGTGACAACCACCACTGGATGGTGCTCATGGAGGCTCCTCCACTAGGGCTCAATTCCAAACCAGAAGTTATTAACTATTACGTTAATACCTTAGCAAGAGTATTGTGCAGGTGGGTATGTTTCGTTTTAATTTTCATATAAAAATGTTTGCTTTTGGTCTGAATTATGGTTTGGTTCAGACATTTGGTTGTGGTTTGAACTTTAAGCAGTGAGAAGGATGCTCAGATGTGTATATATGATGCTTCTTGTGATTCCCCCTTCGGCTTTTGCTGTGACATTGACGAAGATACTTCCCGCGAGCTCGCCCGTAAGTTTCTGTTCTTTTACGCTTTCTTTGACATGATTCTAGTTTACAGCAGAATGAATCATTTGGTTGTGCTTCAATTCTGCACCATATTGATCCTTTAGAGTTTATGTTTGTGGAGAAATTGTGAAAGACGTTTTCATTTCATTGCTGCTTATGTGCGGCGAATGTCTTGTAGGTCATCCTGAGGTTTTATCGGTTACGCCCGACCCGGATTATAGTGCTGTTAAAAAGACATATAGCTTACTAACAGGAAGTACTTGGTTGTTTCCTGTGGCGAATACCAATCACTGGCTTGTTCGGATGGACAAGCCGGGGGTTGGAGTTGTTACAAAGGCACAAATGGTTGATTATTATGCTCAAGCACTAACCAAGGTGTTGGGGAAGTAAGAAAACATGATTTGAGTTCTTTTTTTTCCCGTTTCCATTTTGTTGTAACATTTCGATCAGAGCATCGATTTGATATTCTAACTTTGATCACCTTGTTTTTCTTAACTCTGAAAATGGAATGGTAATTTTGTAGTGAAAAGGATGCTCAAATGTGTATATATCACGTTTCTTGGCAGTCAAACTTTGGGTTCTGTTGTGAGCTTGATGATGAAAGTGCTAGGGAACTAGCTGGTTGGTATTTTCATTTAATTTATTTTTTTAACCACAATTTCCTTGTGATGGATTTCATAGGTTGAGGACAAATGCTTCCAAATGTGCAGGTGTACCAGGTGTATTATCTGTACTGCCAGATAAAAATTTTGAGTCAGAGAATAAGGATTATGGAGGTTTGTCCCTTTGTGTAGTAAAAATGCATCCACTTCCAGATAATATTTTATTTCTGATTGTAATTTCAATGATGGTATCATATACTCTGTCTTACTAGCTTCGAAATTAACTTATCTGTTGAAGCGTAATTGTATATGGTGATATCTTGATCTTTGAGATATATCACATAAGGGAAATGCTATTTATACTTACGATTTTACTTACATAACTATACATGCTGATTTGTTAGCTACTAAAAATGGTAAACATTTTGAAATTCGAAATTTGAAATTCGAACTAGAAAAGAAAATACTGATAAAATGGGGCTGCCACTTAATACGCTTTATATTGTGTGTAAAATTGTATGTACGTGTAGCACTACTCATTAAAAAACTTAAATATAAAACATATCCAGATTTGAAAGGTATATTTACTGATAAAAAAGAAGAAGAAGAAAGGTATATGATGTTGGGGTAAGAAAGAGGTGAGTGTAGTCAATCTGGTATTTGTCTAGCTGAAGTCTTGGAGATGTATTGAGGAAGAAAGGTGTTCAATGTCTTTGCAAAATTTCAAGGGAAGCTGATGTTGAAAATAATAACTTAATTATTGCCATGTTACTGGTTGCAAGAGTGTTCATGGGTTAATTTTTTATCATGGTTTTGTTAGTTTGCTTAAGTATGATTTAATCCCTTTGGAGAGAGGATTCCACTTTGAAGTGGAAGATGGCATACTCTTTAATCTTATCTCAGAGGAAACTTTGCAATTGTTTATTTAATAACTGAGATTATATAGCATTTATTTGTTGTACTTAAGCTATTGTAGTCATAAATCTCTTTTTTTTTTGAGATAAGAATTCTATAATTAATAATAAGGTGATTCTTGGCTTCCAAAAACAAGAACTACTAGTGCGGGACATTCTTAGGCAGGTTCCAAGTGACGTTGCTCTTCATCCCAATCTTCATTTGCATGGCCTCCACTCCTTATCTATTCATTTGCTTCA
Organism: Platycarya strobilacea; assembly: GCA_036898215.1. Lineage (NCBI taxonomy): Eukaryota > Viridiplantae > Streptophyta > Magnoliopsida > Fagales > Juglandaceae > Platycarya > Platycarya strobilacea. The sequence continues at coordinate 58,201,254 of CM072550.1, forward strand.
TCACTTTCATCCTCACCATCTGCTCTCTTGACTGCACGGTAGCCAATCTGTAACGCCCCACTCATGTTGGACTGAAGTATCACTAGGATACATAAAAAATCTCCAGGTAAAGAGATTCACATATTGAAAATAACTCATTTATTGGAGAAAAGAATTTCTGAACACAACGTCTTTGAACTGAAATTAAAAGAAAACTTAATATTGCCCAAACATAAACTAGTCCTAAATAAGGCTTTTATTGACGCAACATAAAAGAAACCAATACTTGTGAATGAAGTCACTTATTAACTCCTATGTGAAAATAACACTTATTCCTAACTAGGTCCTTGTAGTAGAACTATTCCTGGCCCTCCAACTCTGCATCATCATAAACTTCATCTATAACAACCAAGCAAAGAGAACAAAAAAAAAACAAAAATGAGTTTGAGGACTTAGTAGATAGCACATCACACTGTAAATCGTAGCATGGTTTAAACTTGAATTGGAGACTCGACGTGGTAGACATGTATTATAATATTTCTACATAGCACCTATAGTCATTATGAACATGGAAGAATCTATAATATTATAGTGACATGTGATGTGTATGCATAATGGCTTGTTTTTATCTTGATTGAACGTGGAGTGAAACACGCCTGAGTCCGTGTTTCACCTGACTTGTTTACTTGTACATGGGGTGAAACATGCTTGGGTCCATGTTTAACCGTGAAACACGCTTGAGTCTGTGTTTCACCTGACTTGTTTACTTGTACATGGAGTGAAACACACTTGGGTCCGTGTTTTACTTTACTTGTGGTGAACACGCTTGAGTCTGTGTCACCTTAAGGTTTCTTGTCTTTCTTAATGCATGGTAAATTGCTTGACTTCATGAATCTTCATAACATGGAATTTACTTATGCATGATATGCAGCAACGTGGCATATTCTTGTTCATGGTTTAATGTGGCATAATATATTTATATACGTGATACAACGTGGCATGGTATATTTCTCTTATACATGACGTGGCATAACATGATATGTCTTTATTCATGGCATGACATGGCATATGATGTTACCTACTTGGACATAGATTTCATGACATGGCATGACATAGCTAAATCTAAGCAGTGTATAAAACTTTCTGGCATACACGATCCAAGTGATGCATGAACAAAGCATTGGTGGAACTTAGCATTACATGATCATGATATACGTGGTCCATTTATCATCTGAACATGGCATGTGTGTAAATTATCACATGGCATGCATAATTTTTAGCTATTTTATTCCCTGGCCTATTTATCCTGAATGCTACATAATCATTTTTTAGCAATTCATTCCGTTCAACTTACATACACTCAAACATACCTTCATAATTCATCCAAGGTCATGAGAGAAATCTAACTTGAACTTGGCTTGTAGCTTAGCGTTCACATAGCAATTCCATAAACAAATTCTAATATTTACCATACATATGCAAATCATGCTATTTACCTCTCAGCAGTGTTTCCTGATTTCTAACTTGCGGTTCGTTACCTATATGAGATAATTGGCGTTACTAATTTCCTAGAAAAACGTCGTACTTATTTAATAAATAAATGCTCTACTTAGTGCATGTAATATCTAGTTTTTCTGAATGACCATGCAGTGCGAATATGTTTTACTCTAATTCTGTTGTATAGCATTAAATACGAAGTTCTAAGTCTATTCACATGGAAATTCTTAAGATCAAAATTCTGTTTTAATGATAATCAATTCTTAATAATTAAGAAGTTCTTCAAATAGCCACTAAGTAATTAAAAAGGTTTTGGCTTAATACTGGGTAGCATAGACTGAAAAGGCCTTGGGTTTAAGCCATAAGGGTTTGGGCTAGAAACCCAACCCGATTTACTGATCCAATGCATGAGGCTGGCAAGCTTATGGCCGAATGGCCGAATGGCCCAAAGGCCCATCCTAGATACATGAAGAGGCTGGCGTCTTTGTGACTCATGTCTAAGAGAACAGAGGCTAGAGGGAAAGGAAGGGATGTCGCACGCGACTTACTGAGAGCAAGGGAGAGGTGCGACGGTGGCTCAAGCAGCTGTGGGTGGCCGGCGATGCCTAACAGACCTTCTGGTCAGTGGTGCAATAAAGTGAGAAAAGAAAAGGAGAGTTAGAGAGAGATGAGCTATGGTTGAAAGGATGAGCAAAGATATATATATATATATATATACTAGATAGAAATAACGTGCAAAGCACGTTTATTTAATTTAATTTTTAATAAAAATATAATGATTATTCATAATTAAGTAGATGATAAATAATTATACGTTTTTATATATTATAAAAAAAATTAATAAAAATAATAAGATAGTCTCATAAATAAACATAACATATAGTTTTATCAAACTTGTTTGAAATAATTTTGATTAAAATTTTAATAAAAGGTTAGTTCAAGATATGATATTTTTTTAATTCCATGATAATTTAACATTTGTATTATTTTGTATGGCCTCAAAACAGAGGACATTAAAATATCTATATTTTTTTAGTTATGTGAGTATTTTTAAGTAATAATATGAGTTTTTTGAAAAAATAAATTATACAGTTGATAACTTATATAATAATGTTATATTATAATTTATAATTTATATAAATTTATTTAATCATATATATTTCAATTAAATATCAAACATATAATATTAATTATATGTATTGCTTATTATTACTAATTTAATATAATTATAATAAATTGTATATACTGTATATTAACTATATATACTGTATATATAGTTAATTTAATAAATAATGCATTTATTTTAAAATTATAAATTAATTTTTAAAAAATTAAATTATTAATCATATAATAGGAATAAAATTTTCATAAATAAAATTAAACTCTTTAACGTATAAATTGTTATGAATGATTTATTTCTATATATATTATTATATTTATATATTCAATACTATGATTGTATCATTCTATTTATCATTATGATTCTATATTTATTTTACATAAAATAAAATTAAAAAATATGTCCTAAGTAGGAATTCTAAAATAGAAAATTCTAGCATTATTTATGGGCTTAATGAATTGTGTTTAAAGTATTAAGTGGTATTAAATAGATGTTAAATGAGTTTTAAATGGAAAGTTTACTATTGTGGAAAGTTGAAGAGGTGGAATTAATTTTAATGCCAATAACATTATTTCAGTGAATAAATTTAATAAATTGTGTTTAAAACTGTAATTCTCATTAAATGCAGTATTAATTTTAACAGAAATTTACGGAAAGTGTTAACTTAACGGAGAAACAAGAATTTCCGTTAAAACAAGAATTTCCGTTAGATAGCCACTTTATATATATAAATATATATATATATATATATAGAGCGGCAGTGGCTGACTGGAAAGGTTGGGTGCGACGGGAAGCGGCCGGCAATCTCTGGCCCTGTTGGTGAAGCTCTGACGTACTGGGGTGGTTGCTGGCGGCTGGGCAGAATGCTATGCCTATGCGTGAGTGTGTTTTTCCTTTATGTGATGTTGTGTATTTTGGTGTGATAACCTAATGGTTTCTGGGGATCTTATAGGTGACGAAAGAGGGTTTCTCCCTATGTTTCGGTTAGAGTTTGATTCAAAAATTGAGTTTTTTGATTTAGAGATGGATTCGAATGAAAGCTAGGAGATATAGTATGAAGAGATTTTTTAATTTTTTTAAACTGGTTTATAGACAACTTCTGAAAAACTCTGATAAGAATAGCCTACAGTAAATCAGATAGTTATAGAATAAATAAAATAAAATAAACCCAACTTTGTCCTAATTCTGATTTTGAGTTCGTATGTTACACAATCCCATGCTCCTGTACCTTGATGCCAGCGCTGCTGTAATAGCTGCATTGTTCATAGGTGAAGGGTGTGGTTTCTGATGATAGTAACGTAAATATTCCCAGGAACCAATGTTTTTAATTGATATACCCTTTTCAGATCTTCTGGTTATAATGAGCTCAGCTCCACCAATCCCAAGTTCTACTTTGTTGTTGTCCATATCACCCGATGCAACCAGTTGCTTTCCATCCTCATCCACATAACTGCTGCTATAATCATAGAATTCTTCCAACTCTGCGTCCTCCTCCTCATCACCATCACCATAATGTACTCTGCAATGACTTCTTGCCACCATATGCTTCCTAACTGCTTTCAAACTGTTAAAAGGGTGACGGCGCTCATTACAGTACAGACACATGAAATCTCTTTTAACCTTAAGCCCAAGATAAGTAAGGAGCCCTTTTGGATCCTTCAGATACTTGATATCCAGAATGTAGAACCCATGCTGCTTGTGTGTGAACCATGCAGTTCTCTATGGTATCATGCTCTAGATCAGACATAAAACAAGAAGATGGGTCCAATTTCTCATAGTCATCACTGCCATCCTCGTCATCATCCATATCAATGTAGGTGGCATGCTCATGTACATTCAATTCTGTTAAGGACTTTGTTGCCTCAACAACCAAGTCTTCTTCAGGATCTACCTCCTCCCACTCATCTTCACTTTCTTCATCGACTACTTGTTGGGGTGGTTTACTCACAATGCGACGGGAGAGTGGCTTATTTATGGCCTTCTCTTCTTCATGGTTTGTTCCTTCAGACACCTGCATGATGTGACTTCAAGATTTTAGATGCTGAGCATTGAGCCTTGGAACTTCTATATCCTTTCCCACAAAGACCACAACTGTAGAGCATAGGTGTTTCGTTTGACTGGCCTCTCTCTTGAGTAAGCACGACTTGTCTACGTAGAAATAGTGCTTCAGTCACTCCAGGAACCCCGGTGATTAAAAAAAAAAAGACTAATAATGTGTAATTCGGATTTTATCTTAAGTTGTCCACTGCCAGTTTTTTCCGTTGTAGAGTAAACGAAGTTTATTTTCCAGGAAATTTACAGAGTTCTATGGATCGGGCAGATTCTTCAGAAGCAAGTCAAACAGGCCCTATAAAAACAAAGAAACTATTTGTTACTGGTATGTTGCAGCTTGGACTTGACTTATGGATTCCTTGCTCGTAAAAGTGATACTTTAGCTGTCCACCTATTTTGGGAGTGATTCAAGATGCAAAAGACCTCTTATTAATTTACCAAGCATACATGCTTCTTTTTTATTTTTGGTTGAAGTATGCCTTTCTGAGTTTAAATTGACTTAAATCACCAAAAATAACTTCAAACACAGTAAGGTTTTCCATTATGGGAACATTTATCAGTTTTTCTGTTTGAGATTAATTTTTTGTTTTTCATGTACCATTAACTTCATTTCTCCCACTTTTCTTGTTTGATCTCTTTCAATAAACAGGCCTCTCATTCTATACATCTGAGAAAACCTTACGAACAGCATTTGAAGGCTTTGGCGAGCTTGTTGAAGGTAGGTTGCAATTTTGTGTTCATATAAGGCAGCATTTCAATTTCTTAGGATTGGTATGCTCATACCGGTGTAATGTTTTCTCAACAGTAAAAATTATAATGGACAAAATTTCTAAAAGGTCCAAAGGTTATGCATTCATAGAATACACTACAGAGGAAGCTGCTAGTACAGCACTCAAAGAGATGAATGGCAAGGTTAGTTTTACTATATATATATACATACATTTTTTTCATATGAATCTTCCTTGTATATATTTCTCGTGTTTAATACTGATCTTAGATAAATGGGTTGGTTTTACTTAATTTTTGGTTCAGAATTGTAGATATAACAATTAGAAAAACTCTCAATATGTAAAGGTTGCCTTACTTTTAGCTGCTGCATGATCCTTGTAGATCATTAATGGCTGGATGATAGTTGTTGATGTTGCCAAGATCAATCCACCAAGATACAGCAGAAGCCGTCCTTCCAGATAGGAATAATCCCACAGAAAGAGACAGAGAAACGGGCTGCCCTCAAATGTTTCAGGTTATTGCCCTCAAAGCGTTGGCCTTCCAGATGGTATCTGCCATGGATCTTTTTTATCAGCTCGAAATGTTCTTTCAAGTGAAGCACTAGTGGTTATTGGCCTTACAGAAGGAAACATAACTTTGGTTTTGGCTGATATGCCAATAATTCATGCAACAAATATACATAATAAATCTCTTATTACAAGCACCATAATTACAGTTTTATATTCCTGTGGAAGAAGCTTGGGCCATAGTTGGAAAGGATTTCAGTTTCATTTTCCTGTTGAAGATGCTTGGTCCATAGGTTGAAAGGATCATATCTTTAAGAATGTGGAACTGAATCCGTAAGAACAAGGTGACCGGAACACAAGCCAAACAAATGATCAGAGGAATTGCAATCCGTAACTGCTCATTTAGGACGATTAAAAGAGCACTAGAAAAGGTTACCATCATGGTCGCAATAGAGCAGAAGAGGGTGAAAAGGCCTATTATCATCTGTCTCGGCAAATATTCAAGGAAATCATCTTCTGAATAACGTGACGTAAGGATTCCCAAAAACATCAAGACTGAAGTTGAGGACAAAAAGAAGGATAAGGCATCGGATATCATAAAAACTCTAAACAACTTTTCCTCCAAGAAAATTGGCAAGCCTGTATCTTGTTTATTACCGCCTGGAATGGTAAAGGCTGCTGCAAACATAACAGTAACAATGAGAGCACCCACGACCGTACATGACCCTGCTGTATCCTTCATCCATTTCTCTCCCTTTTCCATCATTTCCTTGTGATTCTTCGTAAACAATTGTTGGGGAGTTAAATCATCCTCGTTGGTATTTTCCTTAAACTTGGGCTGGACAATTCTCTCTACCTCCTGCATATATTAGAAAGAAAATGTTAGATCAAGAATGCTACCAAGTAAGACTATTTACTTGGATATGTAGTACGTATTAGAAAGACTGAAAACCGATCTAACCTTACACAGATGAAATAGCAAATATAATAAGGTCAATGCTTCCAAATTATTTATGATTAATCTACCAGGTCCATGTAAACAATATCGTCAGCTCCATTAATATGGAATACGTACAGAGTGCTATATATATATATATATATATATATATATATATCAGATCACATGTACAAGGATAGAGAAAAAGGGTATATATAATTAATTGATCTATATAACCAATCCTAATATAATATCCCAATACCTCAGCCTTCTACGACCTGGTCAAAATCCAAAGATAGAAATGGTCTCACAAATTTTTTTCTTTCTTTTTAGATGTTAAATATTGTTCAAGATCCCACATTGGTGTTTCTTTCTGATCTGTACCATGAAGCTGAAAACTAATGTAGATCACTCAGGGTCTGATCAGTCTTGTTGGAAGCCTACTTCATATGTTTATTTCAGTTCACTTGAGGCACTCAGTCTTGCTCGAACAAGAACTCAAGAAAATCTTAATTTAGATTTGTTCCAATCTGGGAGCACCACACAGGCCGATTGCTAATTAAGTTTATCTCCCTCATAAATCTCAAGCAATTGTACGTATAAGGCTACTGATTAGGAGGTAGCTAGTTATTTAATAAACTTTAATTTTAGCTTGCTTATTGATGATCCTCTCATGGAACTATTGCATGGGATTTTGTTTACCAATGTTAATAAGTGAAGGATGCCTTGCTTTCTAATTTTCAGCAAGATTAACCTATTAATATATTAATCACGATATATATAAACTAGGGGTATTGGGATCCTTATAAATACCCCAGGCCCAAACTAGTACTAGTAGAGAGAGAGTAGAGAGAGAGAGAGAGAGAGAGGACCTTGAACCATTGTAACTCTCTTTGCATTTGTAAAGCTGCTCCTGGGATTTGACTAACCCTAGTGGCCGAATCTGTAATGATCCCTGCCATATGCAACATGTTATTACGATTGACATCTAAACATGTCAAGAAGTAGTTCATCGTCGTATCTAGCCCGTAGAGAATGTTAAAGATTTTTTCTTGACGATGCAAGACAGCAAGCATAAATATGTTCCGTTCGTTTTTATCTTCGGCAAATAAGGTCAATTGTCGATCTGTTTCAAGCATCTTAGAAACGAACTCAAAAATCCCGTTCTTGGCAGCCTGGCAAATTGCATCATAAACTAGGCCACGCTTAAGACGTTGTTCATGAGTTCTTGATTCTGATATCCCTTTACACATTTGATAAAGAAGTACATTGTATTGGCCATGGATCCTCTTCATCTCGTACAACTGCGTGATTCCTTCGATAATTATCGAGACATTTGTCAATCAGTTAACTAGATGAAATCATAATAATAAAGAATTTAAGAAAAAGAAAAAAAAAACCGTGAATTAATTTTGATGAAGTGCTGGATAAGGTATACCAAGGAAGTTGAGGACTCTTGAAACTAGATAGCAACACGGTGCCGACGGTACTGCAAAGAAAAAAAAAATTGTTTAATTACTTGAATTAGAAACTAATTATACCCAAATCAAAGCTAGCTAGCAGAATATTTCTTTTTCAACATACTAATTCGCAGTTGTTTCATTTTCTCATTGGTTATTCATTCTGAGTAGTGAGAAACTTCATGATTATATAATTCCATATGTGGGTGTGTGTGTGTGTGTGTGTAATAGAATATACAACGAAAGCTCATCATAAGGCTCTAGTGTTGAGTATATAATAAATAACTAAATCTAATTAAACCTTGGAACAAATAATGATTTTATATAGCATCAGAGTAGATATCTTGAATTCTAACTCTCTTATTGATATTTTCATGTTATGCATGCAAGGTTGTCTTAAGTTATTGTAAGCTTAATTTATCCTCTTTTTCTCTTGGGTCATTAACATTACTTTACTGGATCATTTACCGCTTCATCCATATATACAGTTAATTAACATCTTAATGCGTTACTCGATTAAATGTGTACTTGTCTATTATATTTCTCACTTATTTCTCTTAATTACTATGATATTATATATCATTAATTGACTTATAAAAAATCATATATCAAATTAAATTACGTACTAACCAGCTTATAGGACATAGCATATAATATAATTTTTTTTTTTTGAGAAGTAGCATATTATATAACTAATTTGGAAGTTGGGCGTAAGTTCATGTTGGTACGTACCACATCATCCATTCTTATATTAAATGACTATTGATAATTTCGTCATTTAATGAAGAGTCAAGTTATAAGTAAATATTAAAAAACATGGAACTTTAAAAGTTTAGAGCATTTCATTATATTAATAATCTTCCTACTATAACATTTTTTTATATATATACCTGATTAATTACGTGCGTTTATAATACAACGAAGAATGGCATTTTCTCCTACATTATATATATATATATATATATATGGTTTCTTGAGTACTAGTACTCCATATATAATTAGGGAACGACTTCTAGATTTTTGAAAATTATAAACTAGGATAAATCTTTTCTAGCTACCATGTTGACTTAACAGCTAGCAAAGCTTGAAAAAGGGTATCAGGTAAGCATTGAATTGGACAATTCATGACAATTTTGAATTAGTTATTTCAGTATTGATATAAACTAGAAATAAAAATCATATATAATGCATTTCAGGTATTTTATATCATATACAAAAGAGTATTATAAATACAAAAGAGTATCATCATGTAGCGATCATTCAGTGGCGGAGCTACGTTGGAGCAGGGGATGCTCCCCCTAGCCCCACCCCTTTTAAAAAAAATAATATATGGTTTTTTTTTTGTATTAATTTTACTTAACCTCCCCCTAAAATAAATCTCTAACTCTACCACTGCCATCATTGCTCTTGGACTAAAGTTTAATTTGATAGAAATATGGTAGCCCAAAGGATGGCCGCTAAGCGGACACAAATGTCCTGTCTCAAAAAACATATTGCAGCTATAATTATATGAGAAAATTTGGGGATCGGTTTGTCTGATTTCTTTGAAAAATGGACGCTGGCGGTTCCGGTAGTGGTAGGCGACACTGCCAATACCATTGTGACCGCTGGCTTCCGGCGACCCCACCCCTGTGACGGCGACTCCCGACGACCTCCGATATGCTCCACGCAGCCTTAAACCTGTTTCGGGTCGCCGGTGCTGGCTCCGTCTTGGCTGAGGCTGAACACCCTTTTAAAATCATCTTTATTTTATTTTTTTATTGTGTTTTTTATTAAGTTATTTATTTATTTTTATTGTGTTTTTTTATTATATTTTTTAAATTATATTTTTTTTATTGTATTTTTAAATTTTTTTTATTATATTTTTATTAGAGGGCTATTTTTAATGGGAATCAGTCGGAGAGTCATTTATATATCATCACAAATATATATCTTCAATTATGGCGATAAATGTAGTCCGTAATGTGGATCGATCCAATGCACCACAAAAAATTATAAAGTAAATATTATCACAAAAAAAAAAAAAAACAAACCGAAGATGTTTGCCAAATGACAAGCCAAATTTATGGGAAAATAAGCGCTTATTAGGCAAAACTAGCTAGCTAGCGTACCTGATCGGTTAATGGAGTAATATTCACCGCAGATATGATCAGGAGCCGATGGAATGCGCATACCTTCTTAGCAAGAAAAAAGCGAAGAAATCTAATAATTAAGTACATGCAATATGGTAAAACTTTTATAGTATTCTAAATCTGAATGATCAATTCTTCCTAATTATAACGACAAAAAAGAAAGAGTCAACAAATCAAATGATCTTAAGTATGCCTTAAGTTAATAAAAGAAATATAGTTGTTTTATTCTCAAATTAATGTGTGGAGCATGCAGTACACCATATATATATATATACGCATTATCATTGTTAAGATTTGATTTATAACATTTAAATAATTTTAAAATTTATCTTTCGAATTAAATTATGTCATACAAGCATTTTACTAATTATGTGCTCTACAGTATGCTGACTTCATAATAATTTTTTTAAAAGAAATAGCAGATCATCAAGAAATGACTTAAGGGATAGCATCAATCGGCTTTAGAACTTAAGTACGATGTTTTATTGTTTTAGAACTTAATTTCTAAATACAGCTAGTCTGATAATTATGATTTTATTTATTTATTTTTATCTTTGTTTCAATTAACACAGATCATGGGATTTATAAAGAGTCTACGCAGCAGAATGTTCTTTTAAGCTTTTGATCTCATGGAACTTGATTTCTTTTTTAATTGTACTTAAGAAAACGTAATATATATTCCACTATTATTATATAATTTGACCCTTTTTTTTATTTTTTATTTTTTAAATGAGCCATTAATATTGAAGAATATTACAAAGTAAAAGAAGAGATCTAAAGGAGAGAGTGGTAATATTACAGGAGTAGATGAGTTGTTTCCAAAACCCGAGCTGATTTCCACTTGGGAAGGATTGAGGCATAGAGGCCAGTGCTAAGATTGGAGACAGTACTTCATCCTCGTCAAGAGCCAGTGCCAAACGTGGGCAGTGGCGGATTAATCTCAAAGCAATATCTGTTTTGTCGTACGGCCAGGCGTATCATGCATGAACACGAGAACATAAAATTAATGGTCAAAGAGGAATTACTATATTTAAACGGCCATGTCAATCATGTATAGAGTTTTTATATAGTAACCATGCAAGTTCCCATCTCACTATAAAATATGGCTTTTTATTATTATTCTGGGATGATTATTTATTTTAAATATATATATATATATATATTTATATAAAGATTGATGGATGTCACCATATAATGGAATGAAATTGAAAAAATATTCTACCTATCATCTCTTACACCCTATATTAATATGTGATTTATCATTTTTATCATTTTATTAATACACATATATTGATGTACTGTAAATGTGTGTTAAATAAAAAAATAACAATAACGAATCACATCATGTACTTGGGTGTGTGATGTGTGGATGATGATCAAAAGTATTATTATTATTATCATTTTTTGTATAAAACTTCTGTATGTGTAGATCAAACATTTCTATTGCTAAATTAACAGTACATACGAGTTCTTACCCAAAGTTTCACTATAGATAGCACCGTTAAGAAGCTTAGCATTCTGAATTTCCTGATGATCATTATCAGGAGCTTGTGGAGTCAGATCTTTATCATGGGTAAGAGAAAACAAATGGCGCGCCATTGCTATTTGCCCGAACTTAATAGCGATAACGACAGGAAGATTCCCTTCGGAACTTTTAATATTGATCAAGCTAAGAAGTTTATGAAGCATGCAGTCCACCATTGTCTTGTTTCCAAGCACGGCAGCCGCGATTAGAGCTGTGTAACCGACACTATCACGCATTGCCAAGCCCTCATTCGACATTTGATTCTCGACCAACTCCTGCACTATATGCTCATGTCCATTTATAACAGCAATGTGAAGAGCCGTTTCGCCTTTACTTGTGATGCTCTCATTCAATGCTACGGTGGGACGTTGAGACCGAAGAATGTCTATTGTCTTTTCCAAATTACCGACTCGCACAGCATTGAGTAAGTAGTCTTCATCCTGACTGCGTCCGGAACTCATGTTCTCCTGCGGCGCACCATTTGGCATTTTTTCTTTATTTTCTCTGCTATGTTAATTAAATGTCAAGATTTTTATTTTTTTCAAAATTTCAAGAATTAAATATACATACAAAAGCAAACGTCAAAGATTTTTTTTTAAAAAAAAAAAAAATTTAAAATCAATGTGTAGACCATACAAAAATATAAAGGAAAATACTAAGCTCTCGCTGCTGGGTTACTTTTATTTTATTTTATTTTTAAAATTTTGACTTTATGATTAAATAAAAGTTTTTAAATAATAATGTGATTTTTTTTTCTTTCATAAAATGTTTATGACTGTTAAAAAAATAATATAAATATATTTTACCGGTTTGAGAATAAAATAATTTATTAGAGTGTGTGCAAACTCTATGTAATCTCTTATTAAAAAAAGTATTTTCCTTATCTTCTCTTTTATATTTTCTTTTTGATAAATAATCCTAAAATGAGAAAGATAAAATTAGGATGGGGGACTCAGTAACTATATATATATATAGCTCGTTACAATAAATGCATTAAATAAAAATACAATAAAAATAAAAATAGTATGAAAATATGATATTAGAATGACAATCCATAACTATAATTTATTTACAACTTGTTAATAAAATAATGTGTTTTTAAAATTCAAACACATTAAACAAAAAATAAAAATAAAGTACATATTTTAAAAAATATTATTATATTTACAATTGTGTAAAAATTGTAAATTGTAAATTGTAGTTGCTGTTTTGATCATTTTTCTAAAATATAATATGGTCTACATGATCTCAATTCCTATCTCGACGAAAGATCTTTTTCTGCGACAATCTTATACACATCCACGAGCTGTAATAAGAAAGTTTTGGTTTGGAATCTGGATGTTCCATCTCCTTCCCTTTAAAAAAAAAAAATAATTATAAAACGGCGCCTAAACTCAATAAATAGGAATTAAAAAACAGTGGATTTAATTAATCACTGAAGAAAGCTAAACTTATAAAAACTTAAACTTCATCACTGATCTCATGTGAACAGATAATTAATATATTACTTACGACGATATCTGGACGGAAGGAATGGGTTTTCTTCAAAATTAACTGTCGGTGTGTAAGTCTCCGTTGGCTGTTGTAGTCTCCGGAAGACAACGCATTCGGCCTTGCAGAAATGATGAACTGCACAGTCCAAATATTCCTTCGGAATTCCTTCTTATCGTTACAACAGAAGAGGACAACAGAAGAGGACAATATCATGAGCCAAACGCACGAATGAGTCCGCCTGTTGAGGTCTAATCATTTCTTTTTTATCTGATTAAAGCAGATGTCCTGAGATTCCAAATGTTTTTGGAATATATATGTTAGAATAATTAAATCAGAACGCACGGCAGAAGTATTATTCTCTCATAACAAATATTTTAAATCTAACACAGTTGTTTTAGGAATTCTCTGGCATTGTTTTTCCTCCGAAGTAATATCTAAGTAATACTTACAAATTTCACAATCTAAATGTCTATATAAAAAAAAATTAGTTTTTTTGACGGATTATTTGTTACAAATATGATTATTTGTTACGAAAATTAACAGAAAATAACTATTTTGACAGAGAATAGTTAACTACAAATAGCCAGATTTCTTGTAGTGTGTCAAGACTAGAAAAAACTTTTTTGAGAAAGAGATTTTCTATTTTTTGTACTGCACACTCATTAATCAAAATGGGGAGAGAGATCATGTAAATAACTCCTCTAATCATAACTCCCGGCTGGCCATTAAGGATTAGCCATCAATGTTTATGAAGTGATTTAAAAGCCACTTTATAACCCTTAAGAGAAGGTGAAGGAGTACTCACTATAGATGTCTCTTTTTTACATCTCCTACTCACATATAGTAGGCAAGACCTCAAATCTAAATCTCTCAATATGTTCTCAAATTTTTTTATACTGGCAAATAGGTCGTGCGACTATATAGCACAGATGTAAAATAAAATTGAAAGCACTATACAAAATCTCTCTAGACCAACATAGTAATATCCCTAAAAAAGTATTTCGTTACACCCCAATTCATTTGGTCACATCATACTAAGCATCCCTAATCCCTTGTGTGACGCTCCCAAATTCCCCTTAAAATAATGCGGGAATCGAGGCGTCAGGATGATGACAACACGGGTCATACATCCTAACGACAAGTGTCAAACGTGTGTGCACACGTGACATACATAAAAATATAGGTCGCAGCGGATAATAAATTAATATCTAAGTACCAGAATTTTTTTTTTTTTAGAAATATTTTACAAATCAATTTAATATAAATTCTCCAATAGGAGATTTAATACAGTCATCCAAAAATTAAATTAAACAAATACATATTTATAAAAAGGGGAAAATATATTTCCCGAGAGATCAATTAATAATAATACCACATCTATAGCGGAGCCGTCTCCTCAGGCTCAGCCTCTCCAAAGTCTGCATCCAAAAAACTACGACGCCAAGATGGCATCGCAGGTAAGTACAAACCAATCAAACCAAAAGACATAAATACATTAATGCCACAACAACAATCATGAGCAATTACTATATGCATGAGGCTTAAAATCATCTTCCTCAAAGTCAATGAAATAATCACACTCGTCAAAATCCCATTTTGATCCACAATAAAATCCCAATAAAATCTCCCATCATTTTCCATAAAACTAATATCCTCAAAACCGATCATACCGGGCGTTACGTATCGCCGTCCCCGATATGATTTACACACACACCCGAAACCATAATGGGCGTTACGTATCGCTGTCCCCATTACGATCCACACACACTCATTTCATACCGGGTGTTACGTATCGCCGTCCCCGATATGAAATGCACACCCGATGACCATAATGGGCGTTACGTATCGCCGTTCCCATTACGTCATCCACACACTCACACGCTAATCACAACGGGCGTTACGTATCGCCGTCCCCATTATGACTCAGCCCAAAACCATTAAAATCCGCTAAACACAATTTAAATCCCATTTTCCATTCTCAACACATGAAATCCGAAATCATGCAAAAATCTACTTTCTAAATATTTTCATGAGCATGCGCGTAAATACACAGTGCAGACAACCATACACTAAATATCCAACAATTAAATAATCCAATCAACCAACAAATACCAACATCAACCAACACATAGCAGCAATAATCAAATACAACTGTTGATGCCAAAAATATATTTAAATCTTAAAGCTCGTTTGGAAAGTACTTACAACGGTAAAAACGCAATTCCTTGAACAACGCCAATCTGCAGCGTTTGTAGCGGTCACATGTACGTTAGGCTAAAACACTCGGTTTGACACCAAAATTTAGGGAGGTACACTTTGAAGGGTGGGGAATCTCATGGAGGTGGTGGTGTGGCGGCACAACCACCGGAAGGTGGCGGATCGGGGTCAAAAGTGATGAAAACCCATTTTCGGGTTTGGGGTCGTACCGGGAAGGTGAGGCAACGGTTGGGGAAACTGGGCTAGGGGGTTGACCGGCTAGGCGAGGGGAGTCTTTTGGTGGCGGTGGTGAGGCCTACGGTGGCTGGACGGCGGCGCGGCGAAGAACGACCCGTTTAAGGCTCATTTCAGGTAGAGGAGGTAACCGGCGGTGATGGGTGGCTACCGACGGTGGGTTATGCTCGCCGGAGGGTGGGGAGTCTAGTGGTGGTGGTCGGAGGCCAAGGGGTGGCCGGAGGTGGCCGGAAAATGGAAGGGAAGCAAAAATACCCATTTCGGGTAGGGGGCCGTGTAGGGGCGGTGGGGTGGCCGGAGGGGACACCACCGGTGCCGTTGAGCTCGCCGGCGTGTGGGGGTGAGGTTGGGCTAGGCGGTGTCGCCGGTGGGTGGCCGACGGCAGTCCTGGGGCTGAGGAGAAGAGACGGACGAAGGGGAGAGGGAGGCAGGGGAGGGGCTGGGCACGCGGGGAAGCAGAGGAAGAGAAGAAGAAAAAGAAAAAGAAAGAAGAAAAAGAAAAGAAAAGAAAAAGAAAAAGGAAAAAGAAAGAAAAGAAGACTACTAGAAAAAATACAATAAATAAAATAAAAACTGACTTTAAATACTATAATTTTAATATCAATAAAATAAGATATTTAAAGCCCACTAACAGAAATAAATTAAATCCAAGCGCAATATTAATTATAAAACAATAATTAATATAACGAAAGCAGATAAAATAAATTCACATAATAAAATAAAGGAATTTAATTCCACTCATTAAAATAATTAACTCATTAAAATAAATAAGAAAAGTAACGTAACTCGATATTAACTAATTAATAGCTCAAATAAATATCTTAAATAAATAAAACACGGCTAATAATATTATTTAAATAAATTAAAATAATTAACACCGAAAATAAAATAACGTGTAAAAATGCACGTAAGCCCGGATCTCACACCTTGTGTTCAAATAACTCAGAACAATACTCAATCTCTATACAATATGATGTACTCATTATTATATTGCAACTCCGAAGAAGCAATATAACTTGCTTGCAGTGAATACATACCATTATTGATGTGTTACAAAAAAGTCTTCCCTTTGCACTCATATCATTTAGTTTCAGTCTAATCACTTTCCCAACAATTTTTAAACCGAATCATTTATAGCTATAGATAACATGCTAAAGTAGTACACTAAAACATCAATCTTGTGACATAATCAAAGGTCTCCTAAAAACATAAATAAATTAAGATCATCAATTATAATTTATAGGATTCACACGGTGAGGAAGCAAGGATTTAGTCATTCACCTCTAATGTTTGTCGCAAAAGCACATGTATGAAATACAAGTTATGATGTAGTTCTCTTTCTAAAGAAAGAGCATATATCTAATCTTACTATACTTTGTAGATCTTAGTTTAGTCATTATCTCAGCGTCTAACTGACGCCGGATAGAATAGTGAATATTCTGCAGGCCAATTTTAACAGATGATCAATAGGAAAGAACACAAGAAATTCGCCCAAAAACTCAAAGAAAACACCTCTGAAGTTCCAACTGAATATTATCAAATAAAGTAATGTCGAAAATCAATCCACAAGCCAAACTGTATAATCAAAAATCGTCTAATACAGAATTTTATCAAAATTAGCAAAATCCCGAAATCATGCCAAAATGAAATGAGAAATAAAATAAGAATTTTGCAAAAAATTTAACCCAAATCAGGTTCAGAATCACTGCCTAAACGACAGATGAAATATTACAAAAATAAGTAAAACTAACTAAAAATAGTGTCGAAAGGATAGTGAAATTTGAGGTTGAAAACGATGCACACCGAACATAGCTCAATGGCCATGACGTATGAGTCGAAAAGAGTTTTTCGAATTGAGACCTTATGCGCGATTCCGAAACCTATAGCCAAAGTTATGAAAAAAATACTGAAATATATCTGAAACTGCTCCAATTAAGAAAATATCACGATCACTTGTCGTCTTTGCACTAATCTGCCAACTCATGGTATCTCAATACATCAATGTGCAATTTGATAGCTTAACATCATCTGTCTCGAATCCTCTTATATCAGTCGTCCCAGGTTGGAAATAACTCGTTCTCGAGTTCATAGCAGTATCATCGGGATCCACAAAACAAAGACTCAGATGCTCACAAGATCCAATCTTCTACTCCTTAAGCAGACAACGATGACTATCAACCTGAACCTTGTACTTGGCTTTGCACCCATGAATGACTAGTTTCACCTGCTCATTTTCTTCTAAAGACTTAGACATGAAAGCAAGTTAATATTATTGGCTTTTGGGATAGGAGTGGTTCTTTTCCGATCAGGTGCCAACACAATCTTCTTCTCTTTGATGCTAAGGGAATATGTATTTTTCCGCCCATTATAAACAAACCTGCAATCATACTGCCAATGTTTACCTAACAATACATGAAAAATATCCATAGGCACAACATTACACTAAACATTGTCAAAATATTTATTGCCTATCTATTGTTACCTTACTGTCTTTATTCGGTCATGACAATTTGTATAACTTGGAATGACGGTTTGCCTTCAATTACAACTCCTGGACAGTTTTTTTAGACACTACGTTCTCATAGCTGCTAGTGTCAATGATTAGCTTGGTTTTTTATTTGCAATTGTGTAGATCGTATGGAAAATATTGGTTCTCAACCAATTGTCCCTCGAATCGCCCTTTGGAGTCAGTATTTTCCACATGATCAAACAGGTTTGCACAGTCATCTCCGTACAGCACATCTACCTCTTCAACCAATTGTTCCTTAAATCGCCCTTGGGAGTCATTATCTTCCTCGATTAATAGATTATTGCCCTTCTGATTGGCAGACTTCTTGCAATCAGTTGTTCTGTGTCCTTGTTCACCACATCAAAAACACTTAATATTAGGATTAGAATTACCCTACGGTGGCTGCTGGGAAGGACGGTTTTCTTGATGGTGACTTGACCAACTGCTTTGATCGCTCCTGATCACTGGCTTTCGATTTTGCTGTTTTTCAACAGCAAGTGCACATTGGTATGCCTCTGAAATAGTCTACAACGAGTGAATGCTAAGGACATCCTATAGGAGTTGTCGCAATCCCCTCAAATACCGCGCCACTATCGGCTCCTCTGTCTCAGATAAATCGTTTCAGGCGATCAATTGGTAGAACTCCTCCGTGTAATCATCGACCGATCTCGCGCCCTGCCTCAATGAATGAAGTTGCTGAAAAAGGATTTGGGTGTAACCGAAGGGAAGAGTGTGACTCTTCATCTTCTTCTTCATCCTCTCCAATCAATGATCTTGGACTTATCCTGCCTATCACGTGATTGCTTCAACTGCTTCCACCACACAGATGCTCTGCATTTGATTTTGATAGTGACTAGTTTCACTTTGACACTATATGGGAAATCCTTATAATAAAAAATATGCTTGACTTCATTTATCTAATCAATGAAGCCTTCAGCCTATAACATACTAGAAAACTTGGGCAACTCTCGTAAGACTTCAGGTTTTGTGTACTTTATGTATTATTTGTATTATTATTCATTGTTGATATATTTTATTATTATTATTTATTCATTCATTTTGAATTTTTATCATTATTATTTTGGTTTAATTGTTTTTGTTTTATTATTGTTTAAATTGTTGTGTTTTCTTTTGTGTCGATGAGCGTTTTACTTTTGGGCTTTTTTCGGATTAGTTATTTTATTTTAACTTATTAAATTATTGAATCTTATTATTTCATTCTATTTCATATTGTGACATTTTAATTTAATTTATTGAATCTTCTTCCTCTATTCTATTTTTGAGTTTAGACATTTTGTGTAGTATATTTAATTGTTTTATTATTTGGTTATTTACTTTACTTTATTTTATTATATTAATTGTTCTCAGTTTATTTCTATCAAGTTGTGTTTTGGGGTTTTAATTATTTTATTTTATTAAGTTGTGCTTTTATTTTAACATGTTGGTTTTTGTTTTATTTTATTTTATTTGTTATTTTCGGATGTGGGTCATGTTTTAATGGGCTGTATGTGTGGTTTGTTTTGTTTTAAATTGTTGGGCTGAAAATAGAAGAGAAAAGGTCCAGCCCGTGTGCATCAAGCCCATCCTCTTCCCTACAAAACGACGTCGTTTTGGCAAGTCGTTAGGGCCTCATCGTTTTCCTTTCCCCCTACCTACGCGCCACAAGTTTTTGTCTTTTTTCCTCACTTCTTCTCTTATTTTCTCTTCTCCAAGTGAATTCGTGAGCTCCTTTGTGCATTGCCGCCGCGTGTCGTTGCTGTTATGGTCGCTTTCCTTCTCGTCGTCGCTCATCGTCGGTAAGAGCTTTCTCTCTCTCTCTCTCTTTGCGATTCTTGGGTGTCGTAATTGAGTCATTGCCTTGCCGTCGCAGGGGCTCTGTTGAGTAGCGGTCGTTTCTCCCTTCCGCCACCATCTCGCGACCCATAGGTAAACTCTTCCCCCTTCCTCAGAAATCTCTTTCTCGGGCTAAGCTTTCCTTGTGATGTTCTTCTTCTTCACCGTAGCCTTGTGTCGTCGCCCACGACCTCGCCGTACCACCCAATCATAGCGTCGTTTGCAAAACCCTAGAAAACCCATCTCGGCCTATAAATAGACTGAGACCCATGCCTTCAAAACCCATCCCAAAATCAAGTTTCACACTCTTCTTTAGCTCAGATTCGAGTTCCTTACCCTTCAAGCACTACTTTGACTCCCTTATGAGTTGTTTGGCCTTGCGTCGCCGGGCTCAAGCACTACTCTGACTCCTTTGAGGTCGAAAATGATGCACACCGAGCAACGTGCAATGAACGTGCTCATGGTATCCGGGGCGCACCCGAATCTGAAATGCACCCGAAATTGTCCAAATTAAAAAAATATCACGATCAAATATGGTGGTTTTGTGTTTATTTACCAACTCATGATATTTCAACGTCATCAATATACAATCTAACAACTTAGTATCATTGTCTTAGATCCTCTGCATCACTAATCCAAGTTCCTCTATTTGCTCACTATCTGAGGCGCCAAAAAAGATCTAACATCTGACTAAACCACATATTACATAGATTGTGGGTAACCATGCATAGTTCTTTTAAATATGATAGACCTAATCTTAGCTACTATTAAGAAAACATATAATTTGTATCTTACAATTTCTCTCTTTTTGGAAAAGTATTGAAATTGAATCATACATTGTCTCATTTTTGCTCGCTATTCCTATATAGTGCTAAAGACGATTGCTCGTGTGAGCGAGCCAATCTACACATGTTGATATACCTTTTCCATCATAACTCCCAAATTTATAGTGCATGTGTGTGCTTATTTTAAAATGCTTCTAATTACCTATATTATCATAGAATACATTAGTGTCATGTGCACGAGGAGCAAAAAGATGATGGTGAGAAATCACATGACTAACAAAAGATAATCAAACCACAACTCTTAAGTGGTGTATGATCATTTCTCTCCATGGCAATCTCATATGTAGTAACTTTTTTAAAATATGCTCTTATAAAGAAACCCTACTTTTATATAAAAGTTCTTTGTACAACTATGAAGTCAGCGAGTCATTGCAAATCTCATATAAGGTTTTTATACTCTAGTCAGTAATTCCAACTATGACTTTTAAGAATCTATAATGTGACTACAAATGTTTTTCAGTAAACTTAATTTGCAACTTCAATATTTCATATAAATCTCTTGTACTCAACAAAAGCATATGAGATAACTCTCATTCGTTCTTCTTTTAGGGTAAAGCAATTATGACCTTTGCCCCTAAAGATAATCACAATAGTATAGTCATTATTCTAAATACAATCCTATTACAAACTCACTTAATCAAATAAGCCGTATTTACCCTCTAACGAAATCTCAACTTTAATCCCCACGAGCAAACTATAATGAAGACACTAAATAGTATAGGCAAAAACTAAATTCTTTGGTATTTTCCATTTTATTGATTGTCTATGGATTTTAAACAAAAACTTAGAAACTATTTTTTTGTATACAGTCTCACAAGACTCTACCTTTCACAAACTCATTCCCATCATTTCGTAGTATGGAAAACCTTTCATTAGACAACAATTAATAATTTAAGATAACTAGATCATCATTTTTCTCAGAATGACACTTTTTTAAGATTGTCAAAAACGTTCAAATAACCCAATTTTATTCAATAAATCTTATGAGAATCAACTATTTAACTTTTTCAAAAAAAGTTTCAACAAATGTGTGATCAATGGCTATTCAAAGGCAGCTTAATTATTGCCAAGAGATAGATCTACACCTCTATCAACTTTTCTATGTCAATTAGATCAACAAACCCATGTTAGATTATATAAATGAAGTGAATATAAGATTTTATGTACGGATTCTAATTATGCGAATTCATTACCTTTAGCATAGTAATGCTACAAATATTCTCTTCTAATATCTAAAGGATGAGAGAATACTGATGTATAGTTATCATGCTATTTAGAAAAATCTTTATATTCCATGAATTTTAGGAGCCACTATCACTAATAGTACGCCATCAATAAAAAGTATACCTACACTAGTTGAATTACTCTTATTATTTTTGGCATTTTTAAAAATTTAAAAAATATTAAGGATAAGGTAATGTGGAATGAAATACAATGAAACAAATATTCTTTCAAAATATTAAGTGTTTTACAAAAATCTACAATTTAACGAAAATCTACAATTTTCTGCCCTAGCTGAAGATGCATGTAATTTTCTTGACTCAACTAAAAATGTTTAAGCTTAGATCTACTAAATTTTAATAGAACTTAGGTTTGCGCAAAAATAGTCACTCAATCTTTCTTAATGGCGAATGAACTTGATCCAACTTGATCCAAGGATGATAAGTCAGAATTAAGGCTGCAACCTCACATTACATCAACTCAAATATGATGTACCAACTGTTTTGTGCCATCATTTATTTCTAACTTTATTCTTAGCAAGTCATTAAACTGCGAGATCATTGTGCTCATAATATATTTTATACGCTTGTGATTTTGAAAAAATATTTTAACTAAAAAATATATTTTTCCTTTAAAAACATTTGGAATCGTTTTTATATGATGAAACAATATTTTTATCATCTGATATCCTTAGTGTGCACGTTTAGAAACTTTAAAATATAAAAATTTCATTAACGAGAAAAAGTTTAATTTCTCAAGCTTCACTTTGATCATCCTATGCCTCTACTACACATTTTAGATATCATCCCCCCACCTGAGAAATAATATCACTAAGTTATAGAGTGATCATTCAACTTCAAAACTTTTAGGAATTCTCACTAACACCAATATTTGCAATGAGTCTTAGATCAAATTAGGTATAGATTTTTCTAATATGGCATAAGTGCCAAAAACATATCCTTATGCAATAAATGCAATATATGGCGCTTTAGCAGCTAACCAACGATATCAAATTTCTCACTTAGTTAACATTTTTCGTATTCTCTAATCCACTACAGGAAAGAAAAGAAAAAAACTTTGCAAGAAATTATCTTAGCTAAAACCTATTTTACATCAATGCAACCACAAGTTAGATTTTTAGGTTTAATATTGGCCTTGTTTATTTGATGAGATGAGATGAGATGAAATGAGATAAAAATTAAAGTAATAATAAAATATTATTATAATATATTTTTTTAATATTAGTTTTGTATAAAGATTTGAAAAAGTAGTTTTGGAATTTAAAAAGGTTAAATTTTTTATTATAATTTGTATCAGAATTTAAAAAAGTGTAATGATGAATTTGAGATGTGTTTTGAGTTTTTAGTTTCATTCCTCAAAACAAATCGGCCTAAGTCGTATCTAATAATTCAGACTTTTGTCTTACTTACCTTGCAGACCTCCAAGGTGCTTGATATTACTCTCAAGAGCTACTGTTAAGTTTATATCTATAAGAACCTATTTGTTCTTGCCGAAAAAAAATAAAATTTAACCAAGTTACCAGTACTATTACCCAGAGGGATACTGATAAAACCTTTAAAATGAATGTATCAATCAAGAATGTTTTCGACACTCTTGCACATTTAGACTTTAACATCCTTACTTGCCTGACATTTCAACAATTTTTAGAGAGTATATACTTATTTGTGGGTGAATTTAAATTTCTTCAAAATTATAATACTCAACCTTAAATATAGGAGCACTAACATTTAATCTTTGTGTTACTAAAACAACGCTCAAACTCCATTATTACTTACAAGATTCTCAAATACAAAATAGTGGTTTAGCTTTATCCGATAGTTGATTCCATCAACTTCCATAAAAAGTTGTAGTGCATATGTCTCACACACACTTCTAACTTTTCTCTAGACCTTTTAGAGATTTCACAATAATGATAGTTGAAGACTATTCGACACTTATAATAATCTTAATTTTTTTCCAACTATTGTTTATGAAGGAGATTAATGCGATAATTAATTGCATACACAATCTCCAGGTCTTATTGTTGGTTATCTCAAAATTACTAACCTATGCATATCTAGTTGGACACACATCTAAGAAATTTATCGCATTAATCTAAGTTAGAGTAAAAATAATTAATACACGTAAAATTGAAAAATCGTTAAACTTCATAATCATCTTTTGCACCTTAATGTCTAATTATTAATTTTTAACTGAATTCTTTCGCAAATTTATATTGTATAGGAGATTAATTCTAAATTAATTTCAACTATACTTCCACTAGGATAAGTAATCTACAGAGTCAATCATATGCAAAAAAATGATTTCTAAATAATTTCTTCCTAAATCGAAGAAATCAATTTGAGCTAATTACAAGCATGGACTACTCCTACCCAGACTACTTAATCCTCTATTTTATCATATTATAATAATTTGAAGACTAGTTCTTAAAAAATACTCTAACAATACAAGTGATAAAATAAACTCATTTTTAACATGTAAACATAATACATGTATAAAATTCATCACATATCACCCAAATGTACAATTACTATCCACACAAAATAATAATTTAGGCAATTCATAATATAAAATAAAATGCCTAAAAAATGTGATAAAAATATTAAAAACATAAAATCATGGCATATATGTATTCAATAATCAGAATCACCTGCAAAAATATTTTTTTCTTAAAAAAAATGCTCATGTGCAACACTTACATGCTGAATAAATAAGCGCAATACCTGCTAATACAGTAACAATAATCTCTAGTCCAATAGTTGACCTCGACCTTGCCTTGCGTGTAAGGTCTTAGGTTCGAAACACTAATGAATTTTTTTTTTTTTTTTTATATCTGCAATAATCCAAATTAAAAAAAAAAGAATTAAGATGAAGCGAATGGGCTGGGATGTGCGCCCAGCGTACTGGGACGAACCAGAAAGTCCACGGTCTGCTCAGCTAGACACCCAATAACCATGCAGGTCCTTATTTCCTGCTGGGCTGAAGTCCAGTTACAAAAAATAATTAAAAAATAACTACATTTTTTTTAAACTGAGAAAGAAGTTGGTAGGGTTCAAAATAAATAAATAAATAATTGCCATTTTTTTAACAGCCCACACCCAAGCCCTTTCATCACAAGATTGGCCCAAAGGTTATTTAGAAAAAGAAACAGGCCCTAGCTCAAGCTAAATCCAAGCCTAGATGCTTTTAACAAAAAACAGCTTAGATGTTTGAAGCCAAGTCCGTGAATGAGTTGATCAGCCCAAAAATAAGAGTGGACTGTTCATCTTTAACCTCCCAACAGTTAACAGTGCATGTAACGTAAGGGAGAAAGAAAAAAAAAAAAATTGTAACCGTTGCCGCTACCACTCAAGGGCCCCCCTACTGCTACTTCCACCTTAGCTAGAGAGTTTGTAGCGGCCAGAGTACCACCACTCACTAGTGCGTGGTGCACCTGCTGCACGCTGCACACAGTGCAGGTGGGCAGCACCACCACGGTGCAGCGCAGGCTACGCTTCACACGGTAATAGTGTGATGCACCGATGCACTAGATGGTACACCCAGTTGGTGCTAGGGGATCCATGTCGGCACCGCCACTCCCTGCGTCGTGCAAGCTGCGCCATGAGCGCCGACCCATTTGGTGCGCGCAACACAAAAATAAAAAAATAAAAAATAAAGAGGCGCATCACTGCGATAGTGCAAGGCACCCTCAGGTGCTTGACGTGTTAAGGTGGCCAGGAGTGACTCAACGTCTGCTTTTTTGCTATACTGAGGTACTTTCAAACCTCTGGTACACGCTGACGCGCAATACCATGTCTGGTGCTGCTCATCGCGCAACATCACGTATGGCCCATCGGTGGAACCAGCCTTCACATGCACATCTGCGGCATCTCTTGGAAGTGCTCGGTTGCAGCACCCTTGAATAAATATCATGTGGGTGCAACCGACTCTCTGATGCGTGCAGCACTTGGTGCACGACGCACCACCAGGTGCATTGCGCTTTGCATAGATGACTTGCTACAACCGTTCTCATTGATTTCCACGTGTAAAAAATATTTCTTTGCGCTTTGTGTTTTTGACGTGCAAATGTTACAAATAGAGAGTTTAAGAAAATTCTCGCGAATAAAAAAATTAATTTCCCCGTGTAAAAAATATTTCATTGATTAATGAAATTACAATATGCACGTCAAAAACACAAATCGGGAACAACCGATATGAAGCTGTGATACCAATATCAGAAAATTAGATTAGAACGTAAGCGATATTATAACAACCCCAAACAGATATTATTAAATTTTGGTTGTTATTATTAATGTTTTAGACAAGGGAATCGCATGGCTTAATTCACATGGATCTCCCTTGTCTCCCACTTGGATCCACCAATTTTAGATTTTTGCACATTTATTTCAAGTGAGAAAGCAACGTTTGGACACAAAGGCACGGGAGAGCCCAATTAGTCTCACTCGGCGCACGACACGGACGTCTACTCTGAAATATACTTCAAACACGCATAATTAGGTTTCTTTTTGAAGTGATAATGTAGCCTTTTTGAATTGTGTAACATGTTTGAACCCCTTTGAGTTATAACGTTTATGCCACTCCATTAATGTCATGTCAGAATTGGGTTGAAAACTCCTTACCAAGCATGACTTGTTGAGTTGTGCGTCAATGACACAATAGTGCCTTCCAAGTTTTAAATTACTTTTAATCTTTTAAAACATGTGGGCCCATTTGCAACCACTTGATTTTCCTCAATTATTTCATGAAGCAAGCTTCTATTTTATTTAAGGATTTGCCTATTTTGTGTTTAATAACTTTACTATCCTTGATTACTCTTACACCTTGGCTTTCAAGCTATAGTAGAAGGTTTGCGTGGGTCTGATCTTGTTAATGGGTTTTGAGTATTATTTCTTACAAAATTAATTGTTATTTTATGTTGGGATGGGCTACTCTTAATTAGACTTTATATAGTTCATGTCGAGTTTAAACATTTAGTTAGGCTTACATTTTAAACTAAATATTTTACTTGGCAATTTTATTACAGTAAATATTCATTCTGATTGCAATTAAAGTATCACAAATACCTATTTTTCTTGTAGTGATTATTATTCTCGTTGTAATATATAATGTACATAATTAATTTATAATGAGGCCAAAGAAGACGCTCTACAAAAAAATTATTTATTTGTAATTAAATATTTTCAATAAAATAATTATTTTTTGTTAAAATTGTGACGCCTCCAAATTCCTCTTAAGACAAAAATGGGAATCGAGGCGTCGGAATACTGAAAATACGGATCACGCACCCCCAACGTCAAGTGCTAAGTGTGTGAACATGTGACATGCATAAATAAAAGTAGCGGGTATTTGAGGTCAATATCTAAGTACTAGAATTGTTTTAGAATTATTTTACAAACTAATTTAACACACATTCTCCAACAGAAGATTAATACAGTCATCCAAAATACAATTTAACAAATACATATTTATAAAAAGGGAAAAACAATTTTCCAAAATAACAATTTGTAATAAGAATAATTCAACAGCGAAGTCGCCTTCTCAGGCTTAGGCTTTACAAAACTCTGTATCAAAAAATTAGGACGCCAAAATGGCATCGTAGGTAAGTACAACCCAACCAAACCACAAGATATAAAATATACTCATACAACAACGTAACGTAAGAACGCGACACCAAATGCATGAATCTCAAAAGAACATATTTATCAAAATAAATAAGATAAACACACGCCAAAATCTCATTTTAGTCTACGATAAAATTTCAATAAAATCATCCATAATTTTCTAGAAAAAGATATTAGTAAATCCAATCATAGCGGGCGTTATGAATCGCCGTTCCCATTATGACTGATACACTCATTTCATAGCGGGCGTTACGTATCGTCGTCCCCGATATGAAATAAACACCCAATGACAATAACGGACTTTACGTATCGCCGTCCCCGTTATGTCATCCATACAGACTGATCACAACGGGCGTTACGTATCGCCGTCATCGTTATGACTCAGTCAAAACCATTTAAATCTATAAATCCAATAATACCATTTCTCACTTATAAAACCCTTCAAACAAATCTTTTTAATATACCATAACTCAAGTTTCACGTAAAAACTTCAAATATCATATTTACACATGAACGATTGTGCAATATCACAATGCATATCACCATGTACAAAATATCCAATGTCCAATAAACTCAATCAACCAAAAAATACCAACATCAATCAACACATATATGTTAATGCAAAAATATATTTAAATCTCAAAATTTCGTTTGGAAAGTACTTACAGCAGGTAAAACTCAGATCATTGAGCAACCGCTGATCCACATTGTTCAGAGCGAGTCACTTTGTACGTTGGGCTAGGGTGCTTGGTTTGATACCAAAATTTAGGGAGATACTCATTGGAAGGTGGAAAATCTCATGGAGGTGGTGGTGTGGCGGTACAACCACCAGAAGGTGGCGGATCGAGCTCAAAGTGGGTGGAAACCCATTTTCGAGTTTGGGATTGTATTGGGAAGGTGGGGTCACGGATGGAGAAGCTGAGTTAGGGGGTTGGTAGGCTGAGCAAGGGGGACCTTTTGGTAGCGGCGGTGAGGCTAACGGTGACCGGATGGTAGCGTGGCGAAGATGGATCCATTTAAGGACCCATTTCAGGTGGAGGAGTAAGCGGCGGAACTGGGTGACTTTGGGTAGTGGATTATGTTCGCCGAAGTGAGGGAAGATTGCTGGTAGGTCGCTGGCGTCGTAGGTGGCCGGAAAATGCAAGAGAAACCAAAATAACCCATTTTGGGTTTAAGCCTCACGAGTCCGTTAGGGGCCGTCGTGAGGTGTACCACCTGTACAGGGGAGGTCGCAGGAGGGTGGCGG
Organism: Platycarya strobilacea; assembly: GCA_036898215.1. Classification (NCBI taxonomy): domain Eukaryota; kingdom Viridiplantae; phylum Streptophyta; class Magnoliopsida; order Fagales; family Juglandaceae; genus Platycarya; species Platycarya strobilacea. The sequence goes on from CM072550.1 coordinate 58,230,432, forward strand.
GTTCAGGTGGAGGGGCGGTATCGCCGGCCAATGGCGCACGGCGGCGCTGGGTGGAGGGAAGGAGAATGGCAAAGAAGAGAGGGGTGAGGGGTCGCGCGGGGTCTTGGGGGAAAAACAGGGGAAATAAGGAGAAAGAAGGAAAAAGAAAGAAAAAGAAAAAAGAAAAGAGAAAAAGAAAAAGTAAGGAAATAAACGAGATCCAGTCCTCATAATTTAGTTCACAGAGTTGATTTAATAAAAAGCATTCTAAAATAGAGAGCTGAATAAATTAATTTAAACGCAGAGACTACTTAAGATAAAATAATAAATAAAAATACATCAAATAAACTCATATAAATAAATAAAGGAAATTAAATTCTAATCATTAAAATAATTATCTCATATTTAAATTAATATGGAAAATAACATAATTCAATATTTCAACATAAAAACAACGTAAGACTAATATTAATTAATTAATAGCTCAAACAATTATTTTAAACAAATAAAACACATATGATAATATTATTAAAATAAATTAAAATAACCAACAACAAGAATAAAATAATATATAAAAATAAATGTAAATCTGGGATCTCACAATCAATTTTTATTACAAATGATATTTCTCATTTTAAATAATTCGTCACAAATATTTATTTTTAACGCGACGGTAAAAGCATCTTGTTTTCTCTACCTTACCGATGTACCATGCAAAAAAAAATTATTGTTATTATTAGTACTATTACTACTAGTACTGTTATTATCATTATATATAACGTAATTTTCCGGATGAGGCCAAATGAGCAGGTGAATTCATTTAATAAAACGATCAGGTGAATCGAAAGAATCTTTGTACTTAGATGATCATGTTTACTATTAGAGAAATACAGGGAGTAGGATGGATAGTAATTTTATTTTCGCACCAACTACTTATAAACGGCCACATAAACACTCCAAGAAAGATGAGAATGAGCCCGCATGCACTAAATTGCCTTCTTTCTGTCTCGTAAATTCAATGAAAATCCGAATAAGTAAACCTGATTCCTGGAAAGAATTGACTTTATCTTTTTGATTCCTTGGAGATGAAAAAGATATGTACTGATCTGCCAAGTAGAATAATTTTGTCGAAATGCATTTGTTTTGGTTAAAAGTTTTGGTGAATGTTAGGATTATAGCATTTGATTAAATTACTTTCCTGCATTTTATAGGCTGCGGTTTTGCTTTATTCCTTTAGTTGGCCTTCAGAGATATTTGGGGCCATGGAGGAGACGGGAGCTCGAGAGGGTGACAACTTTTCGGCTAGTTCTGTGCTCGTTGAATGCAAAGAAAGAAGGCAACGGAAGTGAAAGAAGGCAATTTGGTGCATGCAGGCTCATTCTAATTTTTCCTGGAATGCCTACTTGGCCATTTACAATTGGTTGGTGCGAAAATAAAATTGGCACCTGTTCTGCTCCCAGCGTTTCTCTTACTAATATTATCATTATCATATGACGTAAGGTTTTGAAGGAAGTCAATATGAGAAGTCAAATGAGCAGGTGAAAGGATCTCGCAATATTCGTCTTGATCTCATAGTAGTTGTAAAATAAGAAAGAAAATGACTGATCTGACTCTCTTTGAGTCTTCTCTTTTAGGTCTCGCTTGGATTCGGAGATGAAATGAGTTGAGATGAGTTTAGTTTATTTTTTAATATTATTATTATTTTAGAATTTGGAAAAAGTATATTGGAATTTGAAAAATGTGTATTGGAATTTAAAAAAGGTGTATAGGAATTTGTGTTTTGTATAAAAAATTATAAAAATATAATGATGAAATGGAAGTGATTTGAGATGAGTTCAACCCACTTTCCAATCCAAACGGGGCCTAGCAATATAAGTATTTTTAATTATTCTCAACATGAGTAATATATATATATATATATAAGTAGTCTTAAGTACTTCACGTACTAATTCAAAATATCGATATCATTTCTTCAAGTTCGTCGACCCCCTGGATTACGTACACGCTCGCTGCAGTTTTGGACAACATCATGCGCCGCGACAAGTAATTACTTCTCTTTCCGGAGCAAATATATTCCCCCTTTTTTTTTTTTTAATTTAGTAAATATATATTCTTTCAATTTGATCAACATTATAAAGAAAAATCCTGTTTTTTCACCAAAGCTTTTGTGCATCGAATGATGGACGTCCTCTTGCTAAAGATCATGATCATCAAGTATGTGTTATATGTAAGATCAGCTGATCCATTTGTTTCAACATAAAAAATAAAAAAAAAACATCGTAAATAATTTTACTGATTTTTTTGGTGTTTGAATGTGTTTGACAAAGTTTTGGTTTTTAATTCTTGTTTTTTTGGATTCTTGGGCTTTGGTTTTTTCATCTGTTGTTGTAATCATGGTTTTCCTTCGTTATAAGTGGGAGCTCTTATATACTCATGTATATGTGGCGTGACCCTGTCTCTCTAAGGGAAAGAAAAAAGAACGTGTTTGACAAAGAATATTTGAAAAACAGTTTCGATCGATCAATTACAGAATTAAACATTCTTTTTTCTCACTGATTCCCTCTATCTCTCCATGGATTTCTTAGCTATATATATTCCTCTCCATAATCTTCTTAGCTTCTATTTCTCCCCAGTTTTATATTTTAATTTTTTTGAAGCTATAATATTTTCTGAGTTTTTTGAAATTTTCCGCTTTTAATTTTTAATTTTAAGTTATTAGTTACTTATTTATTTCTAACATGTTTAATTTACGTTCTAAAATAGTTTTGATATGTTAGTTTTTTTTTTTTGTTTAGTTTTCGATCTGACAATTAAGTATGCATGCTGGATGATTTCATGTCTTGTTTTTCAAATATGGATATTATTGCTTATTTTGTTATTTAGATAAGTTATTAATCTCACTATCTTAATTTTCAAATATAAATATCGTTTAGATATATGATTTAAAAAGAAAAACGTTTCGATCATATTTTCGGTTTTTGAATTTGTTGTTTTTTCTTTTATAATTCAAGTGCATGCAGTTTATTGTCAAATAGTGTAGCAGCTAGACGTTCTACAAGAAAGAATGAAAACAATATTTGAAAAAAAAAATGAAAAATGTCAAAAATATTGTTTTGTTGTACATGAATGAGCTCGACATTTTTAGTGTGGTTAATTTTAATATATTTATTGTATGTACATTATGATAAAGATATATATATCATGCTTTCACATGAATAGTACTCATGCATGCGTTTGGTCGGAAACCAAAATTTTGATAATTTCACGAATTCTCATGCATTTGTGATCAGTTCATGTTATTTTGACACGGTGCTTCCAGTTATTTGTTGCGTCACTTTGCATGAACAATTACTACTTTTAGTCGATGCAATAATCTTGATTTGTCCTCTCTCTTTTAAGTCCTACTTCCTTTATTCTCTATGAAGGAAGGATCGCAAGGCGGTGAAAAAGTTTCGATTATTCTTTAGGGACAATTGAAGCTAGGGTTTGAGATTCACTGGTCCATAGAGGACTAATTAGTGAAGAGATAGATATCGAAAAATTGGAAAAACACTGGTTGAAATTTCGAGTTTTAGAAGAGGAAAACCATGTGATAAACTTAGAAGTTAATAATCTGGACAAATTGAATAAAAAAGGTGAAAAGAATATCATAGGAAAGCTTTTCTCTAATTGAGTGATATGCAAAGAAGTGATATATATGTTCGATGATGGGGAAGATATGGAAGATTGGCAAGGCTTTTTCTTTCCATGAACTGAGTCCAAATTTATTTTTTTATTTCTTTTCAAAGTCAAGCAAATAGAAATAAAGTCCGTAAAGGTAAGCCTTGGCTATTGTTCATTTTTACTAAAACCATATATATAAAGGATTGACTCTGCTAAACAAGATGGAATTTGAGATGGAATGTTTCTAGATACAAGGCAATTCCACTCATGGTATGCATGAATAGAGACATGGGGAAGTCAGGGGAACCAATTGTTGCAAAAGCTTTGGCCCTAAGGAGGCTTGTGAATTTTGTACTGACTTAGGGATGTCACAAGTTATTTTTGAAGGGGGTTGCCAAGCTATAGTTAGGAATGTAAACAGCAAGGAATAAATTCACACCAGTTATGGAAATGTGATAGCAGATATTCGAAGTATGTTGTCTAATAGGCTACAGTGGAGCATCTATTTTACTTGCAGAGAATCCAACAATATAGCACACAAGTTAGCAAAATTAGCATTCTAGATCTTTTCCTCACGATTGAGTTTGGGTTGAGGAAGTGCCTGCACAAGTAGAACATCTTGTAAAGTTTGAAAAGCATTGTATTAATGACTGTGATTCATGAATGAATGATACAGGCTCATGTGTTTTGATTCAAAATTTTTTTACTTCCTTATACATGAGTTCACATATATCATCATGTCATACATGTCTCCTTATCATTTTGTGAAAAAAATAGATAAGAAAAGTAAAATTCAAGAAAAGTGCTCAATCATCATTTACTTCAAAAGTTTAAGCTAAGAAAAAGAGATAAATTTTATTATTTAATTTATATCTTAGCATCCCTTTTACGTGTAAGCCAATCTCTCCCTCAATAAGTGATCAGTCTAATATATAGAATTTTTAATTAAATGAGATATAGTGTAGAGTTAATATTCAAATTCAAGACTTGATCATCTGATTTGATATTATGTAAAATCATTATTTGTCTCAAAAACTTAAATTTCAAATCGGATGAGGTAGATTTAATTATTTAATTTATATGTTAATTACCGTGTAGAGTTTGTTTATAACCTAGCTTTTAGGAAGAGTTGTACTACTAAGGAGGAATTGATTGATAGAACTAGGGAGAGGATGGATATTGAGTGATTTGCTGTATGGATTTTGTTAGCTGGTACTGATGATCTTCTATTCTATAACCCGTTCCTTCTTTAAGGTTGATGTATTTGCTAGTAATTTTAAAACAATGTAAATCTCTTTTTATAGACATTAATTTCAGCAGCTCTATATATACTTGAATTGGACACGGTACGTTCTATTTTGGTGCAGGTTTGTGGGAATTGACCGGTATGGTATCTTGTTATATATTTTTTTAAGAAGAAAACGATATCTCAATTTTATTGATATAATCTTGTTATCACTAACTTAGTTTAAGCACTTTGACCAATTTTTAGGTGTCATAGGGCTAACCACACATTGTCTAATCTTTGTAGGACTTCCAGAGATGGCCCAACTGGTGGCCAGTTACGCAGGGATGCTCCCAGTACTAACTCAACGAGGCGGCCTAGCCCTCCAAAATGGTTTCCACAACTGATTGAAGAAATCAAGAAACTGCTGGGTCCAATAGAGAAAAAGCTGGACAAAATGGAAACTCACCTAAAAAAATAGTCGCCTTCAAAGGCGCAAGTAATATTAATATATGTATCATGTGGTAGTACTCCGTGATCAGAGAGATCATATCATCACTATATATGATCATCTCCATATATATCATTAATAAATAATGGCTAGATGATCATTATAGATCACTTTGATTGTGATATGTACACAGTGATCCGGATCGTCTATATAATATGTTTGTTGTAGCTGGCGGCGCACTGATCATACCGATCTGTACGTACTAGCTAACTAGCTAGCTTGTTTGGTTAATTGGTATTTAATTTTAAAAAAGGCGTGCATGTATGCATGTCATGTGTTTCTATGTGTAACATCGTCTATATATATATATGAACGTCGTTTGTGCTTAACTGGTTTCTCATATATATTTAGTTAACGTATGTATGCGCGCGTCTTCTGATGAAAATCAAGGTTCCGTTTAGATAGTTACAGAGAAGATAAATGTTGAATAAAATATTATTAAAATAGTATTTTTTAATATTATTAATATTTTGAAAATATTATATTTTTTATGAAAATTTGAAAAAATTATAATAATAATATGAGATGAAATCATTTCGGTATCAAATGAGAATTAAAAGAAGAAGACTAACCCGTCCAAAAAAGAAAAAGAAAAAAAGAAGACTAACACTAGATTTTTTCTAGTACCATTTTATGTTTATGTTTTTAATTTTTTTAGTAAGGCATGATCATGTGGCACAATATATTACATAATAAAAGTGTCCCAGCTGCAAGTTGTTATGTCCCAGCTGCAGCTACATGTCGTTTAGCATCAAGTCACATATCTGAGCCCAGATAATTCTGTTCCTTTTTCCTCCCTTTTCTGTATTTTATTTTCTGTATTTTATTTCCGTTGCTATTGTTACAAAATTACCTTTTGTGGTAATTTTGCTGTTAGTTTGTTACGCTGGAATTGTATATATTGATTGGTTGTACAGTGCTACGGCATAACAAATATCAGAGGAATATTCAGCATTTTCCATCCCCTTCGTGTGATGTCTCTCTCCCTTCTCTAAAATTCAAAACCTAACATGGTATCAGAGACCTCGAGAGCACCATCCATGGAGGATTCCCCCGACAGCCCAGATGACTCTTCTTCTTCCACTCACATTTCTAGACCTTCCGGCAGACCCTCAAACACCTACAGTACCACAGCCATCACCCGTTACCTAAATCTCACCGACCCTAACAATCCTTTTCGCCTAGACAATGGCGACAACCCAGCAGTGATTTTAGTCACGGACTTCCTCACAAATGAGAACTACACTACTTGGTCGCGTGCGATGCGAAGGGCTCTCCGCGCGAAGAACAAATTGGGTTTTATCTCCGGCTCACTCCCTTCACCCACTGACCCAAATGATCCCCTTCTTGATCTATGGAACCGCTGCAACGATATGGTAGTCTCATGGCTGCAAAACTCCATTTGTCCATCCATCAGATCCAGCATCGCCTTTGTCGATGATGCTCGTGAGATCTGACTCGATCTTGAGGATCGGTTTTCTCATCAGAATGGTCCGCGAATTTACCAGCTCAAGAAGAACTTGGCTAGCCTTCTCCAAGAATCTGACACTGTAAGTGCCTATTACGGCAAACTAAAAACCCTTTGGGATGAATTATTGGTTTGTGATCCTATCCCTGTTTGCACTTGTGGTTCAATGAAAACACTATCTGACCGTTATCAACGTGATTGTGTATTTCAATTTTTGATGGGCTTGCACGACAGCTATTCCCCTGTTTGGGATCAAATTATGCTCCTTGACCCATTACCTCCACTCACCAAAGTTTTTTCCCTGATTCAACAACAAGAACGCCATCACCAGATGGTCTCCACCACCCCTTCCCCTGACTCCCTGGCATTTGCAGTCAGGAAACCATACTCAAACCCCACTAAAACTTCCCCTCAACCCAAACCCAAGAAAGACAGGACATACTGTACTCATTGTAAAATTAATGGCCACACCTTTGATACCTGTTTCAAAGTCGGAAATGCTGAGCCACCCATATGTTCCCATTGTAACATGTCTAGACACACGATGGAAAAATGCTATAAGCTTAATGGCTACCCACCTGGACATAAATTGTTCAACAAAACTCAAGGTTCCTCTGCACTTGCTACTCAATCTGCTTCTGACCCTGAGAATATCAGTGATGCTCGAGTGGGTCTCACTAAGACTCAGTACCAGCAACTTCTGGCTCTACTTCAACCTCGGGAGTTTTCTACTGCTGTTCAGCCTTCCGCTAATCAGATTCAGTCCAACCTTCCCTCTACATCAACTCCTCACATCTCTGGTATATCATTTTGTTTATCCACTAGCACACAATCCACTTTGCCCTCTACAAAAATTCCTTGGATCATTGATATAGGCGCAACTGACCATATGGTCTGTTGCCCCTCTCTATTCACCACCATCACCGGCTCTACTTCTCACTCAGTGAGGCTCCCAAATGGAACTAATGTTCTTGTCACACACATTGGCACTGTCCAATTGTCCCCTTTTATTTCCCTTACCGAAGTTTTGTGTGTTCCCTCTTTTCAATTTAATCTGATCTCAGCAAAGAAACTGGCCGCTTCACTTACTTGCTGTCTAGTGTTTTTTCTTGATTTTTGTCTCATACAGGACCTTCTCTCTTGGACAACGATTGGGAAGGGTGAAGTGAGGAATGGACTTTATTACTTGCTCAATACTGCTATTTCTTCAACTACTCTGGCGACTGCACTTTCAAAATTCACCAAGACTCCTCCAGCTGCTTGTTTTTCACAATCAAATACTGATTTTGACCTATGGCATTGTCGCCTAGGCCATCTTTCATTTCCAATTTTAAATACCATTACAGATCCTATTGTAAAGAACCACTTCTCTATCATTAATACAAAACCGTGTTATGTTTGTCCACTTGCAAAATTTCATAGACTTCCATTTCCCAACAGCACATATAAAACAACAAAACCTTTTGAGATTGTGCATTGTGACCTTTGGGGACCTAATTCTGTCCCTGCCTATGATGGTTCTAATTATTTCCTTACCATAGTTGATGACTTTACTAGAAGTACTTGGCTCTATCTTCTTCACACCAAAGCTGAAACCAGAAAAAGCATAGAATCCTTTGTCAATTTGATTGAGAACCAATTTGATTTAAAAATCAAAATTCTAAGAAGTGATAATGGAAAAGAATTTCAAATGCACGATTTTTTTAATCACAAAGTCATTATCCATCACATTAGTTGTGTTGCCACACCCCAACAAAATGGGGTTGTGGAACGAAAGCATCAACACATTCTCAATGTGGCTTGGGCTTTAAAATTTCAAGCTAGTCTTCCTCTTGAATGGAATGACTGTGTTTTAACAGCCACATATCTTATTAATAGGACTCCTAGTCCTTTACTACAAAATAAAACCCCTTTTGAACTCCTTTTTAATTCTCCGCCTTCTTATTCTCACTTAAGAGTTTTTGGTTCACTATGTTTTGCCTCTACTTTACATCAAGGTAGAAAGAAGTTTGACCCTAAAGGTCGCACGTGCATTTTTCTTGGGTACCCTTTTGGTACCAAAGGTTACAAACTTCTTGAACTTGAAACAAGAACCACTTTCATATCTCGGGATGTCATTTTCCATGAAACCATTTTTCCCTTCCAACATTTACCTCACCCCTCATCCAATCCTTCTTCTCCATTGGTTTTTACTAAACCATTACCTAACACACTTGACTTTCCCACCAAACCCCAAAATCTTAGACATGCCCCTACCTCATCTCAAATTCCAGCCGCACCTTCAATCCAGACCACACCAGAAACCTCACCTACATCTCCGAACTCTGTCCCCTCCCCACCTCATATTATTTCCCCATCCTCACCTATAATTAACCCACCTTCCCCACCCCCTAACCCCCCTCTCCGCAGGTCCACCAGAGTTAGAAGAGCTCCACAGTATTTGCAAGAGTTCCACTGCAACCAGACCTCACTTCCAGCCCCTTCTCAGTTGCTATCCGAGCCAAATATTGGTAATCCTTGTTCCCTTGCTCACTTTTTGACTTACCAGAATTTTTCTCCTGCTTTTACTGCTTTCTCTTCTTCTATTTCTACCATTTCTGATCCCACTACTTATAAACAAGCTGTGAAATACCCTGGTTGGTGTAGAGCCATGGAAGCTGAACTGTTAGCCTTAGAACAAAACCAAACTTGGATCATCATTGACTTACCTCTTGGGAAAAAGGCTATTGACTGCAAGTACGTCTACAAGACCAAGTTTAATGCTGATGGGTCTGTAGAAAGGTTGAAAGCAAGACTCGTGGCAAAGGGGTTCACACAACAAGAAGGTGTAGACTACACTGAGACATTTTCTCCTGTCGCTAAACTTGTTACCGTGAGACTTTTGCTCTCCGTAGCTGCTGTCAAGGGCTGGTTCCTCTTCCAATTTGATGTTAATAACGCATTTCTTCATGGAGATTTGGCAGAGGAAATATATATGTGCAAACCACCTGGTTATACCAAAGGAGGCCCAAACCAAGTATGCAAGCTTCTCAAAAGTCTTTATGGCCTCAAACAAGCTTCCCGACAATGGTACTCTAAATTTTCTTCCTCCCTTATCACTTTTGGATTTCAACAATCTAAAGCTGATTATAGTTTGTTTACTAAACTAGATGGATCTTCTTTCATTGCACTTCTAGTCTACGTAGACGATATTATTGTTGCTGGAAATTGTGCATCTTCCATTGCATCTCTTAAATGCTTCCTTAACACTCAATTTAAGATCAAAGACCTTGGTTGTTTACGCTATTTTCTTGGCTTGGAAGTTGTAAGATCTTCCAAAGGCATTTACTTGTGCCAATGAAAGTATGCGTTGGACATATTGGCTGACTCGGGTACACTTGGCAGCAAACCCCTTAAACTTCCCCTTGAGCAGAATTCCAAACTTACCAAAGATTCTAGTATTCCTCTCTCTGACCCGAGTACTTATAGACGGCTTATTGGTCGATTGTTGTATCTCACAATCACTAGGCCCGATATATGCTATGCTATTCAGCTCCTAAGTCAATTTATGAGCCACCCAACCACTTCACACTTGGCCACAGCACATAGATCCTTCGATACATCAAAGCTGCTCCTGGTCAAGGCATCTTGCTCTCATCTTCTTCTCAACTTCAACTTAGAGCATATTGTGACTCTGATTGGGCCTCTTGCCCTGACACATGCCGGAGTGTCACTGGTTATTGTATATTTCTTGGAGATTCTCTTATTTCTTGGAAGTCAAAGAAACAATCTGTGGTTTCTTGTTCCTCAGCTGAAGTTGAGTATCGCTCTATGGCCTCTACATGTTTTGAAATCACATGGCTGAAATACCTCCTCAATGATCTTCAGATTCATCATCCACAGCCCGCTTTACTTCATTGTGACAATCAAGCAGCCCTCCATATTGCAGCCAATCCAGTTTTTCATGAAAGAACGAAGCACATCGAGTTAGATTGTCATTTAATCAGGGATAAAATCCAAGAAGGAAGCATCACTACTGCACATATTGCCTCAAACAGCCAACTAGCTGTCATCTTTACCAAGGCTTTGCCCTCATATGTTCTTCGGATGCACTTATCCAAGATGGGAATAGAAAATCTCTATTCTCCATCTTGTGGGGGGCTATTACATAATAAAAGTGTCCCAGCTACAAGTCGTTATGTCCCAGCGGCAGCTACATGTTGTTTAGCATCAAGTCACATATCTGAGCCCGGATAATTCTGTTCCCTTTTCCTCTCTTTCCTGTATTTTATTTTCTGTTTTTTATTTCCGTTGCTATTGTTACAGAATTACCTTTTGTGGTAATTTTGCTGTTAGTTTGTTACGCTGGAATTGTGTATATTGATTGGTTGTACAGTGCTACGGCATAACAAATATCAGAGGAATATTCAGCATTTTCCATCCCCTTCATGTGATGTCTCTCTCCCTTCTCTGAAATTCAAAACCTAACACAATATGACAATATTAATGTGTTGTCACATTAAAGTGTACGCAAAGTGAGTGGTATAAATTAGGAGTATAATTGTATTACTCATATCGGAATTATATACTCGAAAAGTGAATAAAATACAAAAATAAAGGAAAAATAAAGCTTACGAAAGTTAACGAGGATGACCTAGATCAACCACTTGATCTCCGATCCGCAGGAAGAAATTAAGCGCGCAACAGGGAGACCAACTCGAGAAAGAAAATATGAGAAAGAGGGAAGAGAATAATCGAATATTGTGAGGTCATGCAGCGTGTGCTTAATTTCAGATCGAAGAGTACTCCACATTGACAATATCGGAATTACCAAGAACCAGTAATGAATACAGTTTCACATAAAGGAAACTATAAAGGCTTGTAAAAGTGATACTTTTATCCACCTTTTTTGAGAGTAATTCAAGATGCAAAAGATCTCTTAACAATTTACCAAGCATTCTGCACGCTTCTGTTGAAGTATGCCTTTCTGAGTTTAGATTTGACTCAAATCTCCCAAAATAAGTACTTCAATTAAACATAAAAATGTATGGTTTGGATAAAGAGATATATATTTCTATCTCTTCTCAATATTTAATTCAATATCACAAATACAAATATTTTTCAATTTCAATTCTTTAACTTCTTCATATAATCATTATCTAATTATTACAATTTCTTTTAAACTTTTAAATCAAATACAAAAAATAATTCAACTTTTCAACTATCAAAATAAAAATAATATTATAATAATATTTTAACTTATAATATTTTCATTAAATTTTTTTCTCTCTTTTTCTAAAATCTCATAAAACATTTTTACTAAAATCCACTATAAAAAAATCAGGTTTTTATGACTAATTATTTGTGACCAAAAAACTAGTTGCGACTTAATCATATTTTTGGCTAAAAATGGTCATTTCGTTTATAAATAACTTTCTTATAGTGATCATTTTACTACTATTTATAAACGTCCACCTCAACTCATCTTATCTCAAACTACTATCCAAATTAACCTCTAGAAACCAAGTGACAAATATTGGCTAGTGTTGTACGTAGTCTCCAGAAGACAGACGATATTTTTTGGTACGTACTCTTGTAAATAATCATGTAATTTTCGTACGAGGCCAAATGAAGAATCTCAGTAGACGTTTATCTCACTAATGTACAATATATGCGCAAAACATAGTGCATGAAAAAAGAAAGGTCATTGTTACAAGAGGTCAAATGATCAGCAGGTGAAAGGATATTGTGCTTTTGTCAATCTACCTCGCCAACTGTAACATGCACTATACACTCGCGCATTACAAGAAAAATAGTTATTTGTGACATTTTAATTGTAATCAAAATGACTATTTTTGCTGCAAATACTTTTTTGCAGCATTCTTTCTATTTTTTGCGACAAAATCTAATGTCATAAAAAGTCAATTTTCTTGTAGTGGCGTCTTCATCACGTAGTAGTTGTCATAATATATAAGAAAGAAGATGACTAATCTTGAGACCTTTTCTTTTTGGCTATATATATATATATAAAATATAGTATACTTAATTATTCTCAACGGTCATATATATAAGTTTCTACTTGGTTTCACATTGCATTTGGTTACATATGCCCAACTTCGTTTAGAAAATTTAAGACCGAGTACGACGGGCCAAACAGTGGGGGAGGCTAGACTACTAGTCCCCTTTTAAGTAGGGGTGATGCCCATGGCCATATGGTACAGGAGAGGGTGGAAACCCTTCCAATGCATGATCCCCTAGGAGGCGGGAGAGGAGCCACCTGCCATGGTGCCAAGGGATGGGGTTGAAACCACCCCTCGCCCTCGCCCTTGCCCTCGCCCCGGCCCCTGCCCAAGATAGACCCATTAGGTCTTAAAAAATTTATTTTTTGATTTAAATTATAATATGAAGTTTATATATTAAAAAAGAATTTAAACTCATTAGAGTTGAATTTTAGATTGCCTTAACCTCTTAACCTTTATATAAAAAGTCAAGACAATGTGATAGTCATATTTAAGCAATGTCATACTTCCAGCCTTCTTTCAAATGTGGGTCAACAAACATTAGTTTTTTAATCGATTATATGCTTGGGGGGAAAGTTTTATTATTTTATTTACATATAAAATCTAATTTTGGAACGAGGACAAAAATGCGCAGGATATGCGTGCAATATTAATGGGAAACAATTTCTCTAGTCTTCTCTTATATAATACACATGTACAAGAAAGTATTATTTAATTTCTCCAAGTTCGTTACTAATGATTCATGCAAGAGCCAACTCATCATGAGCTGATTGCCATAAGAGACATAATTTGAATGGGAATTTTTTATTAGGTTTTAGGAAATGAAAGATCATTAGAAAAGTTGAATATTTAAAATTAAATAAAAGTTAGGTAGTTTGAAATTAAGATATATAAAATCAAAATATGTATAAACTAATGTAGTTTGAAATGATATGTTAGCTAGCTAGGTTGTAAACTATTCTTTTGTTGTAAAATAGATATGACCTATCCTATTAACTAGCGACGTCAATTTGTAAAATTGATCTTTTATAAACTTATTTTAATGGATCTAGCACTTCTCTAGAAGCTAAGTCTCGGTGACAATCCATGAAATAAAGAAGATATAATGCTGAAGAGTATTAAATAATTGATTCTGCTTGGTGTCACATGCATGCATCTGGTTTCATGATATGCCCAACTAATTTGTTTAGACTAAAGAAAACACAAATTGCAATATTGCATGCTTTGTTTGAATTTGAAGATCATATTAATCGGATTTATAATAGATAAATATATGAAGTAGATGTTTCTAAGATGTAATATGAAATGGGACATGTAATTATTTATTCATCCAAGGTCATTCCATTGACCGATCGAGTAGGCAAACCAGTGCCGGCCAGTCTGATGCCCCAAAGATTGAGAACGACGGGCCGAACAGTGCGTGGGGGGTGGGGGAGGCTAGACTGGTCCGGCTTAGTTAAGCCTTTCAAGGTCCCTTTTTTCAAACAAATAATTGAAATAGATGGATAAAAGAAATAAAAAGAGATGTGGAAGTTGATGAACTTAGTAATTAACTCATATTATAAGATCTCTAGCTAGCTACATTTTTATAATAGAATACTTCCAAAATATATGTCAGCTGCTCCGACTATTAAGTTATTAATTACTCCCTAACCATCACTAGGAGGAAAATAAAGGACTGCTAATTTGCTACATTATCCCAATGTTTAAGGCAATTCTGAGGCTGTAATGCAGTTCATAATCTATATGAGCTGGCATATATTATTACACAATAACAACCAAGTTGCTACTAATTATATTGATTTTAGAATAATCATAAATGCATTTACGACTCTTCCCAACTCATCTTCATTCAATCAATAAAACTATATCATTCCGTCCAAAATAAGTTTAAATATTACAATAATTACTTTTCATTTTAATGTAAGATTAATGTGAAATAATTATAAAATAGTAGTTATAAGTGCATTTTCCTAAATTCTGATGATATTATATATTGATACTATCTTTGTTATAGAAATGGCCAAGTTTCATTATTATCACTACAACAAAAATTGCCTTTTCCTGCGTATTTTTTCGTGAGTAATACCATATATTTCTGTCGGAATGTAGTTTTTGTCACCAAATTAGATCGTAGCAGACTCGCAGGAATAGATTGGTAACTTTAAGGGCTTAAAGCTACCACCATAAAAATCGTGAGAAATAATTTTATTTCCGACGATTCTTTTCCTCACAAAAAGTGTAAAATTTCGTTGGAAAAAATGTGATAACCATGGTTAACAGAAGTCGAAAATACTTATATGCCACGATGAAAATCACGGGAAATAAGCATTTGCGACCAAAAAAAATATTTCCGACGATTTGTGATCACTGGAAATATTCTTTTATAAAATAAAAAAAAATTACTAAAACATGATAAGAACCTTATACCTAAGATAAGATAAATTTAAATAATGTATTACCAATACACTAAGGTCATAGATTAAAAAAAAATACTAGTAAAACAAAATCCTAATACCCCCATCTAAAACACATCAAGAATTATGTGAATAATATATTACAAATATACTAAGCTTAATAAACAATAAAAAATAGTACATTACGAACATAGAAAAACTTACAAATATAACCTCAAACTTAATAAGTTGCTAAGATTAAGGCAAGCACAAATATTTGGTACAAACAATATAATTGAAAACACCAAATGGCTACTAACCTTGTTGAAGCCAAAGTTAAAATTGGGATGAAGTTCTTCAACACTTGAACTTTCTCTTTTTGTATTCATAACCAACAACTTTTGAATCTTCATGTAAACTAAGACCATCCTAAACAATAGTTTGTCTTGGTCAGTCTCTTCAACACAACACTCTTATTACTCATACTACTGAAAAAATACCCAATATTAAGAGTACTCTTTACTACTTCATTGGTGTCTTCAACACTTTCAATAAAAACAACCAAATATCCATGAACCAATTGCATATAATTAATTAAAATTGGGAAAATATCCCCCAACACATCCAAGAGAATGTAAAGACAAACAATTAAGCAAATTCCAAACATGGAAGTTCAACCAAACTCAATAGAAGAGTAAAAGCAAAATAATATAACAAACCACCTACCATTAGAGGATATTAAAACCTTGAGTCAAGAAATCAGTAATCTATAAACAAGTCATGGTAGCCATCAATTACTATTAATATAATGGAAATAAAATGGCAGAGAAGACTTGGAATTTCTCACCTCATTCCCCATCAATCTGCATGACATTTGGTGCCTCTTGAAAAGCTGGAAGAGGTATCGAGATCACAATTTACTATAATTTGTAGGGTAAAGAAAGAAAAAAATGTAACTTATGTTAGAACTCAAAACTCGAGATGAAAAGCATTTCTATATTTCCATTGATAACCCAAGATGGCAACTAGATCAAAGAAAAATAAATTTATAAAAAATAAACACAAGAAAATTATTCTTAATGAAATAAAGCACGAAACTAGTCAAAACTTATAGATGTACTCCCTTACTCATATTATACATATGATCAACTCATTTCCCCTTTATCTTGATCGTAGATACCTTATAAATTTTATCCATCTCTTGATGTTGTACATAATCACAGAGATCTAACCTAGACATCAAGTCAAAAGTATGTTTCTTCCTCGGTATATAAAAGTTCTACTGGAATTCAGGGGATGGAGGACTTAAAGCTTGAAGTCATTTTGATGACGAGTAAATGGATAACAATATCAATCAGAAACAATGCTAGAATTAAGAACTATCTAAGTATTAAAGACATCCACTTATAAAAAAAAAGTACCCCAACAATAGTTACTTACCTAGTTACATAAGAGTGAGCCAATACGTGGTAGATGGAACATGCTTCTGCAGTAACTAAATATATGTCAAAATATATGACAGAGTACACATATCAACTATAAAGTAAAGACCAATTAGAACAAATACGTGTATGCATATATATTGGTAGATTGAATATATACCAAAACATGCCAACTCAATCAGAAAACATCCTAAGTAAATATCACATGATAGATTATTGATTCCAAATACTTTGCTTGCAACATCATTAGGTAAACTAAATCATAATAGAAATCACAAATGCAAATATGTTGAACTTAACATATGTATTTAGATAGTTAATCATAAGGAATACTCATCCAAACAAAGAACGTTTGTGTTCACAAGAAATGCAAAGAGGAAAAACTTCTGCAAAGGACAGCCAATATTACATTCTAGAAGATGACCCAAAAACATATAACTATAGTACTAAATACTAATTGTTCTGCATAGTAAAGATCACACAAACTACATGCATTTAACCAGTCTCAATTACATAAACCAAGCATAATAGAGTTGAAGAGAATTAAAAAAAAATACATTCTCATCTCCACTAGTTTAATACATACAAATACAGATAGGAATACAAATAAGAACTTCTAAATAAGATGAAAAGAAAGGAATAAGCACAAGTACCAAACATAAAAAAATGCACTAAATGAAATTCTTGAAGCTTGAAGTAGCAACTGCTAGGAATGAGACTACCTGAAATGAGGCTGAAGTTTGAAGTATCAAGGATGAGAATGAGGCCTACCAACTTGGAGAAGGATCATGTGTCTATGAAGCAGTATCTTGTCAAGTCTCATCCTGCCAATAGTTTATTCAAGTCAGTAACCAAAAAATGAAGCAAACTCAATTCCTTGTTCCAAATTAATGGCATCAAGCCCATAAGAGGTAAGGCAAACTCCGAGAGTCGAATTGCTTTTCAGTAGCAAAGGAGTCATTCAATTTTATGACTGAAATATGTAATATAAGTAGGAATGTATAGTATATTTAGTGTTGATCTTGGGTTTCCCAGTAGTGATATCAAGCAACAAAGGTAGGAGTTCTTGATTTCTTAATTGCTAGCTAGCTTCTAAAATGCATTTTACAACTAAAATAGTTTTAAAAAAAAAACTTTTCTTACATAACGGTACCTAGACAAATAGCAAACATAATTTATAAATTAAGGTTTAAAGAAATATGTCTATTAATTTCCATGATACATTAAAGTTTAGAATTAATTATATTCACAAATTATTCTTAACTCGATTTGAGATGAATACCATTAAATCCATTCACAACCTATTAATTATTTGTCGGCTGTAGAATCCTTAACCTTACTAAATCCATATATAACATGTAAAAGTTTGTTGAACTCTAAACAACACAAGTCCACCCTCTCCTTCCATTCCACTCTTCTTATCACCATTATTTTCTGTTCTAATTTCAAAAGTATAAACTTCAATTATCACAATGCACATGCTGTAGTTTTTTGTTCCAATAATTTATTTTCGTTTGATATAATAGGAAGTTAAGATTAACAGCATCATCTAATAGTATCAAATACCCTATATTAGGAACTTTGTACACCCAATACTCAATAAAATTAAAAATAGAAATTATAAAAATCCCATGTAAGAATGCCAAACCTCAAAGATCATGCTTTAAAGTTAATAGATCAAGATACCAGGACAGCAACCTGCACAAGGATGATGTGTATATAATTATTTACAAATGTAGAAGTGGTGTTAGCAGATTAGTTCAAAAGAAATTGAACCACTTACATTCGCCACTTCCTTCTTCACATAATAGGGAAAATCGTTTACCATGACTGCTACAAAGCAAGTAAAACTAAATTAGTGCATTAGACAGCGTTAAAAAAAAAAAAAGAAACCCTGAAACAAACACAAGGCACAATACCAGGACATGAGAGGCATAACAATTTTCGTGAGTCCCTTTTTAAGGATTGATGCTCTCACTCTGTTCTTTCCTTCAATGAACACAAATAAAATCAGGGGAATATTTTGGAGAAATCCACCTAAACAGATTAATATATCTACATTTTTTTAAAGCTTTAACTTTAGGTCTCCACTTTATGAATAAAATGAGGGCATTTTTGAAGTATCAAAACAAATGAAAATGAAATGGTCCGATGCGCTCTTACAAACGGCCATCGAATAAAAGCATACAAACGGCCATCGATTATAAAGCTAGATCAGAAAAAAAAAACCTAAATCAGAACAAAGCCCATGTTTTTAATTGCTGAAGCGATTACAAAGCTTAACATAGGCAGAAATGAACATTGCCAACAGTAGCAACACCGAACCAAGAAGATTGACCCAAACATTAATTGAAAATCTCAGGATTCACAGAACAAAATAAAAACTCAATGAGATGTATTCCTAATGGAAAACACAGAACAAAAGGGTGAGGGAGAGATCCTGACCTGCAATCGCAATCACTTCGAGAGCCAAAACCAAGAACCACCCAAAATCGCAACAATAAATCAAAGAGAAGCTGAAAGAACGCGTGAGAGAAAGAGAGAGAGCCTGAGAGAGTGAGAAACGAATGGAGAGGGAGAGAGACACTCAACTGCGAATCGGAACGATGACCACAACAGCGTAGTAGCGCGATCACAAAGAGAGAGAGAGAGAGAGAGTAGGGTTGGGGAGAATCGTCTGCCTGGTTGGGGGGGCGTAGCGCGATCAGAGAGAGAGAGTGAGGGAGGGAGGGAGGGAGGGAGAGAGAGAGTAGGGTTGGGGAGAAATCGCCCGGCTGGTTTCGTTTTGGGAGGGTGGGGGGGGTTATCGCAGATACGAAAATATTTGGGATTGGGGGGAATGGGGAATATGGACGGTATCGGTTTAGCTTTTAAAAGACTATTTGCGGCGCTATACAAGCGCCGGGAATAGTTAAAAAGTTGTAACAAATAAAAAACCATAGCATTAGCCGAATTTAACCAATTTTTTTTTTTGAAGAACTCTCTTTTGCCGAAATAAGTAATTTTTTTTGCAAGAATTTTCTTATATTTTTAAAAATATTTAAAACATTAAAAAATTATCTAAATAAAAAAAATAAGTATTTTAAAAAGTATATTTTATTTACACATTTTTTTAATATTTTTTAATATTTTTAAAAATATAAAAAAATCACAACATTATTTTAAAATATTTATATAAAAATCATGTAAAAAAATTTAAAAAAATATATATGTCCCATAATCAAGACTAGTAAGGATTTCTAACATTTTTATTAATTAAATACTTTTACGATGATTGAGACTCGTGGCCAAAGAAAGTTTCACATTGTGGGAAAAAAGGTTTTTCCAAGAAATATCATAATATTGGTCCCTTTTGCTTCCCACGAAATTAATCTTGTGGCAATAGCTTCTTTTCTCATGGCAAATAATTTTTTTTCACCATTTTTTATCCACCACAAAAATTTCATGGCAACAAGTAGGATTTTTTATCCACCAATATTTTTGGTGTCAACAAATCATCTTTTACCACGAACGTATATCGTGAAAAAAGAGTTAGTGGCAAAAACTCCAAAATCTTGTAGTGTAGCCTTGAGGAGGTGGTGCGGTAGCCGCTGGAAGCGGACTTGGTAAAAAATTTATTAATTTTCCTGTATTTTAATTTATAACAAATAAATTTGTACAATATAATTATTTGAGATAATAATTTTTGTGGTTATATAAATTTGATAAGAAAAGATAATTATTTGTTGTCAAAATTAAAATTAATTTTTTTTTTTGTGACTAATTAGTGTCGTCATTAATAATTCTACAATTTGTAAGAAAAAAGTATTATCGGCCAAATTTTTCTTACGATTTTATATCTGTTGGAAAAAAAATAATTAATATTCACAGTTTTTACATCATTGAAAATAAAATGGTCCATTATAATTATTTCTGACAGAATATTTCTGACAGGTAATTTTTGGTGACAAAATGTCATTATTTGCTAGTAAATTATATTCGCAGGAAAAGAATCTGTGAGAAAAACCACTTTTTTTTGTAGTGATATGTTGTATATATAATGAAATCTAATTTTGGAAGGAAGCCAAATGGGGCATATCATGTATGCATGCAGCTGAAACTGAAACAATCTAATACATTGGATCATGATGTCATTTAATAATTGTAATTAATGAGGTTAACACATAACTTTGTTTTGCCAGCTATGTGTTAAACCAGTGTGTTAACACATAACTTATAATTAATGAGGTTCATTATAAGTTTAAAAACACCAAAATAATAATTGTCTAGCTAGTTGATATAGAAATTAGTTTCTACATCAGAGTTGTGCCGGGTATGTAAAAAAATAAGACATATAAATAATTTTCTCTTGATTTATTTGATATACTATTCAACTATTATATTGTAGTTATTGAACAAGCTTTGTTTTCTCGCAAATTTGTGCTCACGATAAACTGAAGAATTTTCATTCCTTCGCAATTGGTATGTAATATATATCCCCAGACTCGCCGTGTATTACTATCTTGACAATATCAATATATATTTAACACGTGTACGTCAAATTTAAAATGATTGGACTAAAATGTTTTAATAGTATGTATGAACACGATGGTAGTGCCAGAGTGTATTATATATAAGATAAAGAGAAAGGAATCTTTTACAATCTTATTAGGTTTACATCTATTCATGTTATCTAACTTTGAATACAAATTTAAATACAAGAATCATGATATATATGGATTATGATCTTCTAAGATGCTTGTATTTGACTGAGTTTCAGATACATTATGAGTTTCTTTTTTTAGTATTTCTAACAGATGCAAGAGGCTCCAGAAGAGAGGAGAAAAGAAGAAATTCCTAAAACAATAAGCGTCATACTGTTTTTTTCCTGTTTTTTATTCTTTTTTTTTTTTCCTTTTATAAGGCTGGGCTTTTACTCTGAGCTGGGCTGTAAAACTTTTTCCCTTCCTTCTCTATGGCCATTGATTGTTGTTTGTCAATCAGCTCTGTGGAAGTGGAGTTAGGGGTTGTCATGTGGTACTTGAATTACTGGCATTCTCCATATTAACTATCATCCGACCTCCATGTCCATGGGGAAGGAGGTTTCCACGTGACTCTTGCATGTAGGGGAGATAGAGAAGAGATAAAGAGTAGATTAGGGAGGAGAGCAAAAGGTCGAGGGGAAGACTAGGGATGGGGGAGTATAAATAACAAATATGAGACTTTAAATAATACAAATGCCTAATAATCTCTATTCATAATGAGACGTTAAACGAAATGTAAATTTGAGATCAGGAGTTTAGAATTTCTGTAGATCAAAACTTAAGCTTAATGTTTTTGATTAATTAAATTCAAATCATTTTAACAAAAATTATCTATATATATTTTAAACTTTACTGATTAGCTAGTCCAATATCAGTACTCTTACTACGTGCTTCGTACGATCTCGTATATTCTGAGTCAAGGGAGTATTTTCTGCATTGTTGTTGCTTATGCGGTGAGAGTTATTCTTCAGTGACTAAAAACCAGGAATGGGGGATATTGGAATAATATTTTCCCTTCCTTTGGTAGGCAGACGTTGTCGATGACAGTAAGAGGGCAGCAGCTTTTAGTTAGATTACAGTTCTTTGTTCTGCTTCACATGTATTAGGAAATCTACCGGCACGTTTTCTTTCTGAAAATTACACTTTCCCGGTATGTTGGGGCCGTAACATCAGTATTAACCATAAGATCTTATTTTGCCATCATTTTCTTTTGTTTATCAGTTTATCATTTAAACCTTTTGTTTCAGGTTTCAATAGCTCTCTTGATATTTTGTCCAGTTTATATGCCAACTTTTTCTGGTTGAGACAGTTAAACTGGCTCCCAAAAGGAATCAAGATTCATCTTGCTTTACAAAGGAAATTAATATTGTCCATAAACGATTCAAATCAATGAGAGATGCAGCCACAATAATTATAAGCTGGTAATTGTCTTTGCCTGAGACAGCTTAAAATGTTCTCAACCTGCTTTATTTGCATTTTCTTTCTGAATCTAGTAGTTTCTGTTTCTGTTTGAGAACATGTTCCTGGCATATGAGAAGATTTGAGAAGAAACAAAATGAGAAAGGAATAGGAGGAGAATTTAGGAGAGACTTGGAGAGGAAACAGCAGATCATGAAGAAGTCGGGGAGGTACCAAATGAGTTTGAATCAGAGGAGTCATGACGTATGGTAGCACTTGTATGGGACCAAATCAACCACACGTCCTAAACCCACTAAAACACAGGAGGACATCTACGAAGGCAACTTGCTCAGAAAAAGAGAACTCTCGCAGTTCCAGACTATGGATGGAATACTTAGCAAAAGGCTTTCCAAATTTATGTTATAGCACAAGATCGAATGGTCCTTTAACCTGCTCATAAGTGTAGTTGCACTTTCCAATCAATCTATGCAATTAAATAATTGTAATTTGTGAAACAATTCCTGATTTCTTTTTGACTCAATGATTTGACCGTGATGCAAATACCTGTGCAGTACTGTCTGAAGGCTGCTTTTCGTTTTGTAAAGGATCAAATTTATGAAATTCTGATGATGGTTGGAATTGGTTCGATTGTGTCTCAAGTACAGTCTACTATGGAGTTTATATTTTCCTTTTGTTTCCCTTTTTGAAGTATTGTAATGTTTTTGGCTTGTGCCAGATTTTTCTCTAAATCCTCTGCTTGTGTGCTAAAAAATATTTGGTTTTGTGGCTTGCTTCCATATGTTGGTGCTTCCAATAATCAATCCATTGGTTGGAGAGAAGATGATATTGTGCATGGGTTTACTTGTTTCGGAGTCGGGGGATGACATTGAAGCTCCACTTCTAGGTGATAGTTCATGATTCATAGATTGTAGGTCTCAAGTATATGTGTTTCTTGGCGAATATTGTAATATTTTCTGCTTCCTAGAGGAGATTGCTGTTATAATTATGTTCGCGCCACTAAATAAGAAAGTCTCTCTCTCTCTCTACTGTTTTCCTTCTTGCGTATCCTTGCACTCCCTCAAGGCATTCATGTTCACTTTTCTTGAGAGATATCAACAAACTCTGTAAAAATAAAATAAATGTTTGTTCCCGCTTTTTTTAAGACGAAATTAAGGGGAAAAAACTGAGAGAAATGGAAAAAGAAAAATAGAACACATGTTTAATAATGTCATGTTTTAAGAATTAGGAAAAGCCATAATTTATATTTCAAACTATTACTCAATTTACAATACTACCACCAAATATACAATTTTTTATTTATCTCTTTAAGATCTTTTTTGGAGCTGCTACAACCCCTTTATTTGAGATCCGTTATGGCTCCCGTTACTTTTTTTTTTTTTTAATCATTTTTTAACACTTTTAAATATTTAAAAAAAAATCATAATATTATTAAATATTATCTTCTTAATTATTAAGTTAAAAAAAATGAATTGGTGCAAACCAATGAGACTCAAATAAAGGTGGCTTTAGCTTTTTCCATTTCTTTTAAAGAAAAATTGTCACCATTTATTCACAGAAAAGCTTAGTTCCATGACATATACATGTAGTGATATTTCCATATTAAACATTGCCTTATAAATTAATTAATGCATTTTGAGTTCCCTTTGCCACAAAAGATCCTGGTATACTGATGGAAGATCCCCCATCCACTCTTTATGTTTTTCCACACCCCAACGCCACCCGCCCTCCTAACATCATTAGAGCACCATCCCCCCATGCACTCCCACATTTGTGATCAATCACCACTCTGTAAAGAGCATTAGGTTCCTGATGGTACTTCTACAACCATTTGCCTAACAATGCTTGATTGAACATTCTCAAGTTACGCACTTCCAAACCACCAACTGATAAAGGACAACAGACCTTATCTCACTTGACCAAATGATATTTAAATTTCTCCCTCATACCACCCCATAAGAAATCACGTTACAACTTCTCAAGCTGTCCTGATACCCTAGCTCGAATAGGGAAATGTGATAAAAAGTAGGTAGGTAAATTAGAAAGAGTGCTTTTAATCAGAGTGACTCACCCTCCTTTGGAGAGGTACATCCTCTTCCAACCTGCTAGCTTCTTTTCGACTCTTTCCATTACTATATCTCATATACTAGCCGCTCTTGAAGTTGAACCCAACACAAGTCCTAAATATGTCATAGGAAGCGAAGAAATCTTACACCCGAGAGTCCCAGCCAACTCCGGCATATTGCGAACATCTACAATAGGAACCATCTCAAATTTGTTGTAATTTACTTTCAAACCTGACACTGCATCAAAACAAAGAAGAAGGGCCTTTAAGGCTCGTAATTGACCTAACTCTGCATCACATAAAACCAACGTGCCATCTGCAAATAACAAATGGGGTATATTAGTATATCCTCTGATTGGTGTTCCAATTAGAAACCCACTTACCAAACCATTAGTCACCATGGCCGACACCATCCTGCTAAATGCTTCCATAACCAAAACAAACAGAAGTCATGGAGGCTCCTCCACAAGGGCTCAATTCCAAAGTAGAAGTCATTAACTATTACAATAATACCTTAGGAAGAGTATTGGGCAGGTGGGTATGTTTCGTTTTAATTTTCAAATAAAAATGTTTGCTTTTGGTCTGAATTATGCTTTGGTTTAGATATTTGGTTGTGGTTTGAACTTTGAGTAGCGAGAAGGATGCTTAGATGTGTATATATCATGCTTCTTGTGATTCCCCCTTCGGCTTTTGCTGTGACATTGACCAAGATACTTCCCACGAGCTGGTTGGCCCGTAAGTTTCTGTTCTTTTACGCTTGCTTTGATATGATTCTAGTTTACAGCAGAATGAATCATCTGGTTGTGCTTCAATTCTGCACCATATTGGTCCTTTAGAGTTTATGTTTGTGGAGAAATGTGAAAGACGTTTTCATTTCATTGTTGCTTATGTGCGGCGAATTTCTTGTAGGTCATCCTGAAGTTCTATCGGTTAGGCCCGACCCGGGTTATAGTGATGTTAAAAAGACATATAGCTTACTAACAGGAAGTACTCGGTTGTTTCCTGTTGTGCATACCAATCACTGGCTTGTTCGGATGGACAAGCCGGGGGGTTGGAGTTGTTACAAAGGCACAAATGGTTTATTGTTGTGCTCAAGCACTAACCAAGGTGTTGGGGAAGTAAGAAAACATTATTTGAGTTTTTTTTCCCTTTTCCATTTTGTTGTAACATTTCGAACAGAGCATCAATTTGATATTCTAACTTTGATCACCGTGTTTTTCTTAACCCTGAAAATGGAATGGTAATTTTGAGCATCAAGAAACGTGATGTTTCTTGGCTGTCAAACTTTGGGTTCTGTTGTGAGCTTGATGATGAAAGTGCTAGGGAACTAGCTAGTTGGTATTTTCATTTAATTTATTATTTTTAACCACAATTTCCTTGTGATGGATTTCATAGGTTGAGGACAAATGCTTCCAAATGTGCAAGTGTACCAGGTGTATCTATATTGCCAGATAAAAATTTTGAGTTAGAGAATAAGGATTATGGAGGTTTGTCCCTTTGTGTAGTACAAATGCATCCACTTCCATATAATATTTTATTTGTGATTGTAATTTCAATGAAGGTATCATATACTCTATGTCTTACTAGCTTCAAAATTAACTTCTGTTTAAGCGTAATTGTATATGGTGATATCTTGATCTTTGAGATATATAACATAAGGGAAATGGCATTTATACTTACGATTTTACTTACATAACTCTACACTGATTTATCAGCTAATAAAAATGGTAAAAATTTTGAAATTCAAACTAGAATAGAAAATACTAATAAAATGGGGCTGCCACTTAATACGCTTTATATTGTGCGTAAAATTGTATGTACGTGTAGCACTACTCATTAAAAAGCTTAAATATAAAACATATAAAGATTTGAAAGGTATATGATTTTGGGTAAGAAAGAGGTGAGTGTAGCTAATCTGGTATTTGTCTAGCTGGAAGTCTTGTGAGGAAGAAAGGTGTTCAATGTCTTTTCAAAATTGCAAGGAAACTGATGTTGAAAATAATAACTTAATTATTGCCATGTTACTGGTTGCAAGAGTGTTCATGAGTTAATATTTTATCATGGTTTTGTTAGTTTGCTTATCTCAAAGGAAACTTTGCAATTGCTTATGTAATAACAGAGATTATATAGCATTTATTTGTTGTACTTAAGCTATTGTAGTCATAAATCTTTATTTATTTGAGATAAGAATTCTATAATCAATAATAAGATGATTCTTGGGCTACTATCACATATACCTTCCAAAAACAAGAACTACTAGTGGGGGGACATTCTTAGGCAGGTTCCGAATGACGTTGCTCTTCATCCCAATCTTCGTGCGCATGGCCTTCACTCTTTATCTATTCATTTGCTTCATCACTTTCATCCTCACCATCTGCTCTCTTGACTGCACAGTAGCCAATCCCATGCTCCTGTACCTCGATGCCAGCGCTAAGGTAATAGCTGCATTGTTCATAGGTGAAGGGTGTGGTTTCTGACTGTAACATAAATATTCCCGGGAACTAATGTTTTGAGTTTAATACCCTTTTCAGATCTTCTGGTTATAATGAGCTCAGCTCCACCAATCCCAAGTTCTACTTTATTGTTGTCCATATCACCCGATGCAACCAGTTGCTTGCCATCCTCATCCACATAACTGCTGCCATAATCATAGAATTCTTCCAACTCTGCTTCCTTCTCCTCATCACCATCACCATAATGTACTCTGCAATGACTTTTTGCCACCATATGCTTCCTAACTGCCTCCAAACCGTTAAAAGTGTGACGGTGCTCATTGCAGTACAGACACATGAAATCTCTCTTCACCTTAAGCCATAATAAGGAGCCCTTTTGGATCCTTGAGGTACTTGATATCCGAAATGAAGAACCCATCTGCTTGTGCGTGTTAACCATGTATTTTTCTATGGTATCATGCTGTAGGTCACAATAAAACAAGAAGATGGGTCCAATTCCTCATAGTCATCACTGCCATCCTCGTCATCATCCATATCAACGTAGGTCGCATGCTCATGTACATTCAATTCAGTTAAGGACTTTGTTGCCTCACCAACCAAGTCTTCTTCAGGATCTACCTCCTCCCACTCATCTTCACTTTCTTCATCGTCTACTTGTTGGGGTGGTTTACTCACAACGCGACGGGAGAGGCTTAATTATTGCCTTCTCTTCTTAATGGTTTGTTCCTTCAGACACCCGCATGATGAGACTTCGAGATTTTAGATGCTGAGCATGAGCCTTGGAACTTCTATATCCTTTCCCACAAAGACAACAACTATAGAGCATAGGTGTTTCGTTTGACTGGCTTCTCTCTTGAGCAAGCAGAACTTGTCTACGTAGAAATAGTGCTTCAGTCACTCCAGGAACCCCGTAGATTGGAAAAAAAAAAAAAAGAACCATTTGTAATTCGGATTTTATCTTAAGTTGACCACTGCCAGTTTTTTCTGTTGTAGAGTAAACAAGGTTTATTTTCCAGGAAATTTACAGAGTAATATGGATTGGACAGATTCTTCAGAAGCAAGTCAAACAGCCCCTATAAAAACAAAGAAACTATTTATTACTGGTATGTTGCAGCTTGGACTTGACTTATGGATTCTTTGCTCGTAATAGTGATACTTTAGCTCTCCGCCTATTTTGGGAGTAATTCAAGATGCAAAAACCTTTTATTAATTTACCGAGCATACATGCTTCTTTTTTATTTTTGGTTGAAGTATGCCTTTCTAAGTTTAAATTGACTTAAATCTCCAAGAATAACTTCAAACACGATAAGGTTTTCCATTATGGGAGCATTTATCAGTTTCTATTTATAACACCCGGGCCCAAGCCCGCTACCCAGGCCCAAGCCCATACCCAGTTCAGCCAACCCAAACCACTCAGAAATGGCGCCGTTTCACCCCTTGTATGTTACTTCCGCCCCTTCTTCTTTCTCTCCTTTTCTTTTCTTTTCCTTTCTCTTCTTCCCTTCCCCTGCCTCGACGGTTTCATCTCCCATGTTTTGCGCAGCTCTCCATTTCCCTCGCACCAAACCACGATCTCGGTAGTTATTTGTTGCAGATGAAAATCTCTCTCTCTCTCTCTCTCTCCATATACGACATTTTATCCCTGGCATTGGATCTCTTTCCTTCCGTAAACCCCCCCTCTGGTTTTGGTTTCACCGCAAGAATCACGGTAAGATTTTCTAATTTCTTCCTACGTTTTCTTCTATCCATAGGTTTCGGTTTTGGTACTTCTAATCACTGTTATTTTTATGGGTTTTCCGGTGGGTGCAGCAGAGCATAGGGGAGGCGAAAATTTGACTTCTTGGCCTCTGCTTTTCCGTGTGGGTTGTTGCCTAATTTTCATGGGGTAGGTGCTGTTTCGGATAAGAAATTAAGGATACTAGGAATAGATTTCTCTCCGTAATATTTTATGGAATATTTTCTCTTATTCCCGAATCCATTTTCGAAGTGATTTTTGGTGGATGTTCAAGGGTTCGTGGTTTAATTTCTTTTGCTGTTTTGGTGCTGTCGATGGGTTGTTTGGAGCATTTTTGTGTGATATAAAATGGTTGGGTTTGGTTTTGTTGAATGTATAGGATACTATATTTGTTGGGTTGGCTTTATCAGAGGGATGCTTGAGATGATATGGTAGTGGGCTGAAATGATTGTTTATGTATGGAGTGCACTGGTTTGCTGGTTGTGTGGATTTAAGGAGATAAATTCAGTGCATCTTAGAGTTTTTAAAATGATTAAAATATTGTTTTTTTCGTGCATCTTTGGGGGCTGTTCAGGTTACGTAGTGGCTGGTTGCTTGGGCTTGGTTTGCTATAAATTTATAATTTTCGGCAAGTAGCGTAGTTTAGCTTATAATTTTCAAATTAAAGCTTTTGAAGTAGTCATTAACATTAGGGAATATGTTTTTATGAATAGGTGACGAAACTCTTAGAAGTCGGACTCAAAGTTTTGATAATTCACTGCAGGAATCAGGTAAGTAGGGTTCGTATGCTCGGTTTTATACCAAAAGAGGACTGAGGTTGACTTTTGAAAATTTGTGCTTTTGTTAGTTATAAAATGAAAATTTGAGAAAAACCAACTTCAGTCGATTGTTTGCATTATTCATAAAGCTTATATGAAAGAAGGAAAAAATATTTCTGTCATGCATTGTGTAGACATGAGTTTAGTTTTTGTCATGTTATTTTCTGATATGTGAAAAAGAGTATTTTTGTCTATCTGAGAAACATTATGCCTTGATTGCATTGACGATGTTTTATTTATATAAGCTTTATTATGAAAATAGTTTGGAACTAGGTGTCTTTAATAATTCTGAAAACCTTTGGCATAGTATTATGGTTGGTATTTGACTCTATCTCTGCTTGCTCTACTCTGCTCTGTCTATGTTCTGTTTGGATTGGTACCAATTCCCTGTCTCTGAGTGCACCCACTTTGGAAATAAAGTGGTTTATTGTGAGCTTTCCTGTGTGCACACTCGGGGCTCTTAGAACAAATAAGGGAAAGTTTTACCTCTGTCTCTGCCTGCTTTGGCCACCGAGCTTAGCACAACTCTACCACGGGAGTTAAATATGGTCTTTGTTTTGTGAGATGCTCCGTTTAATATAGTGATGGTGCTCCGATTTGTTATGTCAAAGTACTTTATGATTGAATTGTTTTGAAAATCATTTGTTTCCTTTATGCATAAAAATGTTTTGTTCCGTATTCTATTACCTGGTAAATGCTCATGTTTACACGCTTGTATAAGTTCTTCGCTTACTGAGTTGTGGAAAAACTCACCCCCTTATCTCATATATTTTTCAGATGATTTGGATGTTCTAACAGAAGACCAAGAATAGAGTTTTGACCAAGTTTAAGCAGTTAGAGCCATAGACTAGATGGGGGAAAATAATTAATATTTATTTTAGATGTTCAGTTTCTAATTCATTGGATTTTAGAATATTAGTTATTCATTATTGTTAAGCTTATTGGGAGAATGTGAACCCTCTCATTTATGATTATTCATATTTTTTTTAATTATGACTTGGTGAACATTTTTATAGGGATTGAAATGTGGAAAATATTTTTTTATTTGAACATGGTCAGAGACCTATTATTTATATTTGAGGACGGATTATACCAAACAGGTTGGACTTCTCGACCCCCTACGAGTACAGGGTGTTACACTATTCGTGTGATTAAATTTTTTTTTCATGTACCATTAACTTCATTTCTCCCTCTTTGCTTGTTTGATCTCTTTCAATAAACAGGTCTCTCATTCTATACATCTGAGAAAACCTTACGAATGGCATTTGAAGGCTTTAGCGAGCTTGTTAAAGGTAGGTTGGCATTTTTTGTTCATAAAAGGCAGAATTTCAATTTCTTAGGATCTGTATGCTAATACTGGTGTAATGCTTCTCAACAGTAAAAAATATAATGGACAAAATTTCTAAAAGGTCCATAGGTTATGCATTCATAGAGTACACTACAGAGGAAGCTGCTAGTACTGCACTTAAAGATATGAATGGCAAGGTTAGTTCGCAGGCACCCCCCCTCCCCACCCCCTCCTTTTTCTCTCCTTTCATATAATATGTTATATATTTATACACATATTTTTTTTCAAATGAATATTATTGATGTTTTGCTCCTTTGGAATCCCACATGGGAAAGATGTGGGCGACATGGGCAAGACTAAGGCCTATTTAAGGGGACTTAGCCTTCTTGGTTTATTACACCAGTCAAAAACTTATCTAGTAACTTTTGACTTTAGTAAAATTCATCTATTGTCTTTTTTGTATGTAGAAGGAAGAGAGGTGAAAGTTAGAGTTTTACTAGTTGGAGAAGTTTTTGTGGGTGTCGTTGGGGTGAGGAGAAAAATTGTGTGATTGTAACAATTTTTCACATAGTGTATTTTCTTCTCTGGATCTGGTGGTTTTTCTCCTGTTTTGGGAGTTTTTCACGTAAATTCTTGTATTGTGTTTATTTCTCTATTTTTCTTGATATTTTGTCAAAAGTATATCCTGGTGGGGGGAATTTGGGAGGCCCAAGATTCCCAACAAGTGGTATCAGAGCCACTAGGTTTTTTTTTGCGGGGTGGAGTTTCGGTGTGGTGGTGTGGATATGTACGGTCTAAGGAGGTTCTGTCTAGGAGATTGGAAATTTTAAATGTGTCCATTGTGACCCTCCAATCTTTCCTAGGAACCTTGAAGTTCTGTCTAGGAAAGATTGGTCTTTCCTGGGAACTTACTTAGTGGGTACTATTTATTTCTACAGTAAAATTCATCGAAGCTATGTCAGGAGGTAGAGCTTCAAATCCTATCAGATTTGAGATAGAGAAAGTTGATGGAAGAATCAATTTTAACTTGTGGCAAGTGCAAGGCAGGGATATTTTGATTCCATCAAGATTACACAAGGCGTCGACCAACCTATGAAGTCAGCAATTTGCTAGGTGTGGACAACATTGGCACGTCAAGAAAAGTTGTCAAAAAGAGGTGGAACCAGTTCGGCAAGTGGTTCCAATTCAGTAAATGGAGTTACTGGTATTTATGCTAGCGCTGTGTCTCTCTCTATGGAAAAAGAGACATGTACATCCTTATGGCACGTCGTTAATCCCAAAGTTGCCATGATAGAGGATGTGTTAATGTTAACTGTTTCACAAGTTTACACACGGGCATTGGTTTGACATTTATGCAGGGTGTGTGGTGGAAATTCATGTCGATGACTGATGAACTTCCAGGAAAGCCAAACGTAGAAGTTGTACCATAATTTTTTAGCAAAATTATTTTCGACATGGGCCGAAGTGAAATGCTTGGAATTGATTTATTCTGAGTAGTTATGCTTTTATGGTGGAGCATGATAGTAAAAGCTATGAAGATCTTCATTGCGGTGGAGCGTGGCTGTGGGATCAGTCAAAATCTCAAGGTGGAGATTATTGTTGTTTTGCTCCTTTGGAATCCCACATGGAAAAGATGTGGGTGAAATGGGCAAAACTAAGGCCTATTTAAGGGGGCTTAGCATCCTTGGTTTATTACACCAGTCAGAAACTTATCTAGTAACTTTTGACTTTAGTAAAATTCCTCTGTTGTCATTTTTGTATGTAAAAGGAAGAGAGGTGAAAGTTAGAGTTTTACTAGTGGGAGAAGTTTTTGTGGGTGTCGTTGGGATGAGGAGAAAAATTGTGTGATTGTAACAATTTTTCATAGTGTATTTTCTTCTCTGGGTCTGGTGGTTTTTCTCCTGTTTTGGAAGTTTTCCAAGTAAATTCTTGTGTTGTGTTTATTTCTCTATTTTTCTTGATATTTTATCAAAAGTAAATTCTGGTGAGGGGAATTTAGGAGGCCCAAGATTCCCAACAATTCTTCCTTCTATTTCCCTTGTTTAATACCCAAAAATAAGTTTATTTTTTACTTCATTTCGGAGTCAGAATTGTAGATAAAACAATTAGAAAAACTCTCAATATGTGAAGGCTGCCTTACCTTTAGTTGCTGCATGATCCTTGTAGATCATTAATGGCTGGATGATAGTTGTTGATGTTGCCAAGACCAATCCACCAAGATACGGCGGGAGTCGTCCTTCCAGATAGGAATAATCCCACAGAAAGAGACAGAAATGGGCTACCCTTAAATGTTTCAGGTTATTGCCCTCAAAATGTTGGACTTCCAGATAGTAGTTACCATGGATCTTTTTTATCAGCTCGAAATGTTCTTTCGAGTGAAGCACTAGTGGTTATTGGCCCTACAAAAGGGAACATAACTTTGGTTTTTGGCTGATATGCCAATAATTCATGCAACAAATATACACAATGATCTCTTATTACAAGCACCACAATTACAGTTTCATTTTCATGTGGAAGAAGCTTGGTCCATAGGCGGAAAGGATTTCAGTTTCATTTTCCTGTTGAAGATGCTTGGTCCATAGGTTGAAAGAATCAAATCTTTAAGAATGGGGAATTGAATCCATGAGAAAAAGGTGACTGGAACACAAGCCAAACAAATTATCAGAGGAATTGCAATCCATAGTTGCTCATGTGAAACAATTAAAAGAGCACTAGAAAAGGTTATCATCATGGTTGCAATAGAGCAGAAAAGGGTTAAAAAGGCCTATTATCATCTGTCTTGGCAAATATTCAAGGAAATCATCTTCTGAATAACGTGATGTAAGGATTCCCAAAAACATCAAAACTGAAGTTGAGGATAAAAAGAAGGATAAGGCATTGGATATCATAAAAACTGTAAACGAATTCTTGTCCAAGAAAATTGGTAAGCCTGTATCTTGTTTATTACCACCTAGAGTGGTAAAGGCTGCTGCAAACATAACAGTAACAATGAGAGCACCCACCACTGTACATGACCCTGCTGTGTCCTTCATCCATTTTTCTCCCTTTGTCATCATTTCCTTGTGATTCTTCGTAAACAATTGTCGAGGAGTGAAACCTTTCTTGTTGGTATTTTCCTTTGCTTTGGGCTGGACAATTCTCTCTACCTCCTGCATTTGTTAGAAAGAAAATGTTAGATCAAGAATGCTAGCAAAACTATGTACTTGGATATGTAGTACGTATATATTAGAAAGACTGAAAATCGATCTAACCGTACACAGAAGATCAAATAGTAAATATAATAAGGTCAATGCTTCCAAATCCATTTTAAAATTGTCAGCTCCGTTAATATTGAATATAGAGTATATATATATATATATATATATATATTGTAACACCCGGCTCCAGCGACACATTTAAAAAAAAATGTTTTATTTAATTAATTATTTATTTAAGTAAAAAACTCATTTTTGATATTCAAAGATTTATTTTAAAATTGACCACGAGTGTAAAATTGTTATATTAGTAAATTTTGTCTTTTCTCGTTCGATTTGATGATTATTAAAAATCTTTTTATGGGTTGAGAAATTATTTTTAGACAAATTGATTTTTATTATTATTATTATTATTTTACTTATTCGTGTGTGTATTTATATATATATATATATATATGAATTTAAAGATTTTGTTGCTATAAATAAGCATGTTTCCACGTCCTGCATGCATCCCACGGATATCACGGCAACAACGTATAGCCTCTGTTTCGCGTAGCATTTCTTCTCTTCCTTTATTGTCACTAGGGTTTCTTATCATCTTATATATATACACATTGCGTGCATTTAGAAACATCACCGCCGCCACCCCTTGCGAGGTTTCTGCACCACCACGAGTAGCACCATCTCTTAGCCACCATAAACGACCGAAACCACCAAGAACCTCCCTGTGACCACCACCGAAACACCGAAACAAGCCACCTGCGTAAAACTCTGTTTCTCACACTAAAAAAAAAAAAAAAAAAAACAGAGCAACAAAGCCCAAGCATGCTACATCCCTCTTCGCGTACCATCATGCATCACCGAGTAGAAACCGCCGTGTTACTCAACCTTGCACCACCCCTGGATCACCATACTCAAACACTGCCCAGCCCTTCACCCCTCGATGCTAGCCCCCACGTCGACGTCGCCACCGGCACAGAGGATGCCGCCGCACACCCCACGCCGTCCCGAAACCTCCTGTCACGTTACTCAGTTGCCAACTCGTCGACGCTTCCACTGCAGCCACCGTGAACCCACTACGTTTAGACACCACCACAAGCCTTACCTCATCATTTAAAACCAGAGAACCACTCTGTTTTTACTCCTCAAAATAGAGGACATACTCTCCACCGTGAGCAACGGCTAACCACCATGATCGAGAGTCCAACACGCTGGTACCACCACTGGAAACAGAATAAAAAAGGGCCCCTGTTTTTTGTCCTCCGAAACAGAGCACTCTCCACCCCTGTCATCAGCCACTGCAAACACTACAAACCGAGAACAAATCGCCGGAAACCATCCTGAAAACCCATAGCAACCGCTGTCCGTTTCCCCGGGTCTGTCGGTCTTCTTGCATTTCTCAGTCGCTAAATCGCCTTCGTGACCACCGCCCTTCCAGTCCGTGCACAACTCTTCCTCTCGGTAAGCTTCGGCCACGCTTATACTATTTCTTCTGTAAGCTTAGCATAGGGTGTGTTCATCTTATCGGATTTACGTTTGTCTCCCTTGGTTTTAGCACAAACCGTGAGTTTTAAAGTTTTTTTTTCTACTGGATTACTTGTTATTTTGAGTATGTTATTAAGTTTGTTTTTGAAAGTTAAAGGTTTTGGTGTTGGGCTTGAGCCGTGCATATCGTTCTGGCTAGTATGTCTGGTTTGCTTTTGAGCCGGTTAGCTACGTGATTTTCTGATTGCTTTTGGTAAAATGTATTGGGTTCGGTTGGGTTCATTACTATTTTGGATTCGTGTTTTTAAATTATTTTGGATACGAGTCTTGAATTTTTACGACCATGTTCGGTTATTTTGAAGTTAAAATATTTTGAGTCGGGTTCGATTTTTTTTTTAAAATTATTTCGGGACTCGCGTTTTAAATAATTTTTGAATGGATAAGTGGCGTTGCTTTTTATTAAATGGATTGAGTTTTGATTTTCGTAAGATACTTGATTGAGCAGAAATTTGGGTTAAGTATTTTTCTAGCGAAAATTGAGGTATTGGAGAATTTTAGAGTTTTGGAGGAGTTCGGTAAATTCAATTATTAAGAGTTATACTCAAGATTCGGGGATCTGTTAATATTAAGATAAGATATTGGATTCTATATCTTAGGTTACATTTTCGAGGTTTGTGATCAATTGGAAAACTTACGAAAGTACGTGATTATCTTATAGGTGGCAATTGAATTTGTGCACTTTTGTTGAGGATATTTTTGATAAGCTAAAAGATTCAGGTAAGCGGGGTTCATATGCTTGGTTTTATACCAAATGTAGTTTGAGGTTGATTTTCTGAAAAATTGTGCATGTTTTGTTATGAAATGAGAACTTGAGAAAAACCAACCTCAGTCAGTTATTTGCAATACTCATGAAACTTATATGAAAGAAAGAAAAATATTTCTATCATGCATTGTGTAGACATGAGCTTAGTTTTTGTCATGTGTTTCTGACAATGCGAAAAAGAGCGATATTGATTATCTGAAAATTTGTGCATTGATTTTATAGAGATACTTTGACTCTATTTTATTTACATAACAAGGATTCTGAAAATATTCTGGAACTATATGTTATTTTAGTGTGACTCTGAAAACCTTTGGCGTGGTATACTGGTTTGTATCTGACTCTATTTCTACTTTGCTCTGCTCTGCTCTGTCTCTGCTCTGTTTGGGTTGGTACCAACTTCTCTGTCTCTGAGTGCACCCATTTTGGAAACAAAGTGGTTTATTGTGAACTTTCCTGTGTGCACACTCGGGGCTCCGAGAATGATTAAGGGAATGTTTCACCTCTGTCTCTGCCTGGTTTGGCCACCGGGATTAGCACAACCCTACCACGGGGGTTAAACATGGTCTTTGCTCTGTAAGATGCTCTGTTTGGATATGACGATGATGCTCAGTTTTGTTGTGCCAAAGTACTCTGTGTTTTATATAATTTAAAAATGATCGCTCTGTTACATTTGAAAATATGTTTTATTCTGCATATTAACTCTGATGAAATATTTTTGTTTTGCATACAGTATTTTGTAAATGCTCATGTTTGCACTCTGGTATATGTCCTTCGCTTACTGAGTTGTGGTTAAACTCACCCCTTATCTCTGAATATTTTTCAGATGAGTTTGGATATTCCAGCCAAGGATTTGATTACGAAGCATTGGGTGAGATGACTCAAGAATGGTTGATTAAGTATAGAGAATTTATATGAACATTGATAAGGTTTAGTAAGAAAATATTATTGTAGTCTAGTGACTTAGCATTTCTAGAATTAGTGATATTGAGGAAATCGATTTTCAAACCAAGTTTATATGATATTTGGAAATTTGGAGTCTATAATTATAGTGTTGAATGTGAGTATATGTGATAACTAGTAACTCTCGGACCCCTCCGGGATCGGGGCGTTACATATATATATATATATATTTATATACACACAAGGATAGAGAAAAAGACTCAATTGATCTATAAGACCAATCCTAATATAATATGGGAATAACTCAGCTAGCTCAGCCATCTACAACGTGGCTAAAATCCAAAAATAGAAATGGTCTCAACCTCATGCTAGCTATTTTTTATTGTTATAAGTCATCTCAACCCATCTCTAGTCAATTATTGATAGATTTACTAGATTTGAGCCAAAATTCTCTTCTAAAAGAAAAAAGACAAAAACCTATAACATAAAAGTTTAGAATATGGAGAAAGGGTCGAAGAAATTAGAAGTTGTTAGGACGAAGACATGGATGGAGAGAGAGAGAGAGAGAGAGAGAGAGAGAGAGGAGAGAGAGAGAGAGAGAGATGACCTTGAACCATTGTAACTCTCTTTGCATCTGTAAAGCTGCCCCTGGGATTTCACTAACCCTAGTGGAATCTTTACAGATCATCCCTGCCATATGCAATATATTATTATCATGGACATCTAAACATGTCAAGGAGTAGTTCTTCATCGTATCTAGCCCGTAGAGAATGTTAAAGATTTTTTCTTGACGATGCAAGACAGCAAGCATAAATATGTTCCTTCTGTTTCCATCTTCGGTCCATAAAAATTGTCGATCTGTTTCAAGCATCTTAGAAACGAACTCAAAAATCCCGTTCTTGGCAGCCTGGCAAATGGCATCATAAACTTGATCATCCTTAAGAAGATGTTGTTCATGAGTTTTTGATTCTGATATTACTTTACACATTTGAAAAAGAAGTTCATTGTACTGTTCATGGATCCTCTTCATCTCGTACAACTGCATGATTCCTTCGACAATTATCGAACCATTAATGTCTATCAGTTAACTAGATCATGAAATTATAAATAATTATTAATAAAAACGAATTTAAAAAAAAAATCCGTGAATTGATTTTGATGGAGTGCTGGACAGGGTATACCAAAGAAGTTGAGGATTCCTGAAATTAGATAGCAACACGTCGTCGACAGTACTGCCATGCAAAGAAAAAAAAAACATTGTTTAATTACTTTTATTAGAAAACTTTTGCCCAAATCTAAGCTAGCAGAATATTTATTTTTCTGCATACTAATTCACAGTTTTTTCATGTTCTCATTAGTTTCTGGGTAGTGAGAAACTTCATTATATAAATCAATACACACACACACACACACATATATATATCATATGTGTGTATGCAATATATATAATATACAAGGAAGTTCATCATAGGGCACTAGTGTTAACTATATAATAAATAATTAGATCTAATTGATTTTTGGAACATATGATGATTTTACATGGTACAGATTTTAAATTCTAATTCTAATTTCTTGATATTTTCATGTTATGCATAGTTAATGTCTTAAGTCATTGTAAGCATTATTCTCTTTTTCTCTTGGGTCATTAACATTAGTACTTTACTGGATCATTTATCGCTTCATCCATATTTTAACATCTTAATCCGTTATTGGCCGATTAAATGTCTTTTTATGCCTATTATACTTCTCACTTATTATGGGAAAACGAGCTAGCGCTTATTAGGCAAAACTAGCTAGCGTACCTGATCTGTGAATTTTTTCTTGATTGCTTTGACGTTGTTGGTCTCCATTTGAAATGATCTTCAAACGAGTTTCACGGATCACAGGAGCCGATGGAATGCGCATACCTTTTTAGCAAGAAAAAAAGCTAACAAATCTAATAATTAACAATATGGTACAACTTTTAATATTCTAGATTTTGACTCATCAAATCTTCCCTATAATTATAACAACAAAATAGAAGTGACAACAAATCAAATCATAAGTATGCATGCCCTAGGATAACAAAGGAAATATAGTTGTTTTATTCTTAAGTTAATATCATGTGGAGCACACAATATACATAACTAATTAAATGTAGAGATTTGATTTATAAAATTCAAATTTTAAGATTTAATCTTTTTGAATTAAATTATATATGTACTGCTCTACACAGACTTAATAATAATATCTTTCATAAAAATAACAGAAGAAATGACCAAAGGGATATCATCGATCGGTCAACTTTAGAACTTAAGTATATTTTATTGTTTTAGTAAAAAAGAACGTTTGAAACCTGAAGTATGACGATACATAAATTCTAGTTACATGAATTGCATGCATTCTTATCCAAATATATTTAGGTTCATATTAAAAATTTTAATTCTTGAATTGTATTGGATATAACTTTAGCTTAATTCATATTACCTTCACTGTATCGAGAGTTGTTGGGAAAAAAAAAACGACCGTTGAAACAAACAGCAAAATCAGAGCCACGCAGCGGATTCAAACACAGAGAAATAAAACTAAAGACGGAGAACAGAAATGGACACCAGATATGAAGTGGTTCAGCTCAAACTGAGCCTACATCCACTGTTGGGTCGGTCTAAATCACTATAATACACAAAGATGGAGTACACTTCTTGGAGGTTACAAAGCTCTCTCTCACAAGGCTCTCAAACCCTTTACAAGTAGGCTCTCTCTGATCTACAAACTCAAACAAGGAGAAAAATGAGAGACGGAACGCCTGTGTTCGTAATCTCGCTCGAGCGAGCCCTTCTCGCTCGAGCGAAATCGCCTTCACTCACAGCTCTCTGCTTCCGCTCTCTCCTGCGCAAATGGCCCTCGATCCTTATATAGGCTGTATCTCGCTCGAGCGAGATATTCTCGCTCGAGCGAGTTACTATTCCAGACTGCG
This sequence comes from Platycarya strobilacea, assembly GCA_036898215.1. Taxonomy (NCBI): domain Eukaryota; kingdom Viridiplantae; phylum Streptophyta; class Magnoliopsida; order Fagales; family Juglandaceae; genus Platycarya; species Platycarya strobilacea. Next base: position 58,270,771 of record CM072550.1, read on the forward strand.
CTAAACCTAGTTTCTGGAAGCGATGCAACCCTAGATTGATTCTCGCTCGAGCGAGAGGTCGAGCGAGAGTCGAGCGAAGTCTCTGCCTGGATCCAAAACTCTCCGTTTGATGTCTCGCTCGAGCGAGCGTCGAGCGAGGGTCGAGCGAACTTACGGGTTGAAAACTCCAAGTGCAAAATGATGCGCTTCATTCAAGCCACATCTCAACAAGAGTAGACATGGGTTTATACTTTTAACTTTCAAGTTTTGTTATATATGATTTTTTTTTTAGTTTACTTTTATATAAGATCTTAAATAAGAGAAAATACACCAAGTCAACTCAAACTACCACCTCATGTGGAGGGACGTCTCGGGCCCTCTAGCAAAAAAAATCAACCCAAGGTAATTGCCGAATCCCTGGAGGGGACCTAAGTGTTTGTCCATGTTGAGCCTGAGGCCTGGTGTCGAAACCACCAACCATGACCCAGACAGTGGGCTTGTTGGAGAACGACAGGTGCACACAAGCCATGAGAATCAACAGACAAGGATCGACGGTTGGGCAACTCTGAACAATACGACTATGTATATAATAATCATGCCATATTAAATGAGGATCATATCGCATTAAATTGGGACCACGCCACATTTAATAAAGGACCACAGGAGCATGGCGCGGCATGGCAGAAGGCACTGCCATTGGGCAAAAGATTGATAGGGGGTGCGGCCAGGAGCACGAAAGACACCCTAAATCCCGTTTGTCAAAAGATATTTTCAAAAAAATATATAAAGACCCCATACACCACACATGTTCTCTCTCTAATCTCTATTCTCTCTTGCACCCTTATTGTTCATATACTCTTAAACACCCACACTAACTTAGGCATCAAAGGTATCACCCGAGCCCTTCCAACTTTCTTTGTACGTAGGTTGCAAACGAAGCCCTTGTGATGTGGAGTTACCCCAAGCACACGAAATAGAGCATCAATAGTTAACGTCGTCTATAAGATTTGAATCCACGACCACGTGGTTAACACCCACAAGCTTTAGCTAATTGAGCTATTCCAGCTTAGTGAGGAAAGCCTCCCTCGCTCCCTCCCCCCTACCCCGCCGCCGCCCCTAGTGTTGAGGAGTCGACATGAGACACAATCCATCACTTTTAGTGAAAGGATGAAGAAGGTGTCATGTACCCCCACGATGAATCCCTAGTGATCTCAACGCAGATCGCCAATTATATCACCTGGAGGGTTCTAAAAGACAATGGTAGCTCCGCGGACATTTTCTACTAGGAGAGCTTCATCAGAATGGGAATCACTCTTGATCAATTGCATCTAGCCTTAAATACTTCACAAGAGAGATGCTCCAGGCAATCGAAGCCATCACCCTATTGATCCTCATCGGAGCGACCTCGAGAGTGGTGTTTATGATGGTAGACTTCCTGGTCATCAAGACCCCCCTCCTCTTACAATGCCATCTTGGATTGACCAACGCTGACCACATTAAGGCAATCACCTCAACCTTTCACTTGAAGATGAAGTTCCCAACCCTCGTAGGAATAGGAGAAGTCCATGGCGAGGGAAAGGTAGTGCGGGAGTACTACGCTCGGGAGCTAAAATCGAAGGCCAGAGAAGTCTGAATCCTAGAAGAAGAGCAAAAGGCAATTGACCTACAAACACCTCCGACCCTAATCGAGCTAGACAAAGAATTTAGAGACGAGGAAAATTCGTGTTAAATGGAGCCAACAAACCTCTCAAACTGGTGACAGTGGATCAGACTCAAAACATCTAAAAGATCAAGTGGGAGACGGACTCCCCCACCTATGGAACACGAAACATTTGAAGGAATTTTACGTAAAAACTCCTATGCTGTTTGTAATCAACATGATTGGAATGAATTATTCGAGCACTTTTCTCCCTCTTGTCCTAGCTTTGTAATTGCACATAACTCTTCAATCTGAAAATTGAAGCCTTCAACTTGCCAAGATAAAAGATTAGGGTCAAGGTCCCGAGCCTTGCCCATACACAACCTAGCCTGAGCACGTCTTTTGGCTTGTGGGCCTTAGTGAAAAATTCAAGTACTTCGACTCACCATGATGAGATGTTATGGTCAGGGCCCCAAGCCCAACTCATACACAATCTAGCTTAAGCACAAGTCCCTTAACTTGTTAGCCTTTGTGCAAAAGTTAAGTCTTCTGACTTGCCACGATGAGAGGTTAGGGTTAGGGCCCTAAGCTCAGGCCATATACAACCTATTTTGAGTACAAGTTCCCTAACTTCTTGACCTTTGTGCAAAAACTGAGTGCTCCAACTTGCCAAGATAAGAGGTTAAGGCCCTGAGCCCAACCCATATACAAACTAGCCTGATCACAAGTCTCTTCACTTGTTGGCTTTCATGCAAAACTTGAGTATTTCAACTCGTCACAATGAGTGGTTAGGGTTAGGACCCCGAGTTTTGCCCATTTACAACCTAGCTTGACCATAGGTTCCTTGGCTTGTTGGTCTTCATGCAAAAGTTGAGCCTTCTGACTCACCATGATTTGAGGTTAGGGTCAAGGTCTCGAGCCCAACCCATACACAACCTAACCTGAGCATAAGTCCCTTAACTTGTTAGCCTTCATGTAAAAGTCAAGTTCTCTAATTTGTCTCAATGAGAGGTTAGGGTCCAGGCCACAAGCCCAACTCATAAACAACCTAGCATAAGCACAGATCCCTTGACTTGTTGGCCTTCATGCAAAAGTTGAGTCCTCTGAGTCCTCACGATGAAAGGTTAGGTTAAGGATTTCAAGCCCAGCCTATACACAACCTAGACTGAGCACAAATCCTTTAATGTTTTGGCCTTCGTGTAAAAGATGAGCTCTCTGATTTGCGTGGATGAGAGGTTAGGATTAGGGCAATAAGCCTAGCCTATACACAACCTAGCCTGAGTACAGATCCCTTGACTTGTTGGCCTCATGCAAAAATTGAGTCCTCTGACTCCTCAAGATGAGAGGTAAGGGTCAGGACTCCGAATCCAGCCCATACACAACCTAACCTGAGCACAAGTCCATTAACTTGTTGGCCTTTCTGTAAAATTTTAACTTGACACGATGAGAGGTTAGGGTCAGGGCTCCGAGCCCATCCACAACCTAGCCTTGCCTAAATACATGTCCTTTCCCTTGTTGATCCTCATGCAAAAGTCGCATCCTCTGACTCACCATGATGATAGGTTAGGGTCAATGTGAGATTCCATATTTACGTGTACTTTTACACGTTATTTTATTCTCGGTATTAATTATTTTAATTTATTTTAATAATATTATTGGTCGTATTTTATTTATTTAAGATATTTATTTGAGCTATTAATTAGTTAATGTTGAGTTATGTTGTTTCTTTATTAATTTAAATGTGAGGTAATTATTTTAATGAGTAGAATTTAATTTCCTTTATTTTATTATGTGATTTTAATTGATGTGCCTTTTTAAATAATAATTAGTGTTCTATAATTAAATTGTTCTTTAAATTAAATTAGTTTATTCTTGGACTTTAAATATTTTATTTTATTGATATTGAATTGTAGTATTTTTTATTGGCTTTTATTTAATTCATTGTAATTTTCTAGTTGGACCCATTTTCCCTTCTTTTTCCTTTTTTCTTTTTTTTTTCTTTTTTTTTCTTTTCTTTTTTTTCTTTTCTTTCTCAGGTTCGGCTCCAGACCCCCCCCCCCCCCCCCCCCGCCTGTGCACTCTCTCTCTCTCTCCCTCTCATTTCCCGTCGCTTCTTCCTTCTCCCCCAGGGCCGCCGTCGGCCACCCACCGGCGACACCGCCCAGCCTAACTTCACCCCCACACGCCGGCGAGTCCACCGGCACCGTTGGTGTCACCTCCGGCCATCCCACCGTCCCTCCACGGCTACAAACCCGAAATGGGTATTTTGCCTTTTCTTGCATTTTCCGGCCGCCGCAAGCCAACCCTTGGCCTCCGACCACCACCACTAGACTCCCCACCCTCCGGCGAGTATAACCCACCATCGGTAGCCACCCATCTCCGCCGGTTACCCCTTCACCCGAAATGGGTCCTTAAACGAATCCATCTTCGCTGCGCCGCCGTCCAGCCACCGTAGGCCTCACCACCGCCACCAAAAGACTCCCCTCGCCCAACCGGTCATCCCCCTAGCTCAGTTTCCACAACCATTGCCTCACTTTCTCGGTACAACCCCAAACCTGAAAATGAGTTTCCACCCTTTTGGAGCCCGATCCGCCACCTTCCGGTGGTTGTGCCGCCACACCACCACCTCCATGAGATTTCCCACCTTTCAAAGAGTATCTCCCTAAATTTTGGTGTCAAACCGAACACTATAGCTTAACGTACGAGTGACCGCTGCGAGCGCTGCGGAATTCACAGATTTACGCTTTTATCTGCTGTAAGTATTTTTCAAATAAACTTTAAGATTTAAATATTGTAGTTGGTTATTGTTGTAAATTATCAGTTGTTAGTTATTTGGTGAATGGTCATCTGCATTATGTATTTAAGTGCATATTCATGAAAATATTTGGAAATTGGATTTTTGCATAATTTCGGATATTCATGTGTTGGATTTGAAAACTGGGTTTTCAAATGTGTTAACGGCTTTCGGGTGCGTGTGTATCACGATCCCAAGTCGAGATGGGGCATTATCTCGGTGGAACTCCTCTGGTCACTTGAGAGCGGAATATACTGAGTGACGTCCCCTGGGTCATCGCCGGGCGACAACGGGATCAGACGGGATGGTAACGCTCTCGTGCTGATTCCGTGGCTCCTCTGTTGGCGGGAGCTATAGGATGCCTGGTCATGGTACGTGCTGGACGCGGTTAGCTAGGCATCACCCGTTCCGAAGTCATATGCGGGGTCGTTACCTTCGGTGTGATGATGAAAGTCAGGGTGTGCGGATGGTCCCTAGAGGAGATCATGGTGCATACGGTTAATAAAATGGGTGTTTAGATCATTTTCTGGAAAAGTTTCGAGTTTTAATTATTGGTTTTACGTGGACCATTTTCTGGGAAAATGGTCATGGTTTTAATGGATTTATGTCTATCATTTTCTGGGAAAATGATGGGTGATTTTATTGGAGTTTTATTTGGGCCAAAATGAGATTTTGGCGTGTGTGAGTATTTTATTAATTTTGAGAATGATGGTTTTAAGTCACATGCATATGGTGTCCTATTCATGCATAGTGTTGTTGCATGAATGTATTTATGCCTTTTGGTTTATTTGGGTTATACTTACCTGCGATGCCATTTTTGGCGTCGTAGTTTTTGGATGCAGACTTTGAAGAGGTAGAGCCTAAGGAGACGGCTCCACCGTTGATGTGTTATTATTATTAAATGTTATCTCGAGAAATTTATTTCCCCCCTTTTTATAAATATGTATTTGTTTAATTTGTATTTCGGATGACTGTATTAAATCTCTTGTTGGAGAGTTTATATTAAAATGGTTTGTAAAATATTTCTAAAAAAATTTTGATATTTAGATAATGATTTTATTATCCGCTGCGACTTATATTTTATGCATATCACGTGTGCACACACGTTTGGCACTTATCATTAGGATGTGTGACCCGTGTTGTCATCATCCTAACGTATCGATTCTCGTGTTTATTTTAAGGAAAATTCGGGAGCGTCACAGTCAAGGCCTAGAGCCTAATCCATACACAACCTAGCCTGAGCACATGTCTCTTAACTTGTTGGCCTTCTTACGAAGGTCGAGTCCTTTAACTCGTCATGATGAGAGGTTAGAATCAGGTGTTCATGCCTAGCCAATAAAATACCTAACTTGAACATAAGTCCCTTGACTTGTTGGTTTTCGTGCAAAATTCGAGTCCTTTAACTCGTCATAATGAGAGGTTAAGGTTAGGGGCCCAAGCCCAACTCATGCACAACCTAACCTTTGTGCAAAAGTTGAGTTTTCTGACTCGCAACAATGAGAGGTTGAGGTCAGGGTCACAAGCCCAACCCATACACAATCTAGTCTTTGAGCAAAAGTCGAATCCTTTGACTCGTAACAATGAGAGGTTGAGGTCAGGGTTCTACGCCAAACCCATACACAACCTAATCTAAACACAAGTTTTTTGATTTGTAGGCTTTTGGCTTGCCTTAGGGTAGGGATATGGCTAGACCAAAGCCCTACCTGCATATGAGCCGAGCAAGACTTAAGCCCAAGCTGACTAAGCAATTCATTGTGAAGAAACGATAATAAGAAAAATACAAAAATGCACCGCAAAAGAAATCGACCAAAGTAGAGGACAAAGAAAAGCCCCTCAGCCAAATAGAATACAAAAAATACATATACAAAAAAAGAAAAAAGAGAAAGGGGAGCAATGAGAGGGGAATTATGGAAGCAGATGAACCCCGACAAAGATAGAGTACATCTCATCCCAGCCTAAAGCTCACATGAATCTATAAGCTAGGCTATAAGGCTACAAGGATAGGAGATCAACTCCTCTCGGGTCATCTGTGGGGTTGGCTACAATATGGTCCCTTATACACTCAAGACCTTCCTTGTTGTCATAGATTCAAATATCATCCTGAATGATAGGAGCCCAGTGAAGTTAGGACCCGAGGGCATCGGCATCAGCTTCGAGGAAGCAAACCCGATTCTAGAGTTGCCGATCAGCGATCCTCAATCATCGATCCAAGCAATTGAGCCCGATGTATTGATGGAGCAATTGGGAGTAACTAGCCATAATCAAAACCTTTTCTATCAACAGCAGCTTGCCTGCCCTCTTCCATCTCTTCAGCGTCCTCACTTCTCTTTGCATTCCTTGCTAGCCTTCTCTAAATGAGCCCTCCAAGTCCTCAAGAGCCTAAGACTTCTTATAGAGAAAAACTTGAGCCCCTAAGTAGAGCTCAACGAGCTTTTCTTTGGAAAACAATAGCTCACCAACCTTGAGCCTTAGTAGTTCGTCCTTAAAACTCAGTTTCCAGCAAAGGTTATTATTTTCTTGATGTATAGTCTAGTTGGTTTGATCTAGTTTGGCAATATTAGAGATGGTGGAGTCGCACTCCTTGGATGCATTTTCAAGATCTTGGCAGACCTGCCTTAACTAAAATGCATCAAAGTGTTCAGTGCCCTTTGGGCCTGGAACTTCTCCTCTAAACCGTCTCGGTCCATCACTATGGACTCAGCAAACTGCTTTGTAGCCTAGAGGCATGGAAGGAAAAGTGAGAAGGTAGAATACCTAAAAAGGAAAATATGACCTAAGTACAAAGAAAAAGGGAGCAAAATATACCTAAGCAAACATGAGATACAACTTTTGAGCCATTTTTTCCACGACCTTGGCTTGAGCCTTTGTGGATCCACAACCCATTGCCAACTAGCCATAACCCCCAAAACTAGAGGCCCTGCTAAGTCAACAATGACAATAGACTGCTCTGCATCCTTCAACCCATCACTAAGTAAAGACAGACACAAGCTTGGCTACCATCATCCATTGCATAAGCTCTCCCAAGAGACTCCAAAATAATTTTTGGAGAGATGTTGAAGGTTTATCGGGTGACATAAAGATCATCTTCGATCACCCTAGTCCTAGAATCTCCCACCGAAAGTATTCTTGACTAATTTTGACATAGCCTGTAGAAAAAGAAGAAAAACAAGAGGAGGATAGGTGCAAAGGAGGGGAGGCAAAAAAGTAAAACCTCGAGGGAAATGAAACGGGGGCAATGCGGCTAAGGTGGAGAGCTTATATAGATAGAGGAGTAATGGTAGGCATAGGAATTAAGGAGGCACAATGTGACACGAGCATGAGTTGTAAAGACGAAAATCGTCTGTGCAATAATGATAACATGGGGAACAGGACAGCCATGACACATCCTGTTTGATGAGTGCTTGGCATGAACAAATGGAGTTTGTTGGACGTGAGCAAGAGGCATGCAAATTGTCAGAGCCATGTGGACGGGTACGAGTAACAGTTCCCACTCTTTTAGGGACTTCAACCGACATGAACATGAGGTGGCAGATAGTGCTCGTGGACCCAACTCTTTTCTCCAAGCCCTGACATGTGGAGAGGACACTTACGTAGGAAGGAATGCAAGGTAGGTCGAGCTTGCTCAAGATACTCAACCCATCAGCCTAGGGAAGAGGTTGAACCAATTTGCAGGATTGAAATTTGAATTCCCACCATACCTGCTTACTAGAAATTTTCAAAGAATTATGTGGAGGGAGGTCTCGGGCCTCTTAGCCAAACCAAGTTGGCCCAAGGTGATTACTAGAACCTAGAGGAGACCTGAGTCTCTGGGTCAATTTTAAAACAAAATTGATTATTTAAGAAAGTAAAGAAAAATAAGTTTTAAGAAAAATAGTTCTAAAATACGAACTGCTTTTTAAATGCTAATGTGATTGTGATTGTCTTTATTTATTTTTATGTACATTTGTTACAATTAACAGATCATGTGATTTTTAAACAGTAGTCTGTGCAAGTACAGAATGTTTTTTTAAGCTTTTGATCTCACGGATCTTGATTTCTTTTTATTTGCTAAGACAACATAGTATTCAAATATTATTATTGGCAGTGTTTTTTTAAAATGAGCCATTAATATTGAAGAATATTACGAAGTAAAACAAGAGATCTAAAGGAGAGAGTGGTAATACAAGAGTAGATGTGTTGTTTCCAAAATCCGAGCTGATTTTCAATTGGAAAGGATTGACGCATAGAGGCCAGCGCTAAGATCGGAGACTCGCCATACTTGTCAACAGCCAGTGCCAAACGCGGGCAGAGTAGAATTAATCCCAAAGCAAAATCTGTTTTGTTGCACCAGGCATATCATGCATGTACATAAGAACATAGAATTAATGGTCAAAGAGGAATTAGTATAATTTGAACCATGTCAATCATGAGGAGTTTGGAGCATGTACTTACTATAATAAAATTGTTTATTTATTTCTAGCGAAATAATTATTTCTAACTAAAATAATTATGATTCATCCCAAATGGTTATTCTCATAAACTGTCACAAATTATCATGTGTAGAGTTTTTATAGAATAATGCTATACACCATGTAAGTTCCTATCTCACTATGTAGATTATATTAATTACTCTTGGATGTGTATTTATTTTCTTAAAAAAGCTATATAAAGACTGATGGGTAATGCCACCTCATCATAATGGAATAAATGTAATATGTGAGTATAACATATAGAATTGACATGTAATTTGTCATTTTTATCTTTTATTTAAACACATACATATTAATGTGTAAATTTATTTGCTTAAATAGAAAGATAAGAATAACAAATCACATATTGATGTGTAATATGTGAATGATCATAAGTAATTTTTTTTTTTTAATTAAACTGTGTGTAGATCAAACATTTCCACCGCTAAAACACATGCGAGTTCTTACGTACCCAAAGTTTTAGCATATATAGCACGGGTGAGAAGTGTAGCACCCTGAATCTCTTGACGATCATTATGAGCTTGTGGAATAAGATCTTTGTCGGGAGTAAGATAAAACAAATGGCGCGCCATTTCTATTTGCCCGAAATTAATAGCCATAACAACAGGAAGATTATTCCCTTTGGAATCTCTAATGCTGATCAAATCAAAGTACTTTCGAAGCATGCAATCCACCATTGGTCTATTTCCAAGTACGGCAGCCGTGATTAGAGCTGTGTAGCCATCACTATCATACGCTGCCAAGCCCTCATCCGGCATTGGATGATCCACCAACTCCTTCACTATATGCTCATGTCCATTTGCAACGGCAATGTGAAGAGCCGTCTCGTTTTTATCTGTGATTCTCTCATTCAATGCCTCGGCGGGTAGAGACTTAAGAATGACTTTTGTCTTTTCCAAATTACCGACTCGCACAGCATTGGATAAGTAGTCTTCATCCTGACCGCGTTCGGAACTCATGTTCTCCTCCGCGGGCGCATTATTTGCCATTTGTCTTTATATATTTTCTCCGCTATGTTAAATTTCAAGAATACAAGAATTAAATACACATGGGAAACATCAGAAAAAAAAAAACTACCTAATTATAAAAGTATTGCAACTATTTTCCTTTTCTAACTCTCTCTCTGTCTCTCTCTGTCTCTTTCTCTCTCACTCTCTTTGATAAAAAGTTCCTTAAATTAAAATGAGAAATATAAAATTAGGGATGGGGGATTCACTAACTATATACGTCGTTACAATAAGTGCAGTAAATGAAAATACAATAAAAATAATATTAAAATATGATAGAATGACAATATATAGCCATTATAACTATAAATTATTTACAACTTATTAATAAAATAATTTGTTTCTAAAATTCAAAAACATTAAATATTAAAAAAAAATTAAAGTAAATATTTAAAAAAATATTATTTTATTTACAATTGTAGAAAATTTGTGAAGTAGTTGCTGTTTTATCATTTTTCTAAAATAATATGGTGTACATGATGATATTGATGATGATCTCAATTCCTAGCTCGAACAATTATTATTGTAACTGCTAACTCAATCGCAGAGCAATAAGCTAGACTATAAAAGATTAAAAATTATTTTTCATTTCTAAATCATACAGTATATATAATTTTTTCTTCTTAATTGTGTGATGATGAATAGAAGATTTTTTTTTAATTAAAAATAAATAAATAAATAAATATAATGTGTGGTGTAAATCAAATAAATAAAAGAGGCAAGACAAGATATCGAACAAAGTATACAGCAAATTTTGTCGTTTTGTGTTTTATGTATGTAGTAATACATCTACGTACGAGCTGCAGTTAATAAAATTTTGGTTTGGAATCTGGATGTTCCACCTTCCTTTTCAAAAAACGGCGCCTAAACTCATTAAATAGGAATTAGAAAACAGTGGGTTTAGTCAATCACTGAAAGAAGCTAAACTGATTGAAACTTAAATTTTATATATAATTAATACATACTTACGACGATATCAGGACGGGAGGGATGAATTTTCTTCAAAAATAACTGTCAGAGTAGGTTTCCGTTGGCTGTTGTAGTCTCCGGAAGACAACGATCGGTTTTGCAGAAATGAAGACCTGCACAGTACAAATATCCCTTTGCAGAAGAGGACAGGATCATGAGCTAAACAAATGACTTAGTCGGCCAGTTGGAGTCTTTCATTTCTTTTTTTCTGATTAAAGCAGATGCCCTGAGATTCCAAATGTATTTGGAATTTATTTATATATATATATTTAAATCATTCAAATCATCATTACCCGTGCTATAACTTTGAAAAAGTGTTAGAAATCGGAGCCATAATCATTAGTACCGCCCCGTTGTAAATTTGTAGTGCCGTGGCCCGTGTGATAGTATGATCACCTCTGAACTTTCTACGCGTTAATCTTGGATAAAAAATAAAAGATAACGATAGGTTTATGTAATAGGTCTATTACTTCAATAATGACAGACCGAAGTTTTATTAGGCTTGGTGAATATGCGGGTATGTTGGTTAGTGGCCATTCATTTCATGTTAGTATGGATTGGATTGTATGGCCCATTTATAGTGTAGAATTGTTTGGGAAGTTGTAGTAACTTTGGGCCCATTGGTTAGTAATAATTGGTCTATTTGTAATTTGTGAACTGATGGAAAAATCATCTAAAACATTAATGAAATTATTTTCCATTTTCTTTTCTATATCTCTTTCTCTTTAGAGGCTAGCCAATCTCGAATTAGCCATTTACTTTACATGTTTTCTCATATTTTTTAGTTAACTAAACACTCTTGAATTGGGTCTATTACAAGTAGTATCTATAGCCAAAAATTCATGGTACAATAAAAGAAATCCTTGTACCTTGCAACAAAATTAATGAATTAATTGATGAAAATCTTAAAATTTTTCAACAACAAGTAATTTATGGGAAGAAAGATTGGGAAGTGAAATTTAATCATCTTGAACATTTGCTGTGGAAGTTGCAAGAAAAAGAAAAGTACGCATCAATGAGCGAAGAAAAAGAACTAAAACATACCACTCAAAGTCCCCCTTCTCATATTGACGTGCATTACGTTACATATGGGATATCAATTTTGCCGTCCTCTAATCTTCTTTGCAACAAAAATGGTCTCTCTCAAATCAAAACAACCCAGTGTCTTGATTGTGAGAATGGAGGAAGTCAATCTTACAATATGCAAGAACAGGAGAACTACTAGGCATATAAAAATTCCGGTTGTGTCTACTTTCTTCCTTCACCATTGAAAACGAAGTCGGCGATGGTGATTACCCCCTCTAGCTCTCATATCCTTCCCTTCCTCGGAGAAATGATTATCCCTTTTCTCCACCCTTCTCATTCACCCCTAACAACCACTACTTAATAATCCTAAGAAGGGAAGATTTGGCCATCAGATGTGATTTTGATCTGGGTGGGATTGATTTACATTTCACCATCCTGAATAGACAACAACTCAAGAAGGGGAACTTCACTCTCAAGGTTGATCTTGGTAGCTTCGATTTTGGTGGTTTTGTTTGGGTCAAGCAAAAATGCAAGAAAGAGCACCTCTTCGGCTTGATTGGACGCTCGACGTTGCACAATGCCGAGATGATCATACCAATTCCATTTTTTTTTTCCTTTGAAAGTGTCAAAGACAGAAGGGATCGTAGCTAGTGAGGTTAGCAGCGACAAAGATAGTTTTCGAGTGGCTTGGGTTGATGCGAGTAGTGTTGATATAGTAGAAACTGGTCACAAAGTGCTCCTAATAATAAGGTGGGGAATGATAAATTTTATCACAATATTAGTTCTGGAACTACTCAATTTCTATTTGGATGAAATAAGTAATTTGTATGATCTTATCAAGTTGGTTGTATATGGTAAGAATGGTTATCTGAGTTTTGTGCATGAATTGTTCAATAAAATGCTTATGCAATATTTCAATTATTGGATGAGAATAGCATTTAATCTTGGGAGTCTCTTAGTCGATTATATTGGAATCACGAACCTTCACGTTTTTAAGCCTTTTGATAGAGGGAAAGGACTAGCAATTAGTGTTGATGGGCTACTTTGGTGTATAGTTTCTAGTGATCGATCAGTGAATATATATGATTGGTCAACTATGACATGATGGTCATGATACGCCTATCATTTGTTCTTGGGGCTGTTGAGTAGTTCTACAGTCAAGGAGATGTCAAAGCTAGGCTTTTTGTTAGTGACCAAAATTCAAGATTTGTGCACATATTTGATAGAAGCCTAGCTTGGCTCCATAAGATCAGGATCTTAGCCTGATAAAAATAAATAAATAAATAAATAAAATAAAAAGTGGCATAAAACAGTAAACAATGCTTCTTCAACAGTTGAAATTTTTGAAAAAAAAAATACAAAACAAAACAAAAAAACAATTACAAAAACAAAGAGTGTGTGCACCAGCAATTCTTCCTTGGAACTTAGAGAGACTTGCGATACTGGAATAATTATCACACATATTAATCATCCCATTGCTTAGTACTTCAAGAGTGTGTGAATAATGCATAAGTGTACAATTAAATATTTGTAGTAAAAAAAATAAAGAAAATAATTCATTCTAATACCAGAAAATTTAAAATTTATAAATCAGTTTGAAATATAATTCTCCAGTAGAGAGTATATAGTCATCCAATAGAAAGCAATAAAAGATAATTAACAACCTTTGAGATTATAATCCCTATCTTCGACATAAGTCTACTCCTCCGACGGAACCTGCACCTCGGGCTCATTCACATCCTCATCCTCTGCATTAAAACTATGATTCCACAAAACAAAACTGTACGTGGACTTGATACATCACGTGAGATGTGAATCTCAATAAATAGCATTCATTACATAAACAATAATTTCAATCAACATTATGCACAATTTTTTTCCAAACACATAAATACATTCACACACATCAACTTCCTTTTCCATCAAGAAAGTCTATAAATACACGTGACAGCCATTTCTTAGAAAGGGGCACATGCAACACAACACGTCTTTTTCCAAAAAGGAATTTAGTACCACTATCCATCCTTTTCCAAAAATAACCTCATACACACAAAAACTAACCAAAAATTCAGTTTGTTTTCGGCTCACAACACAACTCTATTTTATTAATGTATGTATACCATGGTCTCCCATATAGACCATCCATATATTCTGACTCTCTTTGACACATTACGAGTAACGACTGTGCATGTGATTTCGGAGAAGGTAATGCACAGCTAACCAGTATGTACCATGACCAGACATTTCCTAACCCCCAATAACAGAGGATTCACAGAATCGATATGAGAGCCTTATCATCTCGTCCGATCCCGTACGAGAGAAATTCCCAACTAACCAGAGGAACTCCACCGTGATAATGCCTCATTTCGACTTGGAGTTGTGATACTATGACGCCCCCAAATTTCCTTTAAAATAAATACGGGAATCGAAGCGTCGGGATGCTAACAACACGGGTCACGCACCCCTAGCGTCAACACATGACATCTATAAATAAAAGCAGAGGATAAATTAAGTCATTGGCTAAGTATCAGAATTTTTAGAATTATTTTACAAATCAGTTTAACATAAATTTTCCAACAAGAGATGTAATATACTTATCCGAAATACAAATTGTAAAAATACATATTTATAAAAATGGAAAAATACTTCCTAATATAACAAATTATAAATAAATGTTCCAACAACGAAGCCGCTCCTCAGGCTTAGCATTCTTAACATCTGCATCCAAAAACTACGATACCAAACATGGTATCGCAGGTAAGTATAACACAAACAAACCACAAGATATAAAATATATTTATGCATAACAACAACCTCACACATGAACAGGACACCGTATGCATGAATCTTAAAATCATCTTTCTCAAAATAAATAAAATAACCACACGCCGAAATTTCAATTTGGCCCAAATTAAAACTCCAATAAAATCATCCATCATTTTCCCAGAAAATGATGTCCGTAAATCCATTAAAACTACAACCATTTTTCTAGAAAATGATCCACGTAAAACCAATAACTAAAACCCATCACTTTCCTAGAAAATTGCCTAAATATCCATTTTATTAACCGTATATACCATGGTCTCCCCTAGGGATCATCCGCACACCCTAGTTTTCATCATCACACCGAACATAACGACCACGCATGTGACTTCGGAACGGGCGATGCCTAACTAATCGCGCCTAGCACGTACCATGACTAGGCATCCCCTAACTCCCGCCAGCAAAGGAGACACGAAGTTGGCACGAGAGCGTTACCATCCCGTCCAATCTCGTTGTCGCCCGACGACAACTCAGGGGACATCACTCAGTATATTCCGCTCCCGAGTGACCAGACGAGTTCCACCAGGATAATACCCGATCCCGGCTTGGGGTCGTGATACGCATGCACCCGAAAACCATTAACACATTTGAAAATCCAGTTTTCAAATCCAATACATGAACATCCATAAATCATGCGAAAACCCAAATTTTCAAATATACCCATGAACATACGCGTAAATACACAATGCATACAACCATGCACAAATTATTCAACAACCAACAAATTATTTAAATCTTAAAATTCATTTGGAAAATACTTACAGCGAGTAAAAACTGGATCATTGAGTAAATGCCAGTCCATAGCGTTCACAGCGAGCCACTTTGTACATTGGGTTAGAGTGCTCGGTTTGACACCAAAATTTAGGAAAATACTCATTGGAAGGTGGGGAATCTCATGGAGGTAGTGGTGTGGCAGTGTAACCACCGGAAAGTGGCGGATCAAGCTCAAAATAGGTGGAAACCCATTTTCGGGTTTGGACTTGCACAAGAAAGGTGGAGCCACGAATGGAGGAGCTGAGCTAAGGGGGTGGTCGGCTGAGATAGGGGAGTGTTTTGGTGGTGGTGGTGAGGCCTACGGTGGCCGGACGGCAGCGCGGCGAAGAACAACCCATTTGAGGACCCATTACGGGTGGAGGAGGAAGTGGCAGAACTGGGTGGTTCTAGACAGTGGGTTATACTCGCCGAATTGAGGGGAGGTTGCTGGTAGGTTGCCGGTGCCATGGGTGACCGGCAGTGGCTGGAAAACGTAAGAAAACCTAAGCGCAATTTAATTATAAAACGATAATTAATATAACAAAAGCACATCAAATAAACTTACATAATAAAATAAAGGAACTTAATTTCAATCGTTTAAATAATTAACTCACATTTAAATTAATAAGAAAAGCAATGTAATATAATATTTCAACATAAAAATAACGTAAGACTAATATTAATTAACTAATAGCTCAAATAATAAATTTAAACAAATAAAATATAACCAATAATATTATTAAAATAAATTAAAATAATCAACAATAAGAATAAAATAATATATAAAAATACATATAAATTTGGGATCTCACATTCTTTTCCCCTTATAAGGGACGAAATTCGCTCGGCTGCAACTAATAGAAACTCCAATAGCTCACCTACCATATCACATAATACTCACTCCAAGCATTAGCACAATCATCTATTTTCCTCAAACTCAGATGGATGTTATTCCATCATAACCGTATAGTCTCCAAATAATATTTCATCTCTAAAAATCTTAAGGTAGCCAATTAATCTGAACTCCATATATACCAGAACCTTAGCACAACCTCTCAAAATTTTAATGTTCACTAACTCCATACAACAATTTGTGTTACTCTAAAGTAACTCCCAATTTTATCTTCCCAACTTAACCATCAATAAATATAATTTACCACACCAAAAAGATAAATCTCCACTTACAAGTATCATCCTAAATTTCCTGTCACCACTAATTTCTGAAAGTCAACACAAAACTTGAACTTCCAACTACATTGCAAGACATCACGCTTCCGCGTGCACTTTAAAAACTCACCAAATGCATAAAATTAAGTTCTTATAAATTATCACCATCAAGTAGAAGCTTGCTCAACACCTATTAATAAGAAATTTTATACCACACTTCCAAATCCTGAAATATTAATATCTCATAATTCTAATTATACAACTATAGTTGATATCTAAACTCCAATGTACATTACCTCAAAAATCCTGTCAACTCTACTTAATTTAATTAGTATGGTAACCATGATACCCATAATTCTCTCACTCATCTGGACCTTCAATACCCAAAAGAAAGAATAATCTCAAATATTCAAATTCTCAGGTGACTTCAAGTCACACTAATTCCCTAAGACACCTTAACAAAGACAACCATTAAACACTTCAAATATTGTACTTAAGTTATCCACCCCAACAGCTCGCCTAAATTAATTCGCCCAAAAGCCTATGGTTTAGATCTCTTGAATTTAATACTATCACATCAAATCGACATCCTTTAATTACCACAATAACTTCTCCCAAGTTAAACACAAGCCAATGACAAATACTCTCCAAAATTTACACACATAATTAGTATACATCAATCTCTAAGCATCCACAAACAACATCAAAACTTCACCAACGAAATAATTGATCGCTTACTATCATAAGCATTATTAAAACAGATTCCATAACAACATATCAATGGCAAGGATTTCGCACTCACAACAAGAGTCCACCTAGAATACAATTCTAACAATCTTTCAGAAATAAAATTAGAACTTAGAGACTCAAGCACTTATTGAGACCCAGGTAATACACATAATTAGTATATAAAATATCAAAAAAAGAATACAATCATGTAAATACCAACGATTTATCAAAATAAATCCATCTTGCAAAGATATAGTAATATACCCAATCACTAAATAAAACTTGATAGAAAACAATTAGAATAATAAAATAAAATAAAATAAAATATCCAAAAAAATAAACAAACAAATTTAAAACAAAAACTTTTCTGATACAATTCCTAGGTAACTTGCGGATTTACCTAGAGCCGATTTGCTCTGATACCACCTGTGACGCCCCCAAATTTCCCTTAAAATAAATAGGGGAATCGAGGCGTCGGGATGCTGACAACACGAGTCACGCACCCCCAACGTCAAATACTAAGTGTGTGAACACGTGATATGCATAAATAAAAGTAGCGGATAAATTAAGTCATTAGCTAAGTACCAGAATTTTTAGAATTATTTTACAAGCCAGTTTAACATAAATTCTCCAACAGGAGATTTAAAACAATCATCTGAAAGATAAATTATAAAAATACATATTTATGAAAATGGGAAAAACACTTCCCGATATGACAAATTATAAATAAATGTTCTAACAACGAAGCCACCTCTTCAGGCTTATCCTTCTCGACATCTGCATCTAATATCTACGACGCCAAAAAATGGCATCGTAGGTAAGTACAACCCAAACAAGCCACAAGATATCAAATATACTTATGCACAACAACAACCTCACACATGAACATAACACCATATGCATGAAGTTTAAAATCAACTTCTTCAAAATAAATAAAATAACCACATACGCCAAAATCCCAATTTGGCGAAAAATAAAATTCTAATAAAATCATCCATCATTTTTCCAAAAAATGATATCCATAAATCCATTAAAACCATAATCATTTTCCAAGAAAATAGTCCACTTAAAACCAATAATTAAAACCCGCCACTTTCCCAGAAAATCGCCTAAACATCCATTTTATTAACTGTATGCACCATGATCTCCCCTAGGGACCATCCGCACACCCTGACTCTCATCATCACACCGAAGGTAACAACCACGCATGTGACTTCGGAACGGGCGATGCCTAGCTAACCGCGCCAGCACGTACTATGACCAGGCATCCCCTAGCTCTGGCCAATGAAGGAGCCACGGAGTTGGCACGAGAGCGTTACTATCCCGTCCGATCCCATTGTCGCCCGGCAATAACCCAAGAGACATCACTCAGTATATTCCACTTCCGATTGACCAGAACAGCTCCACCGGGTTGATGCCCTATCTCGGCTTTGAGTCGTGATACGCACGCACCCAAAAACCATTAACACATTTGAAAACCCAGTTTTCAAATCCAACACATGAACATCCATAAATCATGCGAAAACTCAATTTTTCAAATATACCCATGAACATGCGCGTAAATACACAATGCATACAACCATGCACAAATTATTTAACAACCAACAAATACCAACATTAACCGAACACATAATTGTGAAAGCAAGAATATATTTAAATCTTAAAATTCATTGGAAAAATACTTACAGTGAGCAAACGCCAGTCCACAACGTTCACAGCGAGCCACTTTGTACGTTTGGATAGAGTGCTCGGTTTGACACCAAAATTTAGGAAAATACTCATTAAAATGTGAAAAATCTCATGGAGATGGTGGTGTGGTTGTGCAACCACCGAAGGTGGCAGATCGAGCTCAAAATGGGTGGAAACCCATTTTCAGGTTTGGGCTTGCACAAGGAAGGTGGGGCCACGAATGGAGGAGTTGAGCTAGAGGGTGGTCGGCTGAGGCAGTGGAGTGTTTTGGTGGCGGTGGTGAGACCTACGGTGGTCGGACGGTGGTGCGGCGAAAAACAACGCATTTAAGGACCCATTTCGGGTGGAGGAGGAAGTGCCAGAACTGAGTGGTTCTAGGCGGTGAGTTATGCTTGCCGAAGTGAGAGGAGGTTGCTGGTAGGTTGCCGACGCCATGGGTGGTCGGCGGTGGTTGGAAAACATGGGAAAAGTTAAGAACTCATTTTCGGATAGGGGGTTGTGCATTGGCTGTAGGGTGGCCGGAAATGACACATTCGGTACCATTGGACTCGCTGGCATGAGGGGGTGGCTTTAGGCTAGGCGATGTCGTCGGAGAGTGGCCGACGGCAGCGCTGGGGGAGGAGGGAGAAACTGGCAGGAGGGAAACAGGGGAAGGGGTCGCACGGGTCTGGAGCCGAAAATAGGGAGGAAGAAAAGAAAAGGAAAAGAAAATGAGAAAAAAAAAGAAAAAGAAAGAAAAAGAAGTCCAACTAGAAAAACACAATAAATTAAATAAAAGCCGACTGATAATACTACAATTTAATATAAATAAAATATAATATATGAAACTCAGCAATAAATTAAACCCAAGTGCAATTTAATTATAAAATAATAATTAATATAATAAAAGCACATCAAATAAACTTACATAATAAAATAAAGGAATTCAATTCCAATCGTTAAAATAATTAACTCACATTTAAATTAATAAGAATAGTAACGTAACATAATATTTCAACATAAAATCAACGTACGACTAATATTAATTAACTAATAGTTCAAATAATAATTTTAAACAAATAAAATACAACCAAGAATATTATTAAAATAAATTAAAATAATCAACAACAAGAATAAAATAATATGTAAAAATACATATAAATCTATGATCTCACAGATACACACGCACCATCCAACTACACCAGACCAAACCAAAACCACCCAACAACACAACCTCAGAACACCTCACTATTTCAGATAACTCAAGCAAGCAAGAAAAATATATATGCATGAGAAACAAATATTGGATGGCATGACAATATTAGCAAGTAAAATTATCCAATCAAACATTTATAAATTTAACCATCAATCCATACATTCGACAAATAAATTTCCACAAAAATATCCAAGCCCTAACGAATTCCAACTAAGGGGTTATCCCATCCTCTTTCTAACAACCTTGGGCCCAACCAACCTACTTCTAGATTTTATTATTAAAATTAATCAATTACCAAACACTTCAAAGATGTTAAGAGAGTTAGCACAAAATTTAAATCATACACAACTACTACTTATGACACGTTGGGTAAAAATTATGAATGATTGCGAAAATGTCGAGACATCAGCCAATGCCTTAATCAATGAATATGCCGCTAAACTCGCGCATTGCACCAATGTAAAAACATTAACAGAATTAAATCAACACCAATAAAAATAATAAATATAATGAATACAAATAATAAATGTAAATAAATAAATACAATTATTATTTTACTAAATTAAATACTTGAAAGTAAATAAAATAAACC
This sequence comes from Platycarya strobilacea, assembly GCA_036898215.1. Taxonomy (NCBI): domain Eukaryota; kingdom Viridiplantae; phylum Streptophyta; class Magnoliopsida; order Fagales; family Juglandaceae; genus Platycarya; species Platycarya strobilacea. Next base: position 58,291,602 of record CM072550.1, read on the forward strand.
ATATAAATAAATTAAAAACAATACATAAATTAATTAATTCATAAACAGGTAAAGGGCATACTGAAAAAAGTCGTAAAGCGATGATAATAGCATCCAAATGCAAGAAAATACCAACTAAATAGGCCACCAAAAGTTTTGAATTCAAAGGAGTTTTGAACAGGGCTAACTCAAGTTTGAGTTAAAAAGAAGAAATGATCTAAAAGAGATGTTAAACACTTAGTTTTATAGAGGAAAAGTGGGCTTTGGAATGAGTTTTACAAAGGGGTCGACGAACCCTTTTTATTGCCTGAAAAATATGGATTTTGGGAATAAAAGATCATGTGTGACACACCAAAGGTAGAGCTACCATGGAAGAGATTCACTACCTTTTTCAAACAAAACAATGAAGAAAAATGATAGAAAGCTCACTATTTTGGAGCTATTTTGAACATAGATTTTGAGCACGTGAATCACGAATCTATCACGAAAATGGAGGAAAAATAGCCATCTATGTATTGTATATTTAATAAGGCAACGCGTGGATGGAATAATTGGAAGAAGATCAAAACAATTTGAGCTTGCATTTACGGGTCTGAAGTGACGAAACCAGAGGAAGAAGAAATAATGAAGACGAAAAGAAATGAGAAGTGAAGAATTCATTAAACAAAGGGATGACGTCGTGTGATGGCATGAGGCCTAGGAATTCATTAAACAAAGGGATCAAATGGTGACCTTTTTATTTGGGCATGAAAAGGAGCCGACCCACAAAAGGGAAGAAAGAGGCTAGAAATTCAATAGAGCAATGCTACTCATCATTCCATTTTTTATCCTCTTTTTATTATCCTATGACGTGGTATTAAATGATTAGAGATTATTTATTATATTTTACTTATTAGCCTTTCATCTAATGTTACGTCATAAGATAATGAGAGGAAAATGAGCAAGAGAATGATGAATAGATTTATTCAATTCAATAACTCCATTAAGCAAACGGTGTCGTTTGAAACAAGTGAAGGGGCCAACGCACATGAAAACGAAATGACCTAGGTTCACTACACAAAAAAGCCAAATGGAGTCGTTTACGAGAAGACAAAGGGCTAGGTTCTTTTGATTAGAGACTGGGCTTCCAAATGGGTCAAGCAAGGCCCAAACACATGAAAGAAAACCCACAAAGCAAAACCCAAACTCAACAACATTTATAAAATAAATAAAATACATTAAATTAAACTAAAATAAATTAAAACACTTTAATTTAAATACCATCATAATAAAATAAGGAGATTAAATTCAAGAATTAAGATAAATACATCACAACAAATAAAAAGAGAAAATAATTTAACTCACTATTTAACTTAGAACTAATTAAAAAGAAGGTAAAATAACTAAATATTAAAACATAAGCACAACAAAATAATATTAATAGTAACCAAATCATAACATCTAACATTTAAACAAGCAATACACATAAATATTAAAATATAAAGGAGATAAAATTATAGGACCTCACAAAGTGTGAGCCCCTTTAAATGCAGCAAGAGTCCCACAAAGGAACGAAACTGTGTCTCCTTTTAGTACCCAATTGAGAGTAGCTATGTCGAAGGAAACGTTTCAATCGACTACGTTATGGAGATAGCTTCTGGTCCCCACTTCTTTGGCCTCCATCTCGACAGCTTCTTGTCCTCTTCAATAACCTCTTCATCTTCTTCTACTACTCATAGGTCCTCTATCACTACAAAAAATAATATTTATGAATTATTTGTAATGAAGATAACTATTTGCGACAAAAACATGCTCATTTTGACAGCAATTACTCATTTTTATAAAAAAAAAGTTGGTCAAGAATAAACAATTTTCCTGTAGTGGCCCTAGTTACTCACCCCTTGTTGTCAATTTCAACTTTGCCCAACAACACTTTGTCAACCACATATAACTGAATCACATTTTGAAAGAACTTTTGTGATGCCCCCAAATTTTCCTTAAACAAATACGAGAATTGAGGTGTCAAGATGATTACAATAAGGGTTACACATCCCAACAACAAGTGTCAAACGTGTGTGCACACATGACATGCATAAAATAAAAGCAGCGGATAATTAAAGTCATTATCTAAATACCAAAATTTTTAGAAATATTTGACAAATTATTAAAACATAAATTCTTCAACAGGAGATTTAATACAGTCGTCTGAAAGATAAATTATAAAAATACATAGTTATGAAAATGGAAAAAACACTTTCCAATATGACAAATTATAAATAAATGTTCTAACAATGTACCGTCTCCTCAGGCTTATCCTCCTCGACATTTGCATCCAATATTTACGAAACCAAAAAATGGCATCGCAGATAAGTACAACCCAAACAAACCACAAGATATAAAATATACTCATGCACAACAACAACCTTACACATGAACAGGACACCATATGTATAAAACTTAAAATCAACTTCTTCAAAATAAATAAAATAACCACACATACCAAAATCTCAATTTGGCCTAAAATAAAACTCCAATAAAATTATCCATCATTTTTCTAGAAAATGATATCCATAAATTCATTAAAACCACAATCATTTTCCCAGAAAATAATCCACTTAAAATCAATAATTAAAACCTGCAACTTTCCTAGAAAATAGCCTAAACATCCATTTTATTAACCGTATGCACCATGATCTCTCCTAGAGACCATCCACACACCCTGGCTCTCATCATCGCACCGAAGGTAATGACCACGCATGTGACTTCGCAACGAGCGATGCCTAACTAACCGTGCCCAGCACATACCATGACCAAGCATCCCCTAGCTCTCGCCAGTGGAGGAGCCACGGAGTCAGCACGAGAGCGTTACCATCCCGTCCGATCCCGTCGTCGCCTGGTGACAACCTAGGGAACGTCACTTCGCTCCCAAGTGACTAGAGGAGCTCCACCGGGATAATGCCTCATCCTGACTTGGGATCATAATACACACGAAAACCATAAACACATGAAAACCTAGTTTTCATTTCCAACACATGAATATGCGCGTAAATACACAATGCAAACGACCATGCACCAAATAGTCAACAATTAATAAATTCCAACAATAACCAAACACAATATCTGTTGATGCCAAAAAATATATTTAAATTTTAAAATTTATTTGGAAAATATTTACAGTGGTTAAAAACGTAAATCCTTTGAGCGAACGTCAATCCACTGTGTTCATAGCAGTCACTTATACGTTAGGCTAGAGTGCTCGGTTTGATACCAAAATTTAGGGAGATACTCATTGAAGTGTGGGGAATCTAATGGAGGTGGTGGTGTGGCGGCACAACCACCGGAAGGTGGTGGATCGGGCTCAAAATGGGTGGAGACTCATTTTTGAGTTTGGGGTTGTATAGGGAAGGTGGGGCCATGCATGGAGAAGCTGAGCTAGGGGGTGGTCGGTTGAGGTAGGGGAGTGGTTTGGTGGTGGAGGTGAGAGACACGATGGCCGGACGGCAGTGCTGGATTGCTCAACTCGTGGGTTTAAAACTCATTTCGTGGGTTGCTTTGTGTGGAAGGAATGAGGAGCTGCCGGCGGTGGGTTATGTTTGCCGGTGAAGGACAAGAGTTCTAGTAGGTCATCAGTGTCAAGGGTGGCCGGTGGTGGCCGGAAAACGCATGAATGAGTATTACAATACCCATTCAGGTTTCAGCCCGTGGAGGGGAGGTGTGAGGAGGTCCAGGGCTGGGATCACTAGAGTAGGCCCGCCGGCAGGTGGCAGTCTTAGTGGTGGGGGAGGTGAGAGAGGCTGACCGGCGCCGGGGTGGTGGCTGGGCTTGACAGCTGACGGAAACAGAGGGTAAGGGGGGGGCTAGCGCGCGCACGTATTGGGGGGGAAACTGGGGGAAGTAGAAAAAGAAAAGAAGAAAAAGAAAAGAAAAAAAGGAGAAAAAGAAATAGAATTCAACTAGAAGAAAAACACAATTAATTAAATAAAAATCAGTTGAAAATACTACAATTTAAAATCAATAAAATAAAATATTTAAAGCCCAACAATAAACCAACTTAATTTAAAGAACAATTTAAATATAGAACACTAATTATAATTAAGAAAGCACATCAAATAAAATCACATAATAAAATAAAGGAATTCAATTTCAATCATTAAAATAATTACCTCACATTAAAATAAATAAGAAAAGTAACGTAACTCAATATAATCATAAAACAACGTAAAACTGATATTAAATAACTAATAGATCCAATAAATATTTTAAATAAATAAAACACAACTAATAATATTATTAAAATAAATCAAAATGATCAACAGTGAGAATAAAACAATTACATAAATACATGTAGTCTGGGATCTCACAACTTTTCATGTGAAGCGCATCACACTAGAAATATGATTTATGGCCTACGTGTCAGTTTCTCATTAAGTCTATCATATAGAAAAAAAAATGGATTTGCCCGATTTGAAGTTTTTCTCTTTATTTTTTGGTCATTTTCTTTTAAATATTTTTAAATATTCTTAATTATTAAGAGAAAATTTAGAAATATACAATTTCATTAATAGTTACTTTCTTAATTATTAAATAAAAAAATTATAAATAAAATAAATAAAAAATAGTAAATGAGTAGTATGAAGTTGTGGACCTATAAAAATAGTAATTGGATCCAGTTTATTAAAAACTCACTATCATGAATAAAAAAAGTATTAAAGTAAAGAGAGGTTAACATATAAAAGGGTAAAAATGACTTAAAACTAAGTTTTGCGTAATGTGAATAAGGCTCATGCTTAAGCAAAATTTATAGACCCTTAAGACTATTTCGAACCATAAGGAAGAAAAACTTTACAAAAAGGGTAAACACAGGACTCCCATTCACTATGACTCCATATCTCTAAAAAGATTGTGTTGGGATCGGCGGAAGCTCATAAATAATATGGAGACCAGAATTTAACGTGGTTCGGCTAATTTAGCCTACGTCCACACACACAAAGAGAAGAATTTGTATTAAACAACAAACCAATTATTTACAATGGTTTCTCTCTTCTAATCTCTCCAACGGACCTCACTTTCGACTCTCCTTCTCATTACAATCTTATATGTATGTATAGGAGAAAGAAATAGTGTGAACGTGTAAAAGACGGTGGAACTCCGGCGGCCGACTTTCTTGAATTTTCCGGCGGCGCCTACCTTCCAGCTGCTACTGACGGTGCCGTCTTCCAGAAGCCTCCAGCTTCTTCATCACGTTGCATGTTGATTTCCAACAATCTCCCCCTCAACACCAAACGGAGGATATGCTGGCACATTTTAGTTCAAGGTACTTAACCTAGCTATGTTTCTACATAGCTCAAGTTTTTCGTATGTGACTACCTTCGTTAGCATGTCCGCTGGATTCTCCTTTGTATGGATCTTTACAAGCTTCAACAGCTGTTGCTCCATTACTTCACGTATCCAGTGTTACCGAATATCGATGTGCTTTGTTCGGGAGTGGTACATCGAGTTTTTACTCAGATCAAGAGCACTTTGACTATCACAATAGATTCTGTACTCTTTTTGACTGACTCCCATTTCTTGGAGGAACCGCTTTAGCCACAACATTTCCTTTCCTGCTTCTGCTATAGCAATGTACTCTGCTTCTGTTGTAGATAAAGCCACACATTTCTGCAGTTTGGACTGCCATGATACAGCTCCACCTGCAAATGTGTAAATATATCCTGATGTAGATTTTCTACCATCAAGATCACCTGCCATATCAGCATCTGTATAGCCATCCAAGACTGGGTTAGCTCCCCTGTAGCACAAGCACAACTTTGATGTACTTTTAAGGTACCTGAGAATCCACTGTACTGCTTTCCAGTGTTCTTTCCCTGGATTTGAAAGAAAACGGCTCACAACTCCAACAGCGTGAGCGATGTCAGGTCTGGTACAAACCATAGCGTACATTAAACTTCCTACTGCTGAGGAGTACGGTACTGTAGCCATTTCTTGAACCTTTTCTGGTGATGAGAGACATGAGCTTTTGCTCAATTTGAAGTGATTAGCCAGTGGAGTACTGACTGGCTTTGCTTTCTCCATGTTGAACCTTCGTAGTATTTGTTCAACATACTTTTCCTGTGACAGCCATAGCTTCTTTTTCTTCCTGTCACGAGTGATCCTCATGCCCAAAATCTACTGGGCAGGTCCTAAGTCTTTCATCTCAAAGACTTTGGAGAGATCCTTCTTTAGCTTCCTGATAATGGATGGATCTTTTCCAATAATCAGCATGTCGTCAACATAGAGCAGTAACATCACGAAGTCATCTTCTGAAAATCTTCGGATGTAAACGCACTGATCTGCAACAGTTTTCTTGTAGTCATGACTCATCATGAATGAGTCAAACTTCTTATACCACTGTCTGGGAGCCTGCTTCAAACCGTAAAGGCTCTTTTCCAATTTGCAGACCAAATGTTCCTTTCCAGGAATTTGGAAGCCTTCTGGCTGCTCCATGTAAATTTCCTCATCAAGGTTGCCGTGAAGAAATGTTGTCTTCACATCCATCTGTTCAAGCTCCAAGTCAAGACTTGCCACCAATCCGAGTACCACTCGAATTGAAGTCATCTTCACAACAGGTGAAAATACCTCATCAAAGTCGATTCCTTTCTTCTGCTGGAATCCTTTGATGACCAAGCGAGATTTGTGCTTCACCTGCTTGCCATCATTTTTCAGCTTGAACACCCATTTGTTTCTCAGTGCTCTCTTATCGTTTGGAAGTTCCATCAGCTCATAAGTCTGATTCTTCTGTAACGAGTTCATCTCATCCTGCATAGCTTGCATCCATTTGTTGCTATCTGGATGAGATATTGCCTCTTGGAAGTTTTCTGGCTCCCCCTCATCTGTAAGAAGAATATAATCTGATTCCGGATATCTTCGTGACGGAATCAACAATCGCCCTCTAGAGGATCTGTCCTGCTGAGGTTGATCACCTGACAACTGTGGAAACTCTGCAGTTTCTGATGGAGAAGGCAACTATTCCCCCTGCTCAGTGGTGGTTTCTCCATTGTCAGTATCCTCTTCTTCTTCTGGAGAAACTTCCTGTCTATCTTCAGTATTTGAAACAGATTGAAGTGGTAGTGAACTCGGAGCTGGTTCTGGAGCACTTGGTGTTTGTTCTGATCCAAACATCTAGTCTTCATGGAACACTACGTCCCTGCTTCTGATGACCTTCTTCGCTTTTGGATCCCATAATCTGTATCCAAACTCTTCATCTCCATAGCCGATGAAAAAACATGGAGTAGACTTTTCATCAAGTTTCTGTCTTTTCTCCTTGGATACATGTGCAAATGCTTTGCACCCAAATACTCTTAGATGAGAGTATGAACTTGCGGCCTGACCACACCATCTCTGGGACTTCAAACTGCAGTGGAACTGACGGTGTTCTGTTGATCAGGTAACAGGCTACTTTTACTGCTTCACCCCAGAATGGCTTAGGCAACTTTGCCATACTCAGCATGCATCTGGTTCGTTCCACAATGGTCCGGTTCATCCGTTTTGCTACACCATTGTGTTGTGGGGTGTAGGGGACAGTCTTCTCGTGTCTGATGTCATGTTTGGAGCAGTATTCTCTGAACGCTCGAGAAGTATGTTCACCTTCATTGTCTGTCCGGAGGCATTTCAGCTTCTTGCCAGTTTCTCTTTCTACCATGGCATGAAAGTTTTTGAATTGCCCAAAAACTTGATCTTTCCTTTTTAGGAAATACACCCACACTTTTCGTGAAGCATCATCAATAAAAGTAATAAAATATTTGTTACCTCCAAGTGATTCAACTTCAAAAGGACCGCAAACATCAGAGTGTACCAAGCTCAATAACTCTGATCTTTTTCCAGCAGATGTCTGGAATGAAATTCTATGCTGTTTACCAAATAAACAGTATTCACAAGGATTGAGAGCAATACCTTTGTTTACTGTAATCAATGCTTTCTTTGCAAGCATAAACACCTATTTTTCTCCCATGTGGCCAAGTCTTCGATGCCACAAATTTGGTGATGTATCATCTTCAGCTACATTGAGACTGTTTGCACATATCTTAGCACTTGATTTGTACAAAGTGCCACAGACATGTCCCCGTGCAACGACCATTGCCCCTTTCTTCAATTTCCAAGCATTGTTGCTGAAGATGCTCTCGTAACCCTGTTGATCAAGGGTTCTTATAGAAATTAGGTTGAGTCGAAGATCGGGTACGTGCCGACCGTCATTTAGCACCATAGTACAATCAACACTGGTTTTTATCCTGACATCTCCAATGCCCACAATCTTTGAGAAACTCGAATTTCCCATCTTGACTGTACCAAAGTTTCTTGCCTTGTAAGTACTAAAGAAATCCTTACAAGGAGTGGCATGATAGGATGCTGCTGTATCTATTACCCACTCGACTTCCTCGCTTGAAACGTGCAAGCAAGATTCTTCACCAGCGGAAAGGAGCACACAATCTCCAGAAAGTGTCACTGCAGCTTCGCCTTCTTCGTGCTTTGACTGATTGCTTGGCTGATTTTGCTCCTTCTACAGCTTTCGGCATTCTCTTTTAAAGTGGCCTTCAATACCACAATAAAAGCATTTTCCCTTCTTTCGCTGTTTACCGCGACTTTGGGATCTCCTTTTACTTTGACTTCTGTTCCTTTCTCGACTTCTACCTCTACTATTTCTCTGATGCCTTCCTTCTGTTACAAAGGCATCTGTCTCGTCTCCTCCAATCTCCTTTCGTCTAGCCTCTTCATTAAACAAGGCGTCTATCACCATTGACATGGCGAGCTTTCCATCTGGAGCAGAATTACTAAATGAGACCACTAGCGTTTCCCAGCTATCTGATAGGGAACTGAGAAGTAGTAGAGACTGCTCTTCATCTCTGAGTTTAAAATCTACGGATGCAAGTTGATTTACAAGATTCTGAAACTCATTGGTGTGTGCGGCCACTGAGATGCCGCTTTTGAGTTTCAAGTTGACAAGGCGTCTCATTAGTAATGCCTTGTTTCGAGCAGTTTTTGCCTGGTACATGCTTTCCAGCTTTTTCCATAGCTGATAGGCATCCGTTTCCTGTGCAACATGATGAAAAACACTATGGTCAATCCACTGCCGGATCTGACCAATAGTTTTCTTATTCAACTTATGCCAGTCTTGTTCCGCTACATCATCTGGCTTTACGCTTTTCTCTTCAATTGGATCGAAGAGATCTTTACAATTCAGGAGATCTTCCATTCAAGGTCTCCATAGTGCGTAATTTGTAGATGTTAGCTTGATCATCGTACTTGCTCCCGAGTCCTCCATCAGTTCGGCTTTAATCTTTGATTTGAGTGACCGTTTCTCAATGTTCGGAGTTGAATCTCAACAAACGGAGCTCACCGTTGCGTCTGGAACGGTGGAAAACCTTGGGGACGACTCTTGTCTCGTTCCAAACCAATCAAAATTGCGCCGAAAACCTGAAAAATAAGAAAATTGAAATATTCCTTCTTCTGCCGAAATATTCCCCACTGTCTACCGGAATATTCTCTCCGGCCACCGGAATATTCTCTCAGTCACCGGAATATTCCTGCACCAGAATATTATTGCCGGCGACGGAATATTCTTTCCGGTGATGGAATATTCTTCCGGCGACGGAATATACCGATGGAATATTCTTTATCCGTTGGGTTACTGTAGCGGGTTGGAAACCGGGTCAAACTGGTCCGGGTCGGATCACCTGGATTTAATGGGTCGGAGCTTGTCTTCTTCACTGCGCGCGCGTGTGGCGCGTGGGTCCCGTAGCCGGCGCGTGTGGAGCGTGTAGCTTCGTCCGGTGTCCGTTTGAGATGAAATTTTCACCAAAATTTTTGTCTTGACCTGAGGAATCTGATGGTATCCTCCAAACTTGATTTCGATCAAGTTTAAAAATGGGCCTCTCACAAAAATTCACAAATCCGGCCTCCTACCGACTCTGATACCACTTGTTGGGATCGGCAGAAGCTCACAAATAATATGGAGACCAGAATTTAACGTGGTTTGGCTAATTTAGCCTACGTCCACACACACAAAGAGAAGAATTTGTATTAAACAACAAACCAATTATTTACAATGGTTTCTCTCTTCTAATCTCTCCAACGGACCTCACTTTCGACTCTCCTTCTCATTACAATCTTATATGTATTTATAGGAGAAAGAAATAGTGTGAACGTGTAAAAGACGGTGGAACTCCGGTGGCCGACTTTCTTGAATTTTCCGGCGGCGCCTACCTTCCAGCTGCTACTGACGGTGCCGTCTTCTAGAAGCCTCCAGCTTCTTCATCACGTTGCGTGTTGATTTCCAACAGATTGCAACTTCTTAAACATCAACCATTTTTTTTTCTCAATGTTACACCAGATTATGAGAAACTGCATAATCATCCGATATGATGAATTTTTCCTTTTAAGTGACCGGTACCTGGATGTATGCAAAACCAGTTAAAGATAAGTATGATCTCTCATTTATTTTTTTATTTTTTATGCTGGATTTATTATTCACTTCATAAATGAGCATACACGTATTATATCAATGCACAAACTCTATATTTACATTTTAATGCCTTATTTGTTATTTGCTTTATAGATGAGCATTTAAGTATCGTATCAAGCCCCAAACCATCATCATGAGCCATTCGATTGTATTGCTGGACTCTAATCCCTCTAGAAGATTGCATGAACAATTATGATAGAAATCTAAATAAAGTAGAGATTGAGGAAGAGAGAAGGGGAGATAATAAACTTTTAGGTTTACATCTTACTTATTATGAATTAGGGTGAGCGGTGGGTTTACTCTGCCCAATCATTGGGGGCACTAGCCACCCACCCGTACCTGAGGCCCCTAGTGGTTGAGGATGGGGGCAATCCCGACCCGGCCCCATATACTCAATTTTTTAAAGAAATTATGTGATCTTTGTGCATTTCATGATTATAAATATCATTTTTCATAAATATTATATATATATTATATATAACACTTTACCTATGTCAAAATGAGATCTTTTCCAGAAATAGAAAATAACGTTCTTTTAATTAGTGATGTTAGTGATGTTAACCAACCCCTCACCCCCCCCCCCAAACACCCCAATGCACAATTCACTCTTCAGATCTCCTTCTCTCATCTCTTTGAAACCCTTGCATCTCTCTCTCATTCTTTGTCCTTTGCAGGCTGCCAAGCCCACAACTGTTGAAATCTTTGTAGTATGTCTAGTTTGTTGCTGAATGTATGTTTTTTTATTGTGAGTGAAATCTACTTGTTGAGTTATGGTGGGTGGAATTAAATTGAGGATTTGGAAGATAGGATTGTGAATTGTGTGGTGTGGAAGGTGGAGATTGGATTGTTTGTTGGTTGTTATGTGTAAAACAAGAACTGTGCATTTGGAATTGTGAATTAAGAGTTTTAGAATGAAATCCAAAATTAGTCTAGAGTTTCAATCCAAAACCTTGAATTATGTTAGAGGTTTCATTATTTAAACCCCTAAATTAATTTGGAGTTTCAAATTGAAATCCTAAATTAATTTGGGGTTTCAATCTGAAATCTTATTCTGTTTTGGGTGATTTTTGCATGGTTTTAATTGTTGTTGTGGTATTTGCTTCATTTAATATTTTTGTAAGTTTTGGAAAATGGATACTCCATTAGATTTTAGTGTTAGCTCTCTTACCATTACCCCAATAATTAATCATTCCCCTATATACACCTGCCCATAACCCTACCCTACCCTTATAGATCCTAACCCTAGCCTTGCCCCCTTGCCACCCACAAAGTAAGAAACCAATTTCAATATTTTGGACTCACTTCACCAAATTAGAGGTGTAGCCCTAACAATTTTAAGCTAAGTGTAACTATTGGGGTAAGGTGTATGGATGTCACTATAACACACATGTTATATCCCAATTGAAGATCCACTTAGAAGAACAATGCAAAAAGAGTCCAATATTAAAAATCTTTGCAAGAGAAGAGTCAATTTAGACTAGAGATTAGACTTAAAAAATGGTGGATAAGAGTAGTAGAGGTGCAACATTGAAAGGGTATTCTAAGTGCGGTTCCGAAATAGTGTATAAGATTCCTAACTTATATGGTCATGATGGACGAGCTACCATTTTAGTTTGTGGAAATAAAAGGGTTTCAAATATAGTTTAAGTACTGTGAATTTAGGTTTAATCTTTCTTCTTGCCATACGATGGCGAATGATATAAAAAAAAAACATTACATAACAGAAAAAATATTTGTTGAGGGGCCTTTGTTAAGATGTTCCTGCAAGATGGAAATCATATTTCTAAATGTTGGAGATGGTCCAAAAATATAAGTTAGCCTTTGCATTAAGGGGGATGAAGACATTCAATATGTTAGATATTTTGATGAGCATGGGAGGTTAGACAAGCCTACCAATGATAAATGGAAGGTTTTTGCCACTTTTGTAGACTTCAAGGCTTTTCTACAAGGTCACAATGAGGCTATCCGATTCATCGTACCCTACACCCAATAAGTTTTGATAGAAAATATGTAAGGAATAATTAGATGATATATGCGTTGATGACCAAATTAGGATGTAGGAGATGGCATTGATGATGAGACTTAAGTATGAAGAGTATTGGGGAGATTTGAGTAGGGTGGGTATTTTGTCATATGTGGCTATTGTTTTTCACCCTTTATATAAGATTGATGGCATGGTATATGGCTTAGGATTGGCGCACAGAAATGCATGGGCAGAGCATATTGCATAAAGGGTTAGGAAAAGCCTTGGTAGATTGTTCAATGAATCCCCCCCCCCCCCCCTCGCGCCTTTTCTTTTCCCACCAAAACAAGCGACAGAAGCTAAGGTTTGGAAAAATCGTAGGTTGGGTAGGGTGACAGAAGCTAAGCCTTGGTAGCTAAGGTTTGCAGATGAGTAGTTTGATGTGGATAGATATTTGGTAGTGGATCTTCACCCATTTACACAAGATTTTGATATATTATCTCGGTGGAACACCATTGTTGTGAAGTATCCCCTCCTTGGAGAGATAGCCTACAATATTTTGGCTATCTCTATTAGCATAGTAGGCTCAAAGTCGGCCTTTAGCATTGGAGGGCACGTATTAGATTCATTCTGGAGGGCATGTATTAGTTTTTTAAAAAATATATAGTTATCTGCATCAGTTTTTTTTTATAAAAATTTCAATTTAGAACTTGTTTGGAGTAGCGTTTCAAAGTTTAAAAATTATTTTTAAGTAGTTAAAAGAACTTTTAAAGAAAAAATAACTTTGTTTAGTAATTTTATAAAAAGTGTTTTAGGCAGTTAAAAAAACTAAAACTCAAATTTTTCAAAAAGTATTAAATTGAAGCTTTTATCAAAAAACTCTTGCAAATAACTATATATTCAAAAAACTACCGTAGCTAACTCTAAAAAGGCTAAAAGTAATATTTATCACCACGATCCCAAACAGGCATTTTGTGTTTTTTGAAAAAGTTGATTTTTAATTTTTTTAACCGACTAAAGCACTTTTTATAAACTTCTCAAACATGTCATTTTTTTAAAAAGTGCTTTTAACTACTTAAAAGACCTTTTTAAGTTTCGAAACACAATTTCTAATAGGCTCATAATAGTTTCATTACCCAATGTGTCTTTGCCATAAATGTGTCTTTTCCATTAAACTATAATTATGAGTTCTAGGTTCAAGGGCATATTTTACCAGGTTTGCTTAAAGTGACAAATTAACTAATTGGGAAAACATTAACATAAAATGTGGTGCCCCTGACCCCATGAGTGAATAGATGGAAGTCGACACACCCAGATGATGACCACATGGGTCACACACCCCCATCATCTTGTGTAAGTGTGTGCAAACATACAATATGTGTAATACAAAATATTGCAATGGAAAATAAAAGGTATTCAAACTAGTATTAGAAAAAATAAAATCTATAACCCAAGTAAATGTTCCTTATAAAAATTATTATAATTATGTAATTACTAAATAAAGTGAAGACAAACCCTCAACTCACAATTACAATACTCCAAATCTTCATTCCTTGGGTAGAATCAGTCCGATACTGAAACTCAACCTCTACAACAAATTTACGATTTCATGAAACAAAATCATAGATGGAATGTAATAGCCCAATTGTTTTTTTTAAATGAAGTTTTTACTTGAGATTACTTTAAAGGAATTTATTGAAAATATATTTTCTAGAAAAATAGAATTAGAGACTTAGATGAGAATTGTGAGTTAAAAAAAACTTGAATTATGCATTTTAGGATAAATTATGTAACGATCTTTGGGAATTATAACCAGGTATCAGCTAGAGAAATTCAATTTGTATCTAGATAAAAGTAAATTTTTGAAATTTGAGGAAGAAATTCAAGGAAAGTGATAGAACAAAACATGAAATACTTGGTGTGCCAAAACGGGTTCTCGGACTGGTTCGTCGAGTTTTGGTGTAATGATTATAACTTCCTCATATGAGGTCCGAATGAAGTGATTCTTATTCTTATAGAACCATAAGAGGTATATCTAAAACTTTTATGTTTTGGGTTTTAGAAGATAAGTAATAGGTCAATGACTAAACCTAGTGTGAAATGGAAGGACAAGAATAAGAGTCAATTGATAACCGACTTAGATGAGTTATCTTATGTTCGGCCATGTGAAGAAAATTGTGATTAGCTACCATACTTTCTAAGGTATTAAAATGTGTGGGAACATGTGGCAAGTTGGTGAGAATTAATCTAGAAGCCTTGGTGGGTAAGAAAACAAAGGAAAACAAATGGAGAACTCGGATTGGATATTCTCGGGTAAGTTTTAATGTGTCTCGATAAAATGATCATATCTCTCTCATCTGATTTCATAATGAAGTGATTAAAAATCTGTATAACCCTAAAAGGATGATCTTAAACTTTTATTTTCTAAGTTTTAGAAGAATCGGATTTTATTGAGGACTTATTTCAGCTGGAATGTGGCTAACCCCTTGGAGAGGCCAAGTGGCCCGATACACCCATTGAAAGATTTCCTTTGATAGTATTTTGTCTTCACCCCCATGTGTTGGAACTCTTAGAGTACTTGATTAAGACAATTTTATAGGTGGACCAATCTCAACTATGGGATTAAAATATCAATAAATCCCCATAGGATTAGAGGTGATCATGAAACCACAAGTAGAGGACAACTCACCTATGCAGCAAAATGGAGTTGCTGAAATGCCCAACCCTCTTTCCTTGCACCTCATGCCTCTTATGCCTATAAATAGATGTATGGGCTTCTCTTATTTCCCCATGAGAGATACCAATCGGCCATAGTGAGAAATACCCAAGAAAAATACACAAACACCCACTCACATAACCTAAGTGCCAAAAGAGAGCCAACTGAGGACATTGAAGAAGAAGTGGTACAAAACCTATCCTAAGTATCAAATCTAGCTTTGGTAAAATTTTCAAGTGCATATATTAACTTAATATTGGCATAGAATAAGTAAATTGGTGATTGGATTATGTTTGATATTTATTTGAGTTTTATCTTTGTTTATGTGTTAAATTGAAGCCTATTGAGTTTTGGAGTGAGTTTTGCTATGATAAAATGTTAAAAAAATTATGAGACCTTATAAAAATATTCTATGATGTTATACTAAGAGTATTATGTGAAAATATGAGGTCTTTATTTGGAAAAAAATAATATATTAACCCTAGCAACTTTCGAACTTCAAGGGGGTTAAGTTAGCAGATTTAATATTTTATAGTAAAATGGTCATAACTTATTAGTGTGATGTCAGAATTAAATGATTAGAAAAACTATGAAAATATAAGATAGAGATCTACAACTTTTGTGTTTCAAGTTTTAAGAAATAAAAACTATATAAAGGGCAAAAATAGGATTAAGTGGCATAATAGAGTAGGTATGGACTTCAAATGGTGTAATTATGTAAATTTAAGTTTAAGTTAAATAAATAAATAAGAGTAAGTTTTCCATGAATTTCAGCCAGCTTTGGTTCTAATAATATTTTAATGTTTTATTTAATTGTTTAAGCATTAATCATTAAGTTTTGACGTCACGAATTTATATAACGTAAGAGCATATATATGTGATATATGTTCTTGTGATATATTTTTATATGTTACATGAATTATGAAGACATGATACATACATGCCATAAGCCTAAGTTATATATATTTTGTATTTCGTCACATATATGCGTCGTCAGTTCATTCTAAGAAAAGTCTATGTTACATGTCGTTGTATAAGTGTTGTTGTAAGTCATATCAAGCATTTAAGAAATAAGAAAAGATATGGCATGGTTCAATCACGGGTAATAATAATGGCATGGCCCTTCCATGGGTAATAATAGTGGCATGGCCCTTTCGTGGGTAATAATAGTGGCAGGACCTTTGCATGGGTAATAATAGTGGTATGACCCTTCTATGGGTAATAATAGTGACATGACCCTTCCACGAGTAATATTAGTAGCATGGTTCTTCTACGGGTAATAAAAGTGAGTATAAGTAAAGACTTATAAGAATAAGAATTTTAAATTACGAATGAAAAGTCCATGCATGATACAAGCTTGTATAAGTCCACATAAGAGATAAGTTTAAGTCATGCATAAGTCACATGAAACATGCAATAAACGTATACTCTGATTGTTTGGCTTGTTTGTGACTATTTTACGATGTCTATAATTTTATTAAGTTAAATGTGTACTTACTGAGATTTTTAAGAAAATCTCATTCTTATATGTTTTTTTTTTTTTTTTGGAATATGATTTTCGTTGCAAGGTTGGATGCGGTCATGGGCTAGGCCTTAGTTACTCGAAAGATCCAGAGAAACCCTGAGGGTTCCCTGGAATACTCTCTCTCCATAAAAGTTTATGACCAGTTGGTAGTAGTAGGGATCGATACAGACATAAAGAAAGAGTTTCCCAAAGTGAAGAAGGAGCAAGTCAAAGTTTTGATAAATTTGTATTTCGACTAAAAAAACTAACTGGGTTATGCATGTAAGAATACAACAATATTTTAAGAATGGATTATGTGGATATTATGGTTTTAGTTCACCATGTGATCATTACAAAATTTTTATTCATAACTTTTCTGCTGTAATTTGCATTAAATTTCTTTAAGTACAGGAGTGAGTAGCCAAGTGTTACTTACTCCGACACTTTAATTTGCGTTGAATTATGAACGTAAATTGGAGACGTCACATGAAAACACCACATGTGATGCCCCCAAATTCCAACAACAAGTGCCAACCGTGTGTCACACATCCCAACAACAAGTGCCAATCGTGTGTGCACACGTGACATACATAAATAAAAGTAGCGGACATTTAAGGTCAATAACTAAATACCAGAATTTTAGAAATATTTTACAAATCATTTTAATATAAACTCTCCAACAGAAGACTTAATACAGTCATCCAAAATATAAATTAAACAAATACATATTTTTAAAAGGGGAAAATAATTTCTCGATATAACAATTTTATAACAATAATACATCACTAGCGGAGCCGTCTCCTCAGGCTCAGCCTCTTCATAATCTGCATTCAAAAACTACGACGCCAAAATGGCATCGCAAGTAAGTACAACCCAACCAAACCAAAAGACAGAAATATACTGATGCAACAACAAAACTCATGAACATGACTCCAAATGCATGAATCTCAAAAGAACATTCTTCTCAAAACAAATAAGATAAACACACGCCAAAATCTCATTTTGGTCCACAATTAAATTCCAATAAAACCATCCATTATTTCTTATAAAATAATATCCGCAAAACCAATCATACCGGGCATTACGTATCGCCGTCCCCGATATGATAAACACACACACCAATCATAATGGGCATTACATATCACTGTCTCCGTTATGACTGACACACACATAATGACCATAATGGGCGTTACGTAACGCCGTCCCCATTATATCATCTACACACACACGTTAATCACAACGGGTGTTATGTATCGCCGTCCCCGTTATGACTCAGCCAAAAACTATTAAAATCCAATAAAATCAATTTAAAACCTAGTTTTCATTTCCAACACATGAATATCCGAAATCATGCAAAAATCCAGTTTCCAAATATTTTCATGAGCATGCGCGTAAATATACAATGCAGACAACTATGCACCAAATAGCCAACAATTAATAAATTCCAACAATAATCAAACACAAAAACTGTTGATGCCAAAAATATATTTAAATCTTAAAACTCGTTTGGAAAGTACTTACAGCGGGTAAAAACGCAAATCCTTGAACAATGCCAATCTGCAGCGTTCGTAGCAATCACCGATACGTTAGGCTAAAATGCTCGGTTTGACATCAAAATTTAGGGAGATACTCTTTGAAAGGTGGGGAATCTCATGGAGGTAGTGGTGTGGCGGCACAACCACCGGAAGGTGGCGGATCGGGCTCAAAATGGGTGAAAATTCATTTTCGAGTTTGAGGTTGTATCGAGAATGTGAGGCAACGGTTGGGGAAATTGAGTTAGAGGGATGACCGGCTGAGCAAGGGGAGTCTTTTGGTGGTGGTGGTGAGGCCTACGGTGGCCTGACGGCGGCGCTAGGGTGGCAAACTCGTGTATGGGCATTTGAAATACCCATTTCGGATTGGGTTATTTGGGCTGCCGTGGGTGGTGCTGGAGGTTAGGTTATGCTCGCCGGAGTGAGGGGAGGCTGCTGGTAGGTCGCCGGTGCCAAGGGGTGGCTGGAAAATGCAAGGGAAGTTAAAACACTCGTTTCAGGTAGGGGACTCACGCGCCGGCTAGGGGCCATCGTGAGGTGCACTACTGGTGTAGGGGAGGTCGCCGGAGGGTGAGGGTGACGGTGGCATGGGTGGTGACGGGCAGTGGGTGGTAGTGGATGGCTGGGCTGCCTAAGGCCGAACGGCCAAAGAGGGGAGGGGAAGAAGAAGCTGCGCAGGCTAGGGGGGAAATGCAGGGGAAGAAAGGGGAAAAGAAAAAAGGAAAAAAAAAGAAAAAGAAAAAAGAAAAAAAGAAAAAAGAAAAAAAGAAAAAAGAAGAAAAAATGGATCTAACTAGAAAAACACAATAAATTAAATAAAAACCAGTCAAAAATACTACAATTCAATATTAATAAAATAAAATATTTAAAGTCTAAGAATAAGCTAATTTAATTTAAAGAACAATTTAATTATAGAACACTAATTACTATTAAGAAAGTACATCAAATAAAATCACATAATAAAATAAAAGAAATTAAATTCCACTAATTTAAACTAATTACCTCACATTTAAATTAATGAAGAAATAACGTAACTCAACATTTAATTATAAAAACAACATAAAACTAACACTTACTAATGAATAACTCAAATAAATATTTTAAACAAATAAAACACAACCAATAATATTATTAAAATAATTAATACCGAGAATAAAATAACGTATAAAAATACACGTAAATCTGGGATCTCACACCACGTGAGATAATGACATCTCAGCATGTAAGCCACCAAGCAATATCTAAGAGTTTAAAACACATTCAAGTAACCAATACATTCACAAACACAAAAACACACGCAAAGATAATCCTACCCCTTTTTTTCCTGAAAAAGGACACATTTATAAATGCACGTCAAAAATCCTATTTTTGACCTATAACACAAACCAACTAACAAGTGCATATCATGATCTTCTCTAGGGACTATTCGTAGCGAGTGATGTCTAACGTACTATGACTAGGCATGCTCTATCCCATGCCAGCAGAAGGACCACAAAGTTGGCATGAGAATGTTATCATGACTAGGCATCATGTTGTCACCCGATGATAACCCAAAGGACATCACATCAGTTTATTTTGCTCCCAAATGACTAGAGGAGCTCTTCTTGGACAATGTCTCATCTTTACTTGGGGTCATGAACCACATGCATATAATCATTTTATTACGCATGCACTATGGTCATTCCTGAGAACCATTTGCATACCATGGCTCATTTCGTCATACCATGGGTAATGACCATGTATATGATTTCGTAATGAGCGATATCATGTAACACCCCCTTCTTGTGTGCGGAGTGTCACGTGATTTTTCTAAAACTTTTAATCCAACATGAGAATCTTATTTTTTTTTTAACAAAACTAAATAACATTTATTTTATAAAATTGAAGTTCTAATAAAAATATCTTTCCAAAACATTAACTGAAATAACTGAGTTTAAACTTGTGTCATAAAGCACTAATTTCTAAGACTTCTTAAAAATTTTAATAACTGCTTGGTCTACTCCTGGCCTGTAAGCTTGCACTAATCATCTTCCTCACTTGAATGGTTTAAAAATAGAAAATAAACTAAAATGAGTTAGTAAGGAATCCACCACAATGTGTAAATAATAATCATATGAATATTTTTATAAATTTTATGTTGATATCTAAAACATGACAGTACATGCTGATATTTATGCTATGTATAATTTAACTATCTGAATTAATTGACTAATTGACTTAAGTGATTGGTCTAAACTAACTTATTGACCTAACTAAATTTACTAACTAATTTAACTAATCTAATTTAAATGAATTAATCCAACTAACTGATTCAACTGAATTGATTGGCTAACACATTTAATCTTGTGTACAACATTGTGCATTAGCCCCACATCCTGCTGCAGTAAGGGAAGCCTCTAATATTACTCTAGCGTACTAAGGTAGACTATGATTAAGTCTGTGACTTGCACATCCACCCTAATCTAGTATGTATTGGTACCATGTATCTGAATGACTATCTAAAAACTAATTTACTGAACTAATTAACTGACTAGCTGATTAATTAGTTCCTGATTTGATCTAATCTTATACTTGAACTTAACTTAACTGATGTGACCAATGTAACATGAGATGCATATCATACATACTAATATAAATAACTATACTTGGTGAAACTGGACATAATGCTAAATGACATAATCATGTATTATGTTGTGCTAAATGACATACTTATATGACAAGAGGGGTATACGAAAATGGCTATTAAATAACTAACTCTACTAATAATATAAGCTAAATGTGAGGATCCTAATTTTGTGATCAAATTCACTTACCTGATGTGCTGCTTCCTGATACTTACTTTGCAACTTGCCATCGAGAAAGAAGATTTTGTACGACGGCAGTCCAAGAGTGGTTGGAGATTTCTGTGGTTGATTCTGACAAGGTAAGGTCTGGGTTGGCTGGCGAGAGTGAGTTCTTCCACTTTGTGCAAATTGGGTATTTTTTCTTGTGTGTTTGATCTGCTAGTTTTGTGGAATTTATTGACGATGGGGAGGGAATTTTGGTGGCTGCCAAGTGTTTCTTCTTTCACTATGTAGGAGATTCTCTTGAGTGATTTTTTTTTTGCTTTTTTGGAGAGATCTCGGTGTGAGTTTTTGTTTTTTGAAGTTGTTGTTGGATGTGTTTGAAATTTGAGTTTTGAAGAAGATTGAAATTTGATGGCAAATCTGATCTAGAAGGATATGGCAATGTTGAGGGATTTTGAAGTAAGATTTATTTTAAAAAATTAGGATGATTTTGAATTTTTGAGGGGCTAAGAGTTTGAAATAGACAGAGTTGTTTTGAATAAGGATTCTAGGATAAGACTTTTGAGTTGAAATTAGTATTTAACTTAGAAACACTTCAAAACCAAAATCACTAATGAAGACGTGGCTAAAAAAACTTAATCAATCGTAAACATTGTTTCAAGTATACCTCATAACATATAGTAACAATAAATTAAAAATAAAAATCGTAATAATAATAATAATAATATCAATTTAGTCCAAAAACTGGGAACGGGATGTTATAGCCCAACTCTGCTAAGTGAGAGGCCACAAAGTCGGTACAAGAGTGTTACTGTCTCGTCTAATTCTGTTGTCACACGGTGACAACCCAAGGGACAATAAAACTCACATAATTCACCTAAGCCAGCTTGGGGTTGTGATGCACATGCACTCGCATGCCACAGCCAGCACTACGTCACCTTGTCTCCAAGCCCACAACATGGCATCACAATACAATTATGTAATTTAAAGTAATTAATCCAACACATATTAAACCAACAAATGTTAACCCAACATATATAGCCCAATCCTCCAATACAAAGTATGGCATCACATCACAAATAAATAATCATGACAATTAAATAAACCTCATATGCTTGACAGACAGATATTGAATGACATGGCAGATCACTCAACAGACAAACCTCATACCATAACAAGCACATAAAATTTCCACAACAATAACAATGCAACTCCACAAATATGATATCATGAACAAACAAGGTTTCACAACAAGTCTTTCACAAACTAACCAAACTACATATGGGTTCCCATCCTCCATTATCACCCTCAGGTCTAACCAACTAAGTTTCAATAGATCTTAACACTCCACTAGACTCAAGTAATATAAAATATTATGGCATAAATATTATTTTAAACTCCTAGAGTTGCGTTAGAAGATTGCTTACAATGCACATAAGTAATCTCGATTAATGAACACACACTAATTAATGGCTTCTTACGATTGGGCGAGTGTGCACACTGCAACTTGGATGAACATACAAAACATTAGTAAACTAGTAAAACCCAACAGAATTAAAATAAAGGACACGAGGCAGCTTTGACTCACTGAGGTGGCATAATGTGGCGCAACAACAATGGGGTAGCAGCAGTGCAAGGTGACAGTAGTGGAGGCACACGACTTATAGTTGTAAATCTCATGTAGCACATCAATGGCATATCTAAATAGCATGTCGAAGTGTAGCATTAGCGAGGCTTCCAATCCGTTGCCTTCAAGGCACAGATAAGATTGAGAGCTAAGAAAAGGTTTGGTGTGAAGCTTCATTGAGGATCAACAACACCCATGAGACAAGAATTAAAGAGTGAAAAAACTTTCAAGGAAAGAGAGAAATGCAGGGAAAAAGCTTCTTAACGATGTGAAGAGGTGAAATGGTGGTCGGGGTCAGTGATGCACACTCAACCAAACCAGGTCATGTGACGCAAGAAAAGCTTTGCTACGGCTAAGGGTGGCGACTGCGACCAATAGTTAGGCAATGATAGGGGATGCATGAATGGTTCTGACACATGAAGCTACAACATTCGAACCTTTACTAAAACTTGCTACTAGAACATAAGATTTTTCATCCCCATTACTAGAGCTTAAACTCAAAGAAACAAATGGTAAAAAGGAGATAGGAAGGGAGAGTTGTTAAGGGAGGCACCAAAAGGAAGAGAAAATAGGAGGAAAACAAAGAGAAAATGAAGGGGAAAGCTTACTGACAGCGAGAGGGCAAGACGGTGGCAGTTACTACTCAACGAACTCTAATGATGGTGGGTCAGCAATATGAACAGTACCTCGCACAGGTTGTATAAGAGAGAGAGAGAGAGGGAGCCAAGACATCAACCAAACCAAGAAAGGAAAGGTTGTGGTCCATGACGGCAATGTCTTTAAACATGATAACTTGAGTTGGGAAGAAAATCCGAGAAAAGGAAGCGGGAATTGAAAGGGAAAGTCACAAGAGAGAAATAGGAAGGAAACTCTGGCTTACCAAAGACGAGGTGGCGATGGCAACGACGTGTGACAGCAAACCCAAAAAGGGGATTGTGGTTTCTGCAACTAAGGAGAGAACCAAAAGTAGAAAAGAAGAAAAAGAAGTAGAGGAGAAGAAGTGAATGGCACAGGGAAGAAGAGATGAAGTCCTAAGAGCATTGTCATTAGAGTGGATAAAAATTTTCTTCAAATTTGAAAAAATTTTGAATTTACTATTCACTTTTAAAAAATAAGAGTACTTTTATTTCATTTTTATACTTTTTCTCTCTACTATTGATTAAATATGACCAAAATTTTGTAATATGTGTGTAAATTTATACCTTTTTTAAGGAAACTTTTAGCCAATCTAATGCTAATGCTCAGGAATGAAGGCCAAAACGTCGCCGTTTTGAAACTAAAGGGGCATGGGCTTGACTGCTCATGGGCTAGGCTTGATCTAGTTTTGGTTCCTTCTAAATTCAGCCCAAGATAACACTTAAGACCAAATAAAACAAGCTCAATCTTACCCCACAATACAAAAGCCCAAACCGAAAATAAGCAAAATAAAAGCACATAAAAATAAATTTTCTACAAGATAGCAATAATAAAAATTAGATCATTAAAACCCAAAATACTACTTTATAAAAATAAACTAAAGAACAAATAATATAATGAAATAAAGTAAAATAAAATAACCACATAGTAATACAATTAAATGCACCATACAAAAGTCTTAACTCAAAAATATAATTAGAGGAAAAATACTCAATAAATCAAATTAAAATACCACAATATGAAATAGAATAAAATAATAAAGCCTCATAATTAATAAGCAAAAATGAAGGTACCAAATTCAAAAATGACCCAATAAAATAAAATGCTCATTAAGTAAAAGAAAATGCAACAAATTAAACTAGAATAAACTAAAACTATTAAACCAAAAATAATAGTGATAACAATACAAACGGAAGAACTAATATTAATAATTAAGTAAAATAACTAAAAACACTAAAACTAAGAATCGTACAAACAACCAATAACAAAATAAATAACATAACCCAAATAATAAAAAAATAAAAACAACAATAAAAATGAAAGTAAATAAAACAATCAACAATAAAACAAGAGCAATACATAAAAAATAAAAAATAAAAATCTGAAATCTCACATATAAAGTTAGGATAACATTAAGCACTTTAAAATATCCATTTCAAGATTAAAGAAACATTTGCACCTAAATCCAACTGTTGTTTTTGTTTAGCATACATCAATCACACCAAGAAAAGGGGGGAAAATTAGTATTGCTCTAAATAAAAAAGTGCATGAGTGAGATAAAGTTTACCTTGTTCTTCTTCTCCAAACCACCTATGACACTATCTATAGCTTTCTCAAACTATTCCATAATGATCTATATGCTCTTATTCTTGTAGCAATCAAAGCAGTATAATTGCAATCATTTCAATGTTTGCTTTAGAAAAAACAAAATCAGAGTGTTGGAAGTTCTCATTCAAGTATAACAAAAGTTTTAGGAGCTTTACAATTACTTTTAGTTGTTGTAAGCTAATAATAGTTTATAGAAATTAAAATCCAAATAGAAAAACCATGACAATTATACACCTTTCAGTTTATATAATTGAATAACATAGAACACTTTCCAGAATAAAGAATTTTCAAGTTGGAATTAAAATAATATGAAGAAATCAAGTAAATTGGACTATCATTTTTTGTATTTCACAAGATGACTTAGATATTTCAATTGATTGGTGATTCTAAAGTCAAGATACACATCACTTTCATTGGACAAAATAGGACACAAAAAACTATTGTAAATACCAAGATCTTAAGAATAAGAACAAAGAAAAAAAAGACCAAAACTGTGGGTTGCTTGTAGGAGAAGCTGTTGTAAAGAGGAGAGGAAATTGTGAAAAACAAATGGAGAAACATGAGATACATGGGGGCATAAGTGGAAGATGGAAGTTAAATAAAATCATTGTTCATTACCAGACAGAATATATATGCTTTTGATGTATAAAGATATCTTGTTTTGAAGGCCTCCATAGGAGGTCAATACTAATTACTTTTAATTTGTGTACTTTATTTTCATATATTGTTTATTTATTGTATACTTTTGTTTGCTGCAGAGAAGGCTATCTTGCAAGTACTTTTTATGGGCAAAAACTAAATTATGAAGGAAAGGTTGAATGGGAAAAAGAATGTCTCTTTCAAAATAGACAGTACAAGAAAAATTAATATCCTTGATGAATTATTTACTGTGAAGAGACTATTTAGAGTAAAAATAGACTTATTTTAGTAGGAAATATCCATTTTGGTAAAGAATAGTTAGCCATGGATAACCAATTTTCTTATAGTAAGAGAAAGATCAACTCCAGGAAGAACTCTGCATGTGATGTCCCCAACTCCTACTTACAAATTAAAAATATTACAAATTCAAGGCATCAGAATGAAGACAATATGGATCACAAACTCCGTATTATATGAATATGAAATTTGTGTGAATATGAAAATTGTGTAAGATAAATTATGCAGCCAATAAGTTAAGTCAATCACAAAGTACCAGAATGTTAAAAATATTACAAACCAGTTTAAAACAAATTTTCCAACAGGATATTTAATACAGTCATCCCAAAATTGATACATTACAATACATAATTATCGAAAATGAAATAACATTCCCTAAGATAACAAACTTCACTAAATCACTTCAACAGCAGAGTAGCCTCCTCAAACTCAGCCTACTCATCCTTTGCATCAAAATCTATAATACCAAAAATAATATTACAGGTAAGTAAAATCTAACAAATTACAAGATAAAAATACATCCATGCAACAACAAAATGCATAAACATGCTACTGTATGCATAAAACTCAAAGAAAACATCTTTTCTCAAAATGAATAATTTCTATGCACAACAAAAATCCCATTTGGCCCAAAATAATTCTAATAAAAACATCTACAATTTTTTCAAAAAATGATACACATAAATCCATTAAAACTACTACAATTTTTTCTGAAAATAATACTCAAATCAACATATCATAACCCACTATTTTTCCAAAAAAATGTTCCAAACATCCATTTTATTAATCGTATGCATCATGGTCTCCCTCAGGGACCGTCTGCACACCCTGGCTCTCTTCGTCATATCGTAGGTAATGACTACGCATGTGACTTTGGAACGGGCAATGCCTAGCTAACCGCGCCCAGCAAGTACCATGACCAGACATTCCTTAGCCTCCACCAGCAGAAGAGCCATGGAGTTGGCACGAGAGCGTTACCATCCCGTCCGATCTCGTTGTCGCCTAGCTATAACTTAGGGGACGTCACTTAGTTTATTTTGTTCTCGAGTAACCAGAGGAGTTCTACCGGGATAATGTCTCATCTCGACTTGGGGTCTTAATACACACGCACCCAAAAACCATTAACACATGAAAACCCAAATTTTATTTTCAACACATGAACATGCATAAATTATACGAAAAACCAGTTTTCCTTTGCAAATATGAACATGCGTGCACTATGCAATGTATATAACAAAGAGCAAAAAGATAACTAACAATCAGCTAATCCCAACATCAACCAAACACAGAATCATTTGGAAAATACATACAATATGCTCAGTAAAAATTCCATAATTTGGTGAAAATGCCGAAAAGCATCTCTACACTATCACCCACGAACTTGCAACTGAAGTCGCCCATCACAGCAACGGTAAAAAGCAACATTAACGAAGCAACACCAATAAAATAAAGCAACATCATTAAAAATAATAAATAACATTAACAAATTAATTAAAATAGTTAACATCAATAAAGCGATGTTTATTTATGTATAACCAACTCAATAATAATCCCAATTATTATAAACAAAATAAATTAGCTAATTTAATGTAGATAAATAAAATTCATTTATTATTTAACTAAATTGAACACTAGATCATAAATAAATTAATACCACGAAAATAAATTAAGATCAACAAATAAATAAATTAACTACTTAAATTAGAAAAAAAGCTTACCAAGAACAATGTAAGTGATGCAAAACACTGTTCTTACGATGAGAAATTGCCTAATAAAAAATCACTAATATTTTTTATTAAATGGAGTTTTGAAAAGGAAATATTCTAGTTGAAAAGAAGAAAATGAATGAAAAAGATGCTAAAGGGTCGGATTTATAGAGGAAACCGAGAACTTAAAAAAAAAAGCTTTTACAAAGAACACAATCGTCTTATATAGGCACCGTCGTCTTATATAGGCACGAAACTGCACGATTGAGAGCAAAAAATGAGTGAGAAATGTTGTGCTTTTTTATTGGCAAATACACATACCAACGATAGCAAATAAATTGGAAGCAAACACAATCACACGATACAAGGGTTTACGTGGTTCGACAACTGCCTACATCCACAGAGCTGCAGAAATCTTATTAATCAGAGGAGATTACAATCACTCAATTTCAACTCACTCTCTCTAGAGCCCTTTTGTTTTCTCACACAATATGCACTCACAAGATAATTGTCGTCTCTCATAATATGATGAAAACCGTGTTTAAACAGTTAAATGACACATATTTATAGAAAAACAGTTGTGGAAATCCTAATTTTGAAATTACTGTGTAACTCACTCGAGTGAGGGTCGAGCAACGTCTCTACCTGAGACTCGCTCGAGCTCCGTGTCAAAAGAGTGTCTAGCAAACTCACTGAATCTCACTTGACTGACGTGTCGAGCAAAAATCGAGCGAGCTCACAGCTTAAGTCTCACTCGAGCCATCTATCTTAATCCAACCTCCACACTCAACAAGAAAAACTCACGTAAAACACCATAATACCGATCCAAAGTAAACCCGTCTGCCAAGAAAAGAATATTTTTAAGTTTTTCAGAAGAAAACAGGGCAAAACGTGACTAAGCATGCACGGATTGGGGCTGAATTTCGAGCGCGTACTGTTATACAGCAGCGGAAAAACAGAGGAAATAAAATAGAAGAGGAAGAAGAAGAGAGCTGCGTCGACTGGGGAAGAAAGGCCACTGATTTAACATAGGGGTCATAAATGGCGTCGTTTCAGCAAATGAAGGGGCTTTTTCAAAGGGTGAGGGGCTGGGCTTGCAATGGCTAGGCTTGGGCTCGGGCTGAATCCGAACAACATAATCCAAAACAAATACACATACATATGATTAAAAGCCCAATCCAAAAAACCCAATATAAATTAATTACAACACATCAATTTTAAATAAAATATAATAATTCACAAAAATTTAAATAGCATCATAATAAAATAATGAAATTAATTCAAATATTAAATTAAATGAATCACAATAATTTAATAAGAGAAAATGAATTAGCTTATCACTAATCATGAAATAATTTCTTAAATGAAAATGAAATATTCCAAATATTTAATCATGAGTACGTCAAAGTAATATTAATAATAACCAATTCAAAATATTCAATATTTAATAATAACAAATAGTATATATTTAATATTAAAATAGTAAATTATAAAGGGAACAAGAGTTATGGATCCTCGCACTACATGTATTGCTAGTATTGGGGATTTTCAATTCTAATATCATGTTGTTGAATAGGATGTATATCAATCTATGTAATGTTGTTGGATAGGTTGTAGTAGGTAATATAGACCTTATATCAATATTGTAATATTCATGACAACGCAGTTGGATTATTATGTTAATATATTGTAATGTTGTCATATTTTCAATACTCAAAATATCAAAAATCTGTTTATGGACATTTTAAAAGACAAAGCTAGGAAGCAGATGACATGTCTGCCTAAAAGACAGAGCTGATTTGTGCCCACTATTCATTGACATGGAAATTAAAATTTTCAAATTAATTACAAGAAATTTATTTCCAAGCATTCTTTTTAGATTGTTTCCACATGAAATTTAAAAAAAGTGAGTTCTCCGTGATAACGTTGCCAACAATTAGGGAGAGGGAAGAAATTGTTTTCAGATTTTGGAAGAAAAATCAGATAAGAATGTTTTGGTCAAGTCTATGATCATATGGAAATAATTTTGCCTATATATTCTTATATTTAAATTACAAAGAAGTCTACCATAGACCTTTATATATGTAAATTTCCCACGTGGTCCCTGATGAGCTGTGCGCGGGATGGTTGTGTCGCTATGTGCCCAGGCCTGCAACCTATATCCTCAACAAATTAAGCACTAAAACGCTTTTGTGACGTTGGATTTTTCAATTAGAGCAGAAAATTCAATGCTTTTGTGACGTTGCATGGATTGATTCAAACCTTTTCCATTAGGGCGGAAAATCCAATGCTTTTCTGACGTTGCATGGATTCAAACCTTAAACAGTCATGATCACCTACTTTAAACGTTTTCTGCTTTAAAAATTGACCTACTCTCCATAATGTCTTTATTTCTTATCCTATGGTTATAAAAGTAATTATAAAAGTAATTTTATAAATTAATATAATTTAATTTATTGGATTATTTAAATATATTTTATAATAAAAATAATTTTATAATTTAATAAATTACATAAAATCTAATTATTATATGAGATTACTACTTTTATATAACTTATTTATGACTAAAATATTTGTCTTTTTATAAGTCATAAATTCTAAAATAAATTTCTAGAAACCATTAATCAATATATATGTTGAAAGGTTCTTAATTAGTAGATCATGTGTACTTCACTAAGGGCACCATCAGTGTTGGTTTCTTTATATGCATATGTAAAATCACATCTTTTAGATATTGATTTTTACATTTAAGAAAAATACGAACATTAGAGTATGCATCTTCGAGACAAAATAATAATAAAATGTTATATTTTATTATTATTTTCTGATATTCATTTTTGTTTTTTAAAAATTATTCTTTATATTCTTTTGTAATTAGCACCCACTAATTTGTAAAATAATATTTGTCGAGTGAATAATAAAATAACATTTGTAGAGTGAATAGTACAATACTATTAGTGTTAGGAGAAAGAAGAAATAATGAATAAAATTTGGAGTGTGAACAATACATTTTCAACTTTGTAAAAACATAATTCATAACTATGCAAATTTATAGATGGATGAATAATTCAATGCAGTATAATTTAATGTCGTATTATGCAAATATATAGATGCATAGTCAGGCACTATGCATATATAACACTTAATGCACGCTTAATGAAAAACCATTATTAGTATGGAGTAGTGTTATATAATGTAATAGTGACAACTTTATGAACAACAATATAGTTATTCATGAGTGTCAACTTTCTTTTTTCTGTTCTCTCCGTTTTAATTCAATTTTAAAATCTTCATCATTCAATAGCTGACATGTTAGCACGTATAATTATATGCATAAAATTGTAAGTGTAGATAATATTTTCTTTTGCTATTATTGGTTAGTATTGTTGGGTTTTGCTCCTTTGCTAGAGTCTTACATGAAAAAAAAAGAAGAGGAGGCAAGACCCATGGCCTACAAAAGGAGATTTAACCTCCTTAGTTAATTACATCAGTCAGAAACTTATCTAGTAACTTTTAACGTTAGTAAAATTTCTCTGTTGTCCTTTTTTGTATGTAAAAGGAAGAGAGGTGAAAGTTAGAGTTTTACTAGTAGGAGAAGTTTTTGTAGATGTCGTTGGGGTGAGGAGAAAAATTGTGTGATTGTAACAATTTTTCACATAATGTATTTTCTTCTCTGAGTCTGGTGGTTTTTCTCCTGTTTTGGAATTTTTCACGTAAATTCTTGTGTTGTATTTATTTATCTATTTTTCTTATTATTCTGTTAAAAGTAGATCCTGGTGGGGGGAATTTGGAAGCCCAGATTCCCAACAAGTGGTATCAAAGACACTAGGTTCTTTTTGCAGGGTGGAGTTTTGGTGTGGTAGTGTAAATACGTACGGTTTAAGGAGGTTCTGTCTAGGAGATTGAAAATTTTAAGTGTGTCCGTTGTGACCCTCCAATCTTTCCTGGGAACATTGAAATTCTGTTTAGAAAAGATCAGTCTTTTCTGAGAACTTACTTAGTGGGTACTATTCATTTCTACGGTAAAATTTATCGAAGTTATATCAGGATGTAGAGCTTCAAATCCTGTCAGATTTGATGTGGAGAAATTTGATGGAAGAATCAATTTTGGCTTGAAGCAAGTGCAAGTCAAGGATATTTTGATTCAATCAAGATTACACAAGGCGTTGAAAGGTAGACCAGTCCTTGAAATCAGTAGTGGTCCAAGCACTACTGGTGAAACAAAGAGTAGATCTGGAATAAGCGATGAAAATTGGGAGGATTTGGATTTGAGAGCGGCAAGTGCAATTCGTCTGTGCCTAGCCAAAAATGTTTTTGTAAATGTGCATGTAATATTCACGGCAAAAGGATTCTGAGAAAAGCTCGAAGAGTTGTATCAGACGAAAGGTGTCTCGAATCGAGTGTACCTAAAGGAGCAGTTTCATACACTACGGATGAGTGGAGGTACGACTATTTCAGATCATTTAAGTGTTCTCAATGACATTGTCTCTGAGCTGAAATCTATTGGAGTTAAAATTGATGTTGAGGATCAAGTCTTGAGGCTGATCTGATCTCTTTCATCTTCCTATGAGCATATGGAACCTATTTTCATACATGGGAAGGAGAAAATAATTTTTTCAAAAGTTACCAGTAAACTTTTTTCTGAACAAAGAAGGCTAAGTGGTGGAAATAATGGTTCACCTGAGAATTTAGTAATGGTGACAGCTAGTAATTGGAAGAAGAAAAACTTCATGAAGAAGAAAGTAGTCTGATGGGTGTGTGAACAACCTGGGCATGTCAGAAGAAATTATCCAAGAGGTGGAGCAGGTTCAGCAAGAGGCTCCAAGACAGTAAATGGAGATACTGACAATGAAACTAACATTGTATCTCTCTTTACAGAAGACGATATCTGTTAAAAAGAGACATGTACATCCTCATGACATGTCACTAATTCCAAATTTGTCATAATAGAGGATGTGTTAATGTTAGTTGTTCCACAAATTTGCACACGGACATTGGTTTGGCATTGATGCAAGGTGTGTGGTGAAAATTCATGTTGATGACTGATGAACTTTCAGGAAAGCCAAACGTGGAAGTTACACCATAATTTTTCAGCAAGGTTATTTTCAACATGGGCCAAAGTGAAATGTTTAGAATTTTTTTGTTCTGAGTGGTTATGCTTTTATGGTGGAGCATGATAGCGAAAGCTATGAAGATCCTCATTGCAGTGGAGCGTAACTGTGAGATCAGCCAAAGTCGTAAGGTGAAGATTGTTGGGTTTTGCTCCTTTGCTAAAGTCCCATATGGAAAAAATAGGAAGAGGGGGCAAGACCCATGGCCTATAAAAGGAGGCTTAGCCTCCTTAGTTAATTACACTAATCATAAACTTATCTAGTAAGTTTTGATTTTAGTAAAATTCTTCTGTTGTTCTTTTTTGTATGTAAAAGGAAGAGAGGTGAAAGTTAGAATTTTACTAGTGGGATAAGTTTTTGTGGGTGTTGTTGGGATGAGGAGAAAAATTGTATAATTGTAACAATTTTTCACATAGTGTATATTCTTCTTTGGATCTGGTGGTTTTTCTCCTGTTTTGAAGTTTTCTACGTAAATTCTTGTGTTGTGTTTATTTTTCTATTTTTCTTGTTATTCTATTAAAAGTATATCCTAATATGGAGAATTTGAAAGCCTAGATTCTCAACAAGTATCATTATCATTATAATATAATGGAAGCTTCTAAAGGAAAGCCAAATTAGCAGGTGAAAGGATTTGATTTTATAATAACCTTGCCAACTGTAAAATGCACCATCGCGATCATGATCTCGTGGTAGTTGTCAAAATAAGGAGAAAATACTCTCGAGTCCCCCTTCTTTTTGGCAATAAAAAAAGTAATTCTTAATTATTCTCAACAGTAATATATATGGTAGTCTTTACTGATCTTTAGGTTACGTACTAATTCAAAATTTTGATGATCATGGGCACCAGTACTGCCAGTCCTTAATTAGCCGTCGATACCATTTCTTCAAGTTCGTGATCTACCACTGACTACGTACGTACGCCCTCGCTGCAGTTTTGGACAACATGCCGCCCCGCAAGTAAATTAATCTCTTTTCGAGGCAAATATATTTCCCCCTTTTCTTTTAATTTAGTAAATTAATATATATTCTTTCAATTTGATCGATATTATAAAGAAAAATCCTGCTTTTTCACTAAAGCTTTTGTGCACGGAATGATGGTCCTCTTGCTGATCAAGATCATGATCAAGAATGTGTAGTATATAAAAGTTGATGCATTTGTTTCAACATATATAAAAAAAAAAAAAATTGCCTAAATATTTTTTTTGAATGCTTTGGTGTTTGAATGTGTTTGACAAAGGGTAAAAAAAATAAAGGTCGGTGCTCACTACAACAAAAATTGCATTTTCCTACGTATTTTTTCGTGACTAATATCATATATTTCTGTCAGAATACGGTTTTTGTCACCAAATTAGATCGTAGCAGACTCGCAGGAATAAATTGGTAACTTTAAGGGCTTAAAGCTACCACTGTAAAAGTCGTGAGAAATACTTTTATTTCCGACAATTCTTTTCGTCACAAAAAGTGTAAAATTTCGTTGCAAAAAAAGTGCTAACCATGGTAACAAAGGTCGAAAATACTTATATGCCACGATAAAAATCACGGGAAATAAGCATTTGCGACCAAAAAAATTATTTTCGACGATTTGTGATCACTGGAAATAGTCTTTTATGAAAAAAAAATATTACTAAAACATAATAAGAACCTTATTCCTAAGATAAGATAAATGTAAATAATGTATTACCAATACACTAAGGTCAGATTAAAAAAAAATACTAGTAAAACAATATCCTTATACCCCCACCTAAAACACATTAAGAATTTGAACAATATATTACAATTATACTAAGCTTAATAAACAATAAAAATATACTAAGCTCAATAGTTATTTCAATAAATCAAACTTGACAGGAACATAACATTCAATCTAGATAATGCTAGTTAGACAACATAGCATAGACAATACATGTGTGCATAGATCTGATAACACCTTGACAAAGCCCCATATATAAAGGTTGCCGCACCTTCAGCTGCTAGGTTGCTGCTACGTTGGCATCATCTAACTCAAGTAGCGCCAAGATCTTTTGCAAGCCAACTATCAAAATTCATTGGTAGACAAGAATATATGAGAATATGAAGTTTTTATACAAGGTCCAAATGAGATAAATCTGAAGTTCCTCTATTACCTTGCTAAAAGAGTGTTGGAATTGATGCCTTCTATCCATTCCCAGAGTCTCTGTACTGGGGATGCCTAAATGGAGACATGGAAGAATCTAGACCAGTAAACCCATTTCTAGACCCACCTTTGTCAAGATACCTTTTCATCTACAAACAATAAGCAAAATAAAATAGAATGAATATTTTACCATTACATACCGACTATGGCATTGTATGCAGTAAATAGAAGAGAAAGAGGACATTGGATTAAATAAACTTTTGAGCAGACAATATGCTCAACCTGCAGTTCAATTGGATCCTAACCAGAATAAGATGATCAAGTGCCCTGCCTAGCAAAACATTTGGTACCAATATCTAATGACTACATAAATAACTACAGATGCAATTAAAACTCAATGCATAATCTGTATACCCTTAGCAAATGCTTGCTGGTTGTCTCTACAAATGTTTTAATATGATATTGATGCCACATTTAAGTTTATTAGATTTTCCAAATTAGTTTAATTTTTTATGCATGTTATTCATTTTGGATTAAGTGCCTGCATATAATATTTTTAGTGTAATAGTTAATACACTTTTTTAATTTAGTTTAATTAGCAAAGCAGTTGGAGTTGTCTTTTTGTGAAGTTAATGTTCAAATAGCAAACTCATTTTCTTATATTAATGATGTTAATAAAATCATCAAATCTTAAGATGCCCTCAGGACCTGATCATTTATACCTTGTGTGGACAACAACATTCGTACCTCCTTAACATAGGTTAGATTCACTATCTATAGCTGAATTTATTTTCTGCTAATTTTTGTTAGTTAGTTGGGGAAAGATGTTATCTTATGTATGAGTCTTTGAAGACATGTTTACACTTGCTCTTGCTTTATGATGTTTTTAGATAGCAAAATGAAGGCTGTTAAGGCTACCTTTGATATCAGTATTGATCAGGGTATAAATTTTTTTGACACTGCTAAAGTTTGTCCAACCCATTTCTTTATTGAAAAATATTTCTAGGGGTCATGGTTATCAAGCCTAAAATTAATTTAAACAATAATGAGATGGAAATCCAACAAAAATCATCAATTTTTGAAAAAATAACTACAAGCCTACAACATGCATGGTAAACCTAAGAAGAAAATGGATTCTATTGGCAGCATGTCATGCAGTCTAATAGCAGGGAGAAACAACAGATTTGAAAAAATATACACAAGATGTCTCAAGACTACTATTTTGGTTTTGTATAGGAAATATACATAAGTTACAAATTTGAAGAAACAAAAACAAAAAAATTTGGCAATTGGCATGATAGCAGGGGAGAAACAGAAACCACTAAAAATGAAACTTAAATTAATTGTATGAGTTCTAGCAAGAAAGGAAACCAATTGAATAAACAATAACAACAGATTTAACAATCTCCAACCAATGAACTAGTCGACATTCATAATCAGAACCCTTATCAAAAAATTTAGTTGTGTGACTTGTCTTTTCTAGCTAACTGGCAGATATGACACTATATTTAGAAGAGGTAAATATAGGATTGTCTAGCTAGAAGTGTCAATGGATGACACCATATTGGAAACCAACTTACTTGCTCATGGTCCATTCAAAGAAACGGGTCCTATGTAAAACTGAAGAGCACCTAAAGATGTCCAGAGCTTTTAGAAATTATGAGAAAACAAGAATAAGTACAAACTGCACCAAAACAATCACACGCAAATAAAATTTAACCATCTCTCTTCAGATCTTAAGAAGAGCCAATCACAGAAGCAAAATGAAATTAAAAAAATTTCTTTATTTCTCCTTTGTATCCTTTACTTGTACTTAGCAACAGAAAACCTTAACAACACCGCTCAGTTCATTGCATGCATTCCATTAATATTCCCCAACATTCTACATCTTATAAAGCATACTAGTTGCTGAACAACACAGACCCAACTATAAATTAACCAATCTGACAAACCAATTTTCACGGTAAGCTCATTTGAATGATAGGCTAACACAAAAAACCAAGAATCAAAATTCCACTCCATTTTCTCATGTCATCAATGAAACCTGAGAACAGCTTAACACCGAGTCAAATATATGGCTTACCAACTAGAAAAATGGTAAACAGAGATCTTAACATCATCGAATCGCAAACCCCTAACAAAAA
This sequence comes from Platycarya strobilacea, assembly GCA_036898215.1. NCBI lineage: Eukaryota > Viridiplantae > Streptophyta > Magnoliopsida > Fagales > Juglandaceae > Platycarya > Platycarya strobilacea. The sequence goes on from CM072550.1 coordinate 58,328,437, forward strand.
AACAAGTCATCTTTCTCAAATTTCCCGATGTGGTGAGAAAAAACACCCAATCTAAAAATATAGAGAGCTTTGACAATCTAGGGATTACTCTTAGAGAAAGGTGAAAGAAGAACGTTTGCAAAGGCTCTGTGAACAAAGAAGCGTACCTTTGTGTGGGGGCTCGATTCAGTTTCCCAGGGAAAGAAGCCATATAGGGAGGGGGCTCGATTCGATGAGGAGGAGAGGAAGGGAGGCATGCGGGAAAGTAGATTGGAGGTGGGGGTGGTCCGGCGAGGTTGTGGTAGTAGTCTAAGACGGCGGGAGGCTGCGACGGTGCTGGGCTGAAGAGGACAGCACATCGAGTGAGGGAAGGCTGTTTCGGGATGGAGGGAGAAAGACCGACGACGTGGGGGCTGGGAAAAGTTGGCGTCGGCGAGGGGAGGTTGCACTGTGGTGGCGCCGTTGTAGCTGAAGGAGAGACAAGAAAGAGGGGAGGGGGTTGTCGACTGAGACTGTGAGAGAGAGAGAGAGAGAGAGAGAGGGGGAGTGGTTTATATATTTAAATTTTTTTTCATTAATTAATTTGGTGAGAAAAAATAAAAAATAAAAAATATAATATATAAATTTTTTCTAATCACTTTAATTGGTGAAAAAAGGCATTTAATTTTCACATATTCTAATTAGTGACAAATACATTTGTACAATATAATTATTTGGAACACTAAATTTTCTGACGATATGAATTGGGTAAGAAAAAATAATTATTTTTTGCCAAAATTAGAATTGGAAAATGTATTTCTTTTGTGACTAATTAGTATTGTCCGTAATAATTTTATAATTTATAAGAAAAAAGTATTATTTTCCAAATTTTTTTTATGATTTTATATCTATTAAAAAAAGTGAATAATATTCACAGTTTTTATATTGTCAGAAATAAAATGGTCTATTATAATTATTTATGACAGAACATTTATGACAGATAATTTTTGGTGATAAAATGTCATTATTTGCTAGAAAATTATATTCGCAGGAAAAAAATCTGTGAGAAAAACTACTTTTTTTTGTAGTGGCGCTGCCTCTTCCGAATTTGTAACCCTAATTTGTTCGAACAGTGTAACATATTTTTTTAAGTTTTTAGATTTTTTCATCGATCAGTTCTTATAAATATAAATAGAAAAAATTCATATCATTATTCAAAAATACCTTTTTAATCACTAAATGAAAATATATTTTTTTTTTTCTTCGGGAGAAAACTTTGAGCGATTTGTTTTGGGATAAAAAGCATTTCTCAAACAAAAAAACAGTTTCGATCAATTATGGAATTAAACATTTTTTTTTCTCGCTGACTCCCTGATCTCTCTGCGCCGGATTAATAATTCCTAGCTATATTCCTCTCCGTAATCTTTCTAGCTCCTATTTCTCGCATGTTTTGTATTTTTGTTTTTTTCGAAGCTATTATGGTTTCTAAGATTTTTTATCTTTCCGCTTTTAATTTGTTATTTTAAGTTATTACTTATTTATTTATATATTTCTAACATGTTTAATTTAAGTTCTAAAATAGTTTTGCTATATGTTAGTTTTTTTTTTATCTTTTAAATTTTTGATCCACTAATTAAGTGGCATGCCATGATTTGATGATCATCATGTCTTGTTTTCATATATATATATATATATATATATATATATTGCTTGTTTTGTTATTTAGATCAGTTATTAATTAGGCTATCTTAATTTTCAAATATCAATCTCGTTTAGATCATTTAAACACAAAGAAACTAGAAAAATCGTTTCGATCATATTTTCGTTTTCTAGTAGTTGTTTTTTATTTCTTTAATAATAGAACATCATGTGTAGCTAGTTCTACAAGAAAGAATGAAAACAACTGAAAAAAAGAAAACAAAAATATATGTGATGAAGAATATGTTTTGTTGTACATGAATGAGCTCGACATTTAAATTCAGTGGTGTTAATTTTAGTATATTTACTGTATGTATATTATGATAAAGTTATCATGCTTTCACAATAATACCGCATGCGTGTCATGTTGAGTTGGAAACCAAGATTTTTGATAATTTCACGCTCATGCGCGCATTTCATGTGATCAGTTGTTGATTTGAGAAGGGCGCTTGCAATTATTTGTTGCGTCACTTGGCTTCATGAACACTTACTACTTCCATATATATGAGTGCACATATATCATGTCTTACATGTCTCCTTACCATATTGTGAAAAAAATAAAAATAAAAATCAGGGAGTGGGTGAAGTCACAATTTATTCTAAAAATTTAAATTTAAAAAAATAGGTAAGATTTTATTATCCTATATCTCTTAGGTGTGAGTCAAACTCTCACTCAATGAATGAGTCAAATATGTAGAATATTTAATTGAGTGAGATATAGTATATAATAAAAATTCGAACTCAAGATTATAAAAATCTAAATGTACTTAAAGAAAAACTTACAAAATATTTACTTCACTATATGTTAGTTATTGATATGCTAAATAATGATCGAACGAATTTGAAAAAAAAAATTAATAAAATGAATCATGTGAGTAAAAGTGTAAGTAAAATTATAAGTATTTATATATATATATAGATAACATTACTCATGATTTTAAGTAAAATCAATATTTGTCTCAAAAACTTAAATTTAAAGAAAGGGGTATATTTTGTTATTTAATTTATATTTTGAAGTAGAGTTTGTTTATAACCTAGATTTTAGGAAGAGTTGTATTACTAAGGAGGAGTTATTGATAGAACCAGGGAGAGAATGGATATTGAGTGATTTATATATATACACATATATGTGATTAATATTGCTGCATTGATTTTGTAATTAGCTGTTACTGATGATCTTCTATTCTATTATTGCCCGTTTCAATACATAAACATGATACATTCATGTCTAATCTTTGTACTTCCAGCTCCGACGCAACTAATTTTAAACGCACTGAAGTTCGTGCGCCTCCTGCTCCTGCCATTCCTAATGCTAATGCAGTGCCGCCTCTATGGCTTCCAACTCTGATCGAAGAAATCAAGAAATTGCTGAAACCAATAGAGACAAAGCTGACAGCAATGGAAACTCGCCTCAAAAAGCCGTGATATATATATATATATATATGTGGTAGTACTTCATGATCAGAGAGATCATATCATCAGTACTATATATGATCATCTCCACATATATCATTAATAAATAATGACTAGATGATCATTAGATCACTTTGATCGTGATATGTACAGTCCGTATCATCTATATATGTGTTCTGTAGTTGGCCGGCGTCGCACTGATCATAGTCATGATCTGTACGTACTGGCTAGCTTGTTTGGTTTGGTACTTAATTTCAAGACGCATGCATGTATATATGCATGTGTGTTTCTATGTTTATCATTGTCTATATATATTTGATGATCAGTGGATATATATGAACGTTTGTGCTTAACTGGTTTCTCATATTTAGTTACCGTACGTACGTCTCCTGATGACAATTAAGGCTCCATTTAGATAGCAAAATGAGATATGTAAAATTTAAATAAAATATTTTTATAATATTATTATTTTAAAATTTTATTATTTATTACTATATTTTCACTACAAAAAAAAGTGATTTTTCTCACATATTCTTTTCTTGCGAATATAATTTACTAGCAAATAATGACATTTTGTCATAAAAAATTACCTGTCAGAAATATTTATAATGGACCATTTTATTTTCAACGATGTAAAAACTGTGAATATTAATTATTTTTTTCCAACATATATAAAATCGTAAGAAAAATTTGGCCGATAATATTTTTTTCCTACAAATTATTGAATTATTAATGACGAAACTAATTAGTCATAAAAAAAAATTAATTATAATTTTGACAACAAATAATTATCTTTTCTTATCAAATTTATATAATCACAAAAATTATCTCATATATTATATTATATAAATTTATTTGTTATAAATTAAAATACAGGAAAATTAATAAATGTTTTACCAAATAAGATCATTAGAAAAAAAATTACACATTATATATTTGATTTTTTCTCATAAAAAAAAAATTGATGATAAATATTATAGGGTTTGATAAACTCACATAAACCTTCTCTCTTCCCTCGCTCTCCCCTCTCCCCTCTTCCCTCTTCCCTCGCTCTCCCCGCTTCTCCTTCAGCTACAGCCTACGGAAATGCCACCGCAGTTCAGCCACCAAGTTACCAGCGTCAGCCTGCCCTCGCCAGCGCCAATCTCCCCTAGACCCGACGTTGCTGGCCTTCCTACCTCTATCCTAAACAGCCCCTCCCTCAACCGATTTGCTCTCCTCTTCAGCCCAGCGCCGCCGCAGCCTCCCGCCGTCTCAGACCACCACCACAACCTCGCTGGACCACCCCCACCTCCAATCTGCCTTCCCGCACGCCTCACTCCCTCTCCTCCTCACCAAATCGAGCCCCTTTCCTACACGGGTTCTTTGCCGTCGCACGGCCCAAGTCCGCTTCCAGCGGCTACCGCACCACCTCCTCAAGGCTACCAGCCATCCACCGGCACCCCCTGCTCCCCCATGCCCTGCCTGAGCCCCCTCTCCTCTCAGATCCGTGTACACCTCTCTCTCCCTCTCCTACGTGTGTCACGGCCTTCACCACCCATTTTATTTTTGTAGTTCTATCACACTCATTATTTATTATGTGGTGAATTGTGTAGATGGAATCTTTAGTGTGGATAAGAAATCTGGTGAACCATTGCTGCTTCAAAACAAGGTAAGTCTCGGATGAATTATTATCAGTTTGTTAATGTGGTCAAATGCAGTTCCCAACTTTTGATAAGCTATGCTATGTTGTAAATTGCGTAAGTAAAGACTCTGCTCTGATTATGCTAGTTGAATATGTATATACTATGAACGATTAATTGAATATGATGACATGATGATGTGTACACATAAAAAAACTTGCATGCCTTTTATTGTGATCAGAATTTTATTCATGAGCTTTGTAATGTTTCCTTTTTTTCTTTTGGTTGCCATATATTTGAACTTTTACAGAGCTGATGTATAATGAGATTTTATTTTGACCTAATTTATTGTTACTGTTGGGATTGGTAGCCAGATTCAGATTTGAAATTTATTAGGACCAATAATCATAAAGGAGCATATGATATTTATACAAAGATAATGGTATTGTGGTTTAAGAATTACAAAGGAGTTCGGTTATAAACCCACTCAAAACAGATAATATCAATTTTTACATTTCATCTTGATCCCCTCACCTAAAATGAGTATATGATATTTATATAAAGATAATGGTATTGATTTTGAAGACCATTCCTCTTGTGTGTTTACTTGTTCAGTTTTTTGCTAAAATAATGCAATGCCATTTGAAGCGCGGCCTTGTGGTTTCTGTCATTATTACTCTCATATTTTCTTTGATTATTTTGTGCCTTCAGGACTGTTTCACTCAAGGTTCAAATTTAGCCTTTCAAGTTCCCCAGCAAATAGCTAGATTAATCTATTCCTTACTGCCATTTTTTATGCCCTTTGCTTGATTTTTCTTACCAACCATTTGGGTTGAAAGATAGTTCTTTGATAAGTGGCCACAATTTATCTGTTTCTTACTAAATTCCTTCTCTTAGCTGCTGTGTTGGACTTTGAATATGTAGTTATATATTCAGTTTCATGCATGCTTTTTGCTAATGTGTAACTTATTCAGAACAACATTCCTTTGAAGTGTAATTTAGGTGGCTGTTTTGCTATGTGATTAAGTGTACTTCAAAGATAAGATGTTGCAATACAATTTGGGTTAGTCCTAAGTGTTATTAGCTTAGTGTTTTAGCATTAGTAGGTTGGGATCATGCCTAATTTTTAAGGATTTTGTTGCATGACCTATTTTGGGATGTTAGAAGTGTTAGGTTAATGTTTGGCTTAGTTCTCCTTTAATTTCATGGCATGTTTTAAAATGGGTATTAACTAGGTAAAGCATGATTCTGGATAGCTAAAGCCTTAAAGCTATTAAATGGGTAGTCTTTGCTATGCTTATGCTATGTCCAGCCTTAATTTAAATATGCTACTAAACTAATAATATTATTTGGGTGGTTTAGTTATAGAATAGTTGGTTAGGCTTAGGTGATTCATTTTTATGCTTGCTGTATTAAGACATGTGAAGCTGTCCAAGACCTTTAAGCCCATGATTATGCCATGTTTTGATTGGAAAATATCCCATTGTGTTGTGCAGTCTATTTGTGTTAATGTAGCATAGTTCCAATGTGAGATCCCAGATTTACGTGTATTTTTACACGTTATTTTATTCTCGTTGTTAATTATTTTAATTTATTTAAATAATATTATTAGTCATATTTTATTTATTTAAGATATTTATTTGAGCTATTAATTAGTTGATATCGAGTTACGTTGCTTTTCTTATTTATTTTAATGAGTTAATTATTTTAATGATTGAGAATTTAATTCCTCTATTTTATTATGTGAATTTATTTGATCTGCTTTCGTTATATTAACTATTGTTTTATTTTAATATTGTGCTTGAGTTTAATTTATTTATATTGTTGGGGCTTTAAATATTTTATTTTATTGATATTAAAATTATAGTATTTAAAGCCAGCTTTTATTTAATTTGTTGTGTTTTTCTTGTTGGATTCTTTTTCCCATCTTTTTCCTTTTTCTCCTTTTTCTTTTCTTTTTCTTTTCTTTTTCTTCTTCTTTCCTCTGCTTCCCGCGTGCCCAGCCCCTCCCCTGCCTCCCTCTCCTTTTCGTCGTTCCTCTCCCTCAGCCCCAGGACCGCCGCAGGCCACCCACCGGCGACACCGCCCAGCTCAACCTCACCCCTTCATGCCGGCGAGCTCAACGGCACCGGTGGTGTCACCTCCGGCCACCCCACCACCCCTCCACGGCCACAAACTCGAAATGGCCATTTTTGCTTCCCTTGCATTTTTCGGCCACCGCCGGCCACCCCTTGGCCTCCGACCACCACCACTAGACTCCCCAACCTCCGGCGAGCATAACCCACCACCCAAAGCCACCCATAGCCGCCAGTTAGCCCCTCCACCCGAAATAGGCTTTAAACAAGTCGTTCTTCGCCGCGCCGCCGTCCGGCCACCGTGCATCTCACCTCCGCCACCATTCGACTCCCCTCGCCCAGCCAGTCAACCCCCTAACTCAGTTTTCCCAACCGCGACCTCACCTTCTCGGTACAACCCCAAACCCGAAAATGGGTTTTCACCCCTTTTGACCCCGATCCGCCACCTTCCGGTGGTTGTGCCGCCACACCACCACCTCCATGAGATTCTCCACCCTTCAATGAGTACCTCCCTAAATTTTGGTGTCAAACCAAGTGTTTTAGCTTAACGTACATGTGACTGCTACAAACGCTGCAGATTGGCGTTGTTCAAGGAAATGCGTTTTTACCGCTGTAAGTACTTTCCAAACGAGCTTTAAGATTTAAATATATTTTTGGCATCAACAGTTGTTATATATGATTATTGCTGATACGTGTTGGTTGATGTTAGTATTTGTTAGTTGATTGGATTAATTAAATGTTGGATAATTGCTGCATGGTTGTCTGCATTGTGTATTTACGCGCATGCTCATGAAAATATTTGGAAAGTGGACTTTGGCATGATTTTGGATATTTATGTGTTGAGAATAGAAACTGGGATTTAAATGGAGTTTAATGGATTTTAATGGTTTTGGGCTGAGTCATAACGGGGACGGCGATACGTAACGCCCGTTGTGATCAGCGTGTGAGTGTGTGGATGACATAATAGGGACGGCGATACGTAACGCCCATTATGGTCATCGGGTGTGCATTTCATATCGGGGATGGCGATACGTAACGCCCGGTATGAAATGAGCGTGTGTGGATCGTAATGAGGACGGCGATACGTAACACCCATTATGGTTTCGGGTGTGTGTGTAAATCATATCGGGGACGGCGATACGTAACGCCCGGTATGATCGGTTTTGAGGATATTATTTTATGGAAAATGATGGGTGATTTTATTGTGGATTAAATTGGGATTTTGACGAGTGTGATTATTTCATCGACTTTGAGGAAGATGATTTTAAGCCTCATGCATATGGTAATTGTTCATGGTTGTTGTTGTGGCATTAATGTATTTATTGTCTTAGGTTTGGTTGGTTTGTACTTACCTGCGATGCCATCTTGGCGTCGTAGTTTTGTTTGGATGCAGACTTTGGAGAGGCCAAGCATGAAGAGACGGCTCCGCTATTGAGGTGATTTTATTAATTGATATCTCGGGAATTTATTTTCCCCTTTTTATAATTATGTATTTGTTTAATTTGTATTTTTGGATGACTGTATTAAATCTCCTGCTGGAGAGTTTTTATTAAATTGGTTTGTAAAATATTTCTAAAAATTCTGGTACTTAGTTATTAATTTATTATCCACTGCGACTTTTTATTTTTGTATGTCACGTGTGCACACACGTTTGACACATATTGTTGGGATGTGTAACCCGTGTTGTCATCATCCCGATGCCTCGATTCTCGTGTTATTTTAAGGAGGAATTTGGGGGCGTCACAGGTGGTATCAGAGCAGTTCGGCTCTGGGTAAATCCGCAAGTTACCAAGAGACAGTACCAGAAAAGTTTGTGGTTTTTAAAAATTTATTTGTTTGATGATTGGGTTATTTTATTTTATTATTTTATTTGTTGTCTTAGTTTTTCGACTAGTTTATATGGTAACATTATCGATATTTATTTTGTTGTGTTGGGCTTTTTATTTTAATGTTTATGTTGTTATTTATTTTCATAATTAACTTAGCTCTGATTGATTGGTTTGTTAGCTTTGTTTTATTCTATTTTAATATTTGTTTAATATTGTAAATGGGTAGCAGTTAAGATTTTAGTTAGTTGATTTTATTTGGTTAAGTTGTCGAGTATTTATTTAATTATTTATTTATTTTATATATATGCCTTTGTTTTTGTTTAAATTAGAATTTGGATATTTCGGATTAAATTATTATTTTAAATCAATCCATTTTTTGAATGTGATATTTTAAACAGTTGTGTTATAGAATTCCTTATTTTAAAGTTTATTTATTTTGTTATGGGTTATTCTATTGTCTTAAACTTTTATTCAATTATCATCAGAATTTGATTTTAATTTCAGTTCATAGGTTTCCTACGAGATAGTTTTGGATTTGTTTTATTATTTGTTTATTTTAATTATGACTCTTGTACTTTAAGTATTTCTGAACGTTTGAAAATTTATTTAGACAAAGATTTAAAAGAAACGCTGCCATGTTTCTTTTTAAGTTTATGCTTTGAGAAAAATTTAAATTGATTATCTTTTCACATTTCTGTTGTTTTATTTTAGGGACATGCTTTGAAGTAAGTTTTAAAATTCATTATCTTTTCACATTTCCGTATGTTTTATTTTAAAAGTTTATCTATTTACTTTAACGAGTGGGTTTGTTTTGGCGACTTGTTTGTATTTCTTTATTAATTAATTTATCGATTTAATTATCTTATTGTGGTTCGTTTCTTTTAATAGATTTTAAATTTTAGAGATTTCTACAATAATCTTTTTAAGAGTTAAGTTTTGTAGAGAATTTTAAAATTCTATTTGTGATTTTTTTTGTTGTTTTTATTTTAATTTATCCTCCTTCCTTTATTTAATAAAAGTTTTTGGTGAAATTGTGTTTATTAAAGGAGGTGGGCTTGTTTTCTTGAATCAGTGGTTTTTATTAATTGTTTATTAAATCTTTTCCCCCTTTTGTGTTTTTATATAATAATTATGTGAATTACTTGAATTTTGTTTAGTATTTGGATATTCTATTATTTATAATTGCGAGATGGATTTGTTTGATAGTTTGTTGGTATTTATGCAATTGCATTTCCTTATTGATATTGTATATGCTATTTTTGTGTATTTATTACCTGGGTCTCACTGAGTGTTTGAGTGTCTAAGTTCTAATTTTATTTCTGGGAGATTATTGGAATTGTATTTAGATAGACTCTTCATGTGAGTGTAAAATTCTTAGCCATTGGTATAGTGTTATAGAAATTGTTTTAGTAATGCTTATGATGGTGGGCGATCAATTATTTTCTTGGTGAAATTTTGATGTTATTTGTGGATAATTAGAGATTGATGTATAATAAATGTGAGTGTAAATTTTGGAGAGTATTTGTCTTTGGCTGGTGTTTAACTTGGGGAAAATTTATTTAAGTGATAGGGTTGAATTGATGTGATGGAAATAAATTTAAGAGATATAAATTTTAGGCTTTTGGGCGAATTGTTAGGAGTGGATAATTTAAGAATAATATTTCGGAGAATTTAATGGTTAGCAGCATTTGTCGAGGTATCTTAAAGAATTTAGTTTTGGCTTGAAGTCACATAAGAGTTTAAATAATTGAGGTTATTCCATGTCATAGGTAATGAAGGTTCGATTGAGAGAATACGGATTTAGATAATTAATCTATGATGAGAGTGACGAGTTATAATGATGGAGAAGTATATTGGTGGTTTGGGAGTTAGAAATTTTTTAGGCTTTAATATTGGGTGGCATAACTTGAATTGAGAGATGATAAAGTATTAAGATTTGAAAGAGTGGTATAGGATTTCTTGCTAATAGATGTTAAGCCAATTTTTACTATGGTGATAATTTATGAGGACTTAAATTTTTATGAATTTAGCGAGTTATCAAAGTGCACGCGGAAGCGTGATGAATTGCAATATAGTTGGAGGTTCAATTCTTATGTAAATTTTGAGGAATTAGTGGTGAGTTGAAATTTGTGATGATACTTGTAAGTGAGGATTTATCTTTTAGTTGGGTAAATTATGTTTATTGGCGATTAAGTTAGAAAATTAAACTTGGGAGTTATTTTAGGATAACACAAATTGTTGTAAGGAGTTAGAGAATATTAAAATTTTGGGAGATTGTACTGAGGTTCTTGTACATATGGAGTTCAGGTTTAATTGGCTACCTCAGGAGTTTTAGAGATGAAATATTATTTGGAGACTATACGTTTATGATGAAATAAAATCCATTTGTGTTTGAGGAAAATAGATGATTGTACTAATGCTTGGAGTGAGTATTATGTGATGTAGTAGGTGAGTTATTGGAGTTTTTTTAGTTGCAGCCGAGCGAATTTCGAGGACGAAATTCTTTTTAAGGGGGGAGAATGTGAGATCCCAGATTTACGTGTATTTTTACATGTTATTTTATTCTCGGTGTTAATTATTTTAATTTATTTAAATAATATTATTAGTCATATTTATTTATTTAAGATATTTATTTGAGCTATTAATTAGTTGATATCGAGTTACGTTGCTTTTCTTATTTATTTTAATGAGTTAATTATTTTAATGATTGGGAATTTAATTCCTCTATTTTATTATATGAATTTATTTGATCTGCTTTCGTTATATTAACTATTGTTTTATTTTAATATTGTGCTTGAGTTTAATTTATTTATATTGTTGGGGCTTTAAATATTTTATTTTATTGATATTAAAATTATCGTATTTAAAGCCAGCTTTTATTTAATTTGTTATGTTTTTCTGGTTGGATTCTTTTTCCCATCTTTTTCCTTTTTCTCCTTTTTCTTTTCTTTTTCTTTTCTTTTTCTTCTTCTTTCCTCTGCTTCCCGCGTGCCCAACCCCTCCCCTGCCTCCCTCTCCCTTTCGCCGTTCCTCTCCCTCAGCCCCAGGACCGCCGCCGGCCACCCACCGGCGACACCGCCCAGCTCAACCTCACCCCCTCATGCCGGCGAGCTCAACGGCACCGGTGGTGTCACCTCCGGCCACCCCACCGCCCCTCCACGGCCACAAACCCGAAATGGCCATTTTTGCTTTCCTTGCATTTTCCGGCCACCGCCGGCCACCTCTTGGCCTCCAACCACCACCACTAGACTCCCTAACCTCCGGCGAGGATAACCCACCGCCCAAAGCCACCCATCACCGCCGGTTAGCCCCTCCACCCGAAATGGGCCTTAAACAAGTCGTTCTTCGCCGCGCCGCCGTCCGGCCACCGTGCATCTCACCTCCACCACCATTCGACTCCCCTCGCCCAGTCGGTCAACCCCCTAACTCAGTTTCCCCAACCGCGGCCTCACCTTCCCGGTACAACCCCAAACTCGAAAATGGGTTTTCACCCCTTTTGACCCCGATCCGCCACCTTCTGGTGGTTGTGCCGCCACACCACCACCTCCATGAGATTCCCCACCCTTCAATGAGTACCTCCCTAAATTTTGGTGTCAAACCGAGTATTTTAGCCTAATGTACATGTGATCGCTACAAACGCTGCAGACTGGCGTTGTTCAAGGAAATGCGTTTTTACCGCTGTAAGTACTTTCCAAACGAGTTTTAAGATTTAAATATATTTTTTGCATCAACAGTTGTTGTATATGATTATTGCTGATATGTGTTGGTTGATGTTGGTATTTGTTGGTTGATTGGATTAATTAAATGTTGGATAATTGCTGCATGGTTGTGTGCATTGTGTATTTACGCGCATGCTCATGAAAATATTTGGAAAGTAGATTTTGGCATGATTTTGGATATTTATGTGTTGAGAATGGAAACTGGGATTTAAATGGAGTTTAATGGATTTTAATGGTTTTGGGCTGAGTCATAACGGGGACGGCGATACGTAACGCCCGTTGTGATCAGCGTGTGAGTGTGTGAATGACATAATGGGGACGTCGATACTTAACGCCCATTATGGTCATCGGGTGTGCATTTCATATCGAGGACGGCGATACGTAACGCCCGGCATGAAATAAGCTTGTGTGGATCGTAATGGGGACGGCGATACGTAACGCCCATTATGGTTTCGGGTGTGTGTGTAAATCATATCGGGGACTGCGATACGTAACGCCCGGTATGATCAATTTTGAGGATATTATTTTATGGAAAATGATGGGTGATTTTATTGTGGATTAAATTGGAATTTTGATGAGTGTGATTATTTCATCGACTTTGAGGAAGATGATTTTAAGCCTCATGCATATGGTAATTATTCATGGTTGTTGTTGTGGCATTAATGTATTTATTGTCTTAGGTTTGGTTGGTTTGTACTTACCTGCGATGTCATCTTGGCGTCATAGTTTTGTTTGGATGCAGACTTTGGAGAGGCCGAGCCTAAAGAGACGGCTCCGCTATTGAGGTGATTTTATTAATTGATATCTCGGGAAATTTATTTTTCCCTTTTTATAATTATGTATTTGTTTAATTTGTATTTTTGGATGACTGTATTAAATCTCCTGCTGGAGAGTTTTTATTAAATTGGTTTGTAAAATATTTCTAAAAATTCTGGTACTTAGTTATTAATTTATTATCCGCTGCGACTTTTTATTTTTGTATGTCACGTCTGCACACACGTTTGACACGTGTTGTTGGGATATGTGACCCGTGTTGTCATCATCCCGACGCCTCGATTCCTGTATTATTTTAAGGGAGAATTTGGGGGCATCACAAGTTTCACTGGATTGCGGTACAAATCTAATTAACAATAAGGTAGAACTTTTAATATTCTAGATTTTGAATGATCAATTTTTCCTTATAAATAATGACAAAAAAAAATCAACAAATCAAAAATTATGGTGTTTTAGAAATCCAACACCAAAAACAGGGGCATTTTTTTTCTTCATCTTGTGAAATCAGTTTCTCCTCCCCAAATCTTGTGAATTTGTAGTAGTTCTTGCCAAAGCATTTGAATTTGTAGTAGTCCTTGCACAGATGCTCATTCCCCCACAAGGCCATACGCGAAAACACAAGCACAATGAACCTTGAAACTCCAACCTCAAAAGCAGAGCTTCTGAATCCTAGCAATGTTGAAACCCAACCCATTTTTTAAGACATTGGTAGTTTCCATTCATATCTTCCCATTCTCCTTTTGTTTTTACTGACACGATTTATGGAGGTAAAGGTTAGGGTTTCTGTTTGTAGAGAGAATAATCATTCTCATATCTAGGTCTGGAAAATTTTGCAGCAGATGGTTAGGGTTTCAAAGAGATGAATGGGATAAAGAGAGACAGAGAGAGAGGGTTGGGGTTTCGACAAGGTGTTCTGGCCGAGATGAAGCTGAATGAGAGGTGAGGGGGGAAATAATTTGGGGGGAGGGCGGGAGGAGGCAGGGATTAGCTAAGTGATTTGTAGCCGACACAATGTCATGGTTTACTCTTCAATAATCCGACGTGAAAATTGCAAGGTGACGAGAGATGAAAGTCAGAGATGAAATTGGGTTGGAGATAAAATCACAAGGCTTAGGAGGGAGACAACGTTTTTCTTGGGGGAGAGGGAAGGGGATGGATTTGGTGCAACATTGTTTGATATTCTCTCATACGTGGCATTCGGTAATTGGCTTCCGATATTCCATCTTTATAGGAGGCTCGGTTCCAAAGCACCTCTCTTACAATTATTTGATGAGATTAGAAATCTATTTTCTATGTAATTAATGGATACTAATAACTAGCTTTGAAGAAATTAAAGACTTTCGAAAGAGATGGATAATTTTGAAAACTTATTTGCATAAATGAATCTCAAGGCATAGGTAAGGCTAAAAATCGATACTTTCGGTGCAGTTTGATCCAAAACTAAAACCACATTGATACATGGAATATCTATTCTTCTCATTTGAAACCAATCGACAGGGAGAAAGAGGACTAACCGAAGTTCAGTAGGTCAGCATCGATTGGTTCAAGGGTTTGAGAATCGGTTCTCACTTTCCATCACCAAGCAACAAATTCACAGAACATAACATTTTCTCCATCACATTCACATTTTACACCTACACAACTCAATTTAAGAGAATATTGCATATTTTTAGGTCTGCTATGACATTATGAACAACAACAAAAATACATTAATAAATAAAAACTTCGTCACTCACAATCGTCGAAGATGTTGCAGGCACTTAAGTCTTGAGGGGTGGAGGAGAGGTTGAGAAATAGAGGCGTTGGCGCCATAAAAGTTCATCAACAATAAAGGTAGAGGTGGTGGTTGTGGCTTGCTACGAGGTTGTGAGTGCGAGAGTCCTGAGAAGATAGTTTGTGAGTGTGTGTGTGTGTGAGAGAGAGAGAGAGAGAGAGAGAGTTTGTTCATAGCAACGGCAAAAAAGTAGAAAGGGGGTTCATTTGAATGTGCAACCCTAGCCCACAACAACATTATTTGGTTTTTCCTTTAACTGCTTTTTCAATTTTTAATGCAAAATGAAGTTGTTTAATACAAAAATGCATTGGCACTTACAATAATATAACTAACTCAATTTTTTTGATTTTAAAACGAAAATAATATTAACAAAAAATGCTTATCCTTCTCGTTGATCTATTTCTTTTTCTCTTTTTTCCTTTCTTCATTTGAATCTTCCTTTCACTTGGAATATTGATTAGATTATGATATTTATTTACAAATTCTTCTTCCCTCTTACATCCTAATTTATTTCCGAAAGAATAAAGAGTGGCACTTAAAAGTTTGGGGATGCAATTGTAAGAAGGTGATCATGATCATTTTACGGTGGACCAGATGAATGCATGCATGTAATTGGAAGGTTAGCTATAAAAGTAAGCATGCAATCTACTATTTTTTGGGGTCCTACTCTCTTAGGTGATGTTAATATTATTATTTAGCATCCAAAGCCTAAGAATTTTCTTATCTATTAGGGTGAAGAAATTCTCTTTTGTGCACATAAATTTGATAAAAATAAAAGGAAAAGAACAAAAACAAAGATATAGCTTCCACTTAGGAAATATGGGATTAGCTTGTCTATTTGCTATTACTGTCATCGGTGTTTGACAATCTCTAGACTCTTGACATTTAAAAAAAAATCCTTTTTATTTTCTACCAGTAGTCTTAGAGTTACTCTAAGATTAAAAGAAGATAAAAATTAAATGCAGCAGTCAAGAATAAACCATTTTTCTTTTAATCAAAAAGAGAGAGAGTATTGATTAAAATTGGCAGGACCAACCTCACCATTTTTATTCAAATACAAAGGTTTGTTCATTACAAGTGTTGATGTAAAATTTAGTAGTTGGCAATTTTCTAGTGAAAAACCTAATATAATTGAGTTGTAACTAATGGTGGACAGAGTAAATATGAAGATGATCAAGATGGCTCAAGAAAAACAGAACACAGTCATCTCGCTCGACAGTCGCTCAACATGGCGCTCGAGCGAAGTCCAGGCAGAGACTTCGCTCGACACTCGCTCAACATGTCGCTCGAGTGAAGTCCAGGCAGTGACTTCGCTCGACACTCGCTCGACATGGCGCTCGAGCGAAGTCCAGGCAGAGACTTCGCTCGACACTCGCTCGATATCCCGCTCGAGCGAAATTCATCTTAAACGAATTTCTCTAGGGTTTGAGCGCCGTTTCAGGAGAAGGCCTATAAATACATCCTTAAATCTTCTGCTGCCTGAGTGGAGAAAATAGAGAGAAAAAGCCAAGGAGTCCCATTTCATCCCTTGAGAGAAACATCTCCATTGTTTCAAAGATCATTCTCTTAGATTATATTTCTCCCCCACAACACACATTTATAATTTTAGTGAGTCCATTGGAGTGGACGTGTTCATCAAGCTGGAAGAGTTCTTCAAAGTGCTTGGATGAAGAAATCAAGGTGTTCGTGTGAGAAGCTATAGAAAGGTCGGAGTTTTGGCACTACATGCGTGTAGAGATCGAGTGGGTCACTCGTGGTGTTGCAAGACAAGTTTAGATGCTACTGTTAGTTTGTAAATGTTTCTAAATTAGTTGTAACAAACTAAAATTTCTATAGTGGATTAGAGGTGGTGTCTTACACCCGGAGTGGTTTTAGATTTTGAAGAGGTTCTTCAAATGAGTTTCCACTTCGTGACCAAAATCTGTGTGTTGATTTCTCTTTTGATTGCTTGTGTTTGTTGATTAATTTTTAAACTGCTATCGTTTTTGTTAAACACCTATTCACCCCCTATAGGTGTGTAAGGTAATTAGCTACCGCTTTTTCAATTGGTATCAGAGCGAGTACACTTCGTTAGGATTAATTTTCTGAGTGTGATCCTACTTTGGTGGTCAAAATGGATAGGTCTCAATCCCTCTCGTCACCACCATATTTTGATGGTAGCAACTATGCTTATTGGAAAGTTCGAATGAGAGCGTTTCTTAAGGCTATAGATGAACGTGTGTGGGTATCTTTAATAAGAGGATGGAAAGAGCCCGTCACCATTGTTGATGGGGTAGAAGTTGTCACAGATGTGGACAACTACTCAAAGGATGAGTTGAGTGAAATTAACTGGAATAGTAAAGGCCTAAATGCAATTTTTATGGCCGTGTCCCAGGAGGAGTTCAAACGAATCTCCATGTGTAATACAAGCAAAGAGGCATGGGACATTCTTGAGATCACTCACGAGGGAACTAGGGCTGTAAAAAATTCTAAACTCCAAATGCTTACCACCAGCTTTGAGGAAATTAGAATGAAGGAAGATGAAACATTTGATGTCTTTTATGCAAGATTGAATGACATTGTAAACTCTCGGTTCAACTTGGGAGACAAAATCCCAGAAAATAGAGTTGTAAGAAAAGTTCTCAGATCTCTTCCTAAGAGATTTCGTCCCAAGGTTACTGCAATTGAGGAAAGTAAAGACTTGGATGTCATGAAAATAGAAGAGCTGGTGGGTTCCCTGCAAACTTATGAACATACTCTGCCATTGGATAGGAAGAGCAAGTCCATTGCTCTTAATACAATTCAAGAGGACTCAGATGAGTTATTCGATGAATTAGCAATGAGTGACAGAGAAATAGCATTTTATGCTAAGAAGTTTAGAAAAATGTTTGTAGCAAAAAGGCACAGGAGCCAAAGACCAGAGAAGAAGAAGTTTGGGAGATATATTGAGGGGTCAAGCTCAGAGAATAAGGAAAGAGCCTCCAACAATTATATTAGGCCTAACAAGGACAAGACACAAGTATAGTGTCATGAATGTCATGGATTTGGTCACATTCGCTTGGAGTGTGCAAATTATAAGAAGAGCAAAGAAAAGGCAAAGATTGCCTCTCTAAGTGAAAGTGAGTCTGAATCGAGTGACTCATCTGGCAACTCCACTCCAAAAAGAAATCTCAACTACATGGCTTTTACATCTTCCATTGGAGACATAGATCAGTGCAGTGAACAAGCTTCTGATGATTATAACATACCGGAAGATGAGTCCGAGTGTGAAGATCAACTGCAAGAAATCTATGAAAAACTTTACAAGGAGTGCGTGAAATTGAGAAAAGTCAACAAAGCACAGACTGAAAAGATAAATCAGTGCAAACAAGAAAATGATGAGCTCCAAGGCAAACTGAATGAAGCTTATATCTTGACTGACCAATTGCGAAAGAAAAGTGAGGCTTTGGAAGATGCTATGGAAAGTAAGGAAAATGAATTAACCCAGCTAAAGGGAAGATTACAAGCTTTTTCCACTGAAAAACAAAATCTGGACAAAATTCTAACTCTTGGAAAGCCCTCAGGAGACAAGAGTGGAATAGGATATGTTGGAGGAAAGTTTGAAGTGGGTACGAGCTCGAAAACTCCTCAAAACAGCATGATAAAAAATCACTCACTAGCAAAGGGAAAGAAAGTTATACATGCACAAAAGTTTGTTTCATCCCAAGAGAAACAAATAGCTCACAACACGAGACCCGTGTGTCATCATTGTGGAAAGTTGGGTCATGTGAAAACAAATTGCTTGAAATTTAAAAGACTCACCAGAAAAGCTCCTAAGGATGACCTGTCTTTCAGGAAACAACAAACTCACAAAGAATACCGCATTTGTCATAATTGTGGCAAGTATGGTCATATTCGGACTAATTGCTATGAGCTCAAGAAGCTTTCTGTGAGAAATAAAAGGAGACAACCAAAAGGAGAACATATAAATCTATGGGATCAAGTCATGGTTCTCACTAGACAAAATGCTCATCTAAATGCTAAGATAGACAACCTGACAAGTACCCAGAAGACTGTGCAAGTCAACTCTCCAAAAATCAAAAGAGTGTGGGTCAAGAAGGAGGAAAGAGACACATGTCACATTGCTCACATTGCCTTGAAGACCCAGAACAATTCACTATGGTATCTTGATAGTGGGTGTTCTCGACACATGTCCGGTGATAAAACTCTTTTTAAGACAATTGAAGAGTACAAATGTGGGACAGTGACATTTGGAGATGGTGGAAAAGCGAACATAATTGGGAAAGGTGAAATTAACATTACTGGACTACCGGCATTGAGAGAAGTTCTATATGTTGGTTGATTAAAAGCAAATCTTCTTAGCATAAGCCAAATGTGTGATAATGGTGCCGAAGTTCGGTTCTCAAAAGATATATGCGTTGTTTCTGATAACAATGGACAATGCTTGATGCAAGGAACCAGGACCTCTGACAATTGCTATGGTATCGCTCCCACTTCACAGTACAGCTGCAATAGTACTAAAAGTGAGGCCACTACTCTCTGGTATCAAAGACTTGGGCATGTGAATCACAAAAATTTGTCAAAGATTGCTAAGAAAAAAATTGTGATTGGACTGCCCGAACTTGGGAAAGTGGAGACATCTGTTTGTGGATCATGTCAAGTGGGAAAACAAGTTCGAGCAGCTCACAAGAACACAACAGATATCCTGACCAAAAGACCTTTAGAGTTGTTACACATTGATCTTATGGGACCCTCTAGGACTGAAAGTTTGGGGGGAAAGAAATACATACTGGTGGTGGTAGATGATTTCACCAGATACTCTTGGGTAGAATTTTTGAGGGAAAAGGGTGAGGCTTTCAATGTGATAAGGAACTTATGTAAGAAGCTTCAAAATGAACAAGGGAACCCTATTGTCAGAATCAGGAGCGACCATGGACGAGAATTTGATAACTCAAGTTTAGAGAAATTCTGTGATAAAGAAGGCATTCGTCAAGAATTCTCTGCTCCCATTACTCCACAGCAAAATAGAGTTGTTGAAAGAAAAAATCGAGTTATCCAAGAAATAGCTCGAGTTATGATGCATACCAAAAATGTTTCTGCTCATTTTTGGGGTGAAGCTGTGAACACAGCATGTCACATTGTGAATAGAGTCTACCCTCGACCCAACACTTCTCAGACACCATATGAGCTGTGGAAAGGAAAGAAGCCAAATGTGAAGTACTTCAGGGTGTTCGGGAGTAAGTGTTACATTTTGAGAGATAGGAAAAATCTGGGTAAGTTTGACCTAAAAAGTGATGAGGGAATATTCCTTGGTTATTCCAGAAACAGTCGTGCTTACAGATGTTACAATCTACGCACCCAAACTGTCATGGAATCCATCAATGTGGTTATAGATGATACTTCTAAAGAGGAGTTGAATCAAAATCTAATTGATATACCAAGTGGAACTGAAGAGAACTCTAGTGAACTTAATGAAGATCAAGAGACCTCATCAACTGAAAAAGTTCATACTCACAAGGAGCCATCTTCGAGAGTGAAGCTAAACCATCCTCAAGATAACATAATCGGGAATGTAAATGAAGGGATGAGGTTGAGGAAGAAAGTGATAAGTCAACTAGCCCACTCATGTTACATCTATCAGATTGAACCAAAAATGGTGGAAGAAGCCTTAAATGATGAGAATTGGACAAATGCCATGCATGAAGAAATTAATCAATTTGTGAGAAATGATGTGTGATACCTGGTCCCAAGACCTGAAATGCACAATGTTGTAGGTACAAAATGGATCTTCAAGAACAAATCTGATAAAAATGGAATGATTATATGGAATAAGGCAAGATTGGTGGCACAAGGTTATGCCCAAATGGAAGGAATAGACTTTGATGAGACATTTGCACCGGTGGCAAGGCTTAAGTCAATCCGAATACTATTGAGTATTGCTTGCCATATGTGTTTCAAACTCTATCAAATGGATGTAAAGAGTGCCTTCTTAAATGGAATCCTTCAAGAAGAAGTGTATGTCGAGCAACCAAAAGGTTTCGAGGATCCAAAATATCCTAATCATGTCTATAGGTTGAAGAAAACCCTGTATGGGTTGAAACAAGCTCCCAGAGCCTGGTATGAGAGGCTAACTTCTTATTTTTTGGAGCACAAGTTTCTGCGAGGAAGTGTTGATAGGACACTTTTTATCCGGAAAGTGGGTGAGGAGATAACTGTAGCTCAAATGTATGTGGATGATATTGTGTTTGGATCATCCGTTGATGACCTAGCTCTCGAGTTTGCAGAAGAAATGAAGAATGAATTTGATATGAGTATGGTGGGTGAGCTAACTTTTTTCTTGGGACTCCAAGTAAAACAGTTAGATGAAGGGTTGTTCATATCCCAGTCAAAATATGCAAAGGACCTGCTAAAAAAATTTGGATTAGATGGAAGTAGCCATGCTAGAACTCCTATGAGCACAAGTGTAAAACTCAGTGCTGATGTGTCAGGAAAGGGGGTTGAGCAATCTCTGTACAGAAGCATGATTGGGAGTCTACTATATCTCACTGCTAGTAGACCTGACATTGCTTTCAGTGTCAGCGTTTGTGCTAGATTCCAAGCAAACCCCAAGGAATCTCATCTTGTGGCTGTCAAACGTATACTTCGCTATGTGAATGCTACAGTGAATTATGGAATTTGGTACTCCAGAGAGTCTAACACTGAGCTTGCAGGCTACTCTGATGCTGATTGGGCTAGAAATGCAGATGATAGAAAGAGCACTTCAGGTGGATGTTTTTATATGGGAACAAATCTTGTTGCTTGGATGAGTAAGAAACAAAACTCCATTTCCTTGTCTACAGCTGAGGCTGAATACATTACTGCTGGGAGTTGTTGTACTCAATTGCTGTGGATGAAACAAATGATTCGTGATTATGGCATTACTCAAGGTGTGATGAGCATCTACTGTGATAATACTAGTGCCATCAACATCTCTAAAAATCCTGTCCAACACTCTAGGACCAAGCATATTGACATTAGGCATCATCTCATTCGGGAACTTGTGGAAACACACGTAATTACTCTTGAGTACATTCCCACCGAACATCAATTAGCCGATCTTTTTACGAAACCATTAGATGGTCTTCGTTTTGAGTGTCTTAGAAAGGCGATTGGTATTTGTGTCTTAACACAAGAGATGTAACATGCATTTCATACACACTGCATGCATATCATTTTTTTTCCTTGCTTTGTTATTTTTCTTGTTTTTATTCTCTTCTTTGTCTTTCCTCTGACTCACTTGTCTTTCCTTACAAGCATGTGTCTTGTGAAAATTATATCATAGGCTTATGCTGCAAAGGTGTAAGATGTGTGTCACTTTTAATATGCGTTTTGCCGCACACACTGCACGCCCAACTCAATCTCTTGACATTTGACCTTATGTGAGACTTTGGGAAGGCAATCAAAAGTGTAAGGGAGCCTTACGAGTGTTCAGAATTGACCTCGGGCTAGAAGACCTGTGTAAGAACTTCTATATCTCGAAAGGCAAGAAAATGAAGAGGCTCTTTCGTTGAATTTAAAATTAAAAACAAAAACAAAAACAAAAAGGGCCAAAATACAAATCCTGAATCTGGTTCTATTAGACACAAGAAATTAGGTCCTAGCAGCATTGGGTTTGACTTTCTGCACTTTGAAGCTCTCAAGCACCTATGGTTTCTTGTTTAGCCAAACCCCACTCACACATCTCGGTTAGAATTTCTTGATTGAGCAAGGGCACTGCCTAAACACGCATATTCATATTAATTGTGACATACAGTATTTATACTTGCGTAGTATTTAGAATATGATATTATTTTACATTTTCTATGCTATAGATGGTTTTAAATTGTCCCCACTGAAGTTTGAAATCACTACTGTGAGTATCACTTTGAAACTGGGCAAAAATGGAATCTCGCTCGATGTCTCGCTTGACCATAAAATTTCGCTCGAGCGAAAAACCCCTATATGGCGCTCTGCATCGCGCGATAAGCCAAAATCACAGTTTTCAGTTTCTAAACATTTATCTCACGTTTCCCTCCTCCCAAACACTCAATCCACGCCATTTTCTCTCCATTTTAAGCAAGAAAAAGCATCTCATTCACGGTAAGCTTTCTTCTCTCCATTTCTTCTTCCATTTATTTCCATATATCATTCCACTCATAAGAAAAATGTTGGGTTGTGATTGTTTCGGATTCTCTTGTATTTAAGAAATCTGGTGGGTCATTCTGGGTATGGATGATCCTATGAGAGTGCTGTTGTATCTAGGGAGGGATGAGATTATTGATTGGGTGTTAAACCCATGATTGCACAGCATGCACACTACCTGTTCGATGAAATGCCTCAATGAAAAATTGTCCTCCATTTTGTCTCTCCTTTGGTGCATTGATCTTTTAGACAAAATGTAGGTCTCATTCATAGTCTGCACACCTTGTTGAGAACATTGTTGGGTCATATTTTAGTCATTTTAGGCATGTTAGGCATTTTAAGCATTTTAGGCATTTTAGGCATTTTATCATGTCATATATGCCTCACTGTCTGTGCTTGGTCCGTCTACAGCTGCCATGTCATCACGGCGTGTTCGTCCTCGCACTTCCCCATCCGCCTCTCGGACTTACTTCCACAGTCCCCAAACCGAGGAACTCTACACACAGAACTTTTCTCATCGCTCCATTCTTGTGGAACGTGAAGTTCTTCTCGGTGAGTTTCGAGATACCTATCCCATCGTCCCTCAGATCTTTGAGTCGTGCCAGTGGCTTGCTTTGACCACTGGTCATCCCGCTCCCTCAGTGGAGTTGGTCAGGGAGTTTTACTCGAACATGCATGACATCTCAGAGGGATCTTTTCAAGTGGATATCCGGAATATCACTTTCCGGGTGACTCCCGATCTTGTGGCACATTTACTAGGGGTACCACGAGTAAATAATCCAGTTTACCCCTATCTCCATACCCCAGCCCCTAGCAGACCTGATCTGGGTCGCTTTCTCACCAGGTCTCCTATGACTTGGACTGGGATTCCTCCTCTAGCGACCAAGTCGTTTCCCCATGCATACCAGATTGTGAGTCGGATTGTTTTGACAAACATCTACCCTACTGGACATTACAGTGACATTGGTCCGGATCGTGCCCTTCTCCTTCATGCCTTGCTCACTGATGTCACTATTGATTTGGGCAGTCTTCTCTGTCGGGTCATGATAGAGGCCCATATGTCGTCAAATTTTCGAACTGGTCTTCCTCTTGCTTGTCTCATTACGAGGATAGCCTTGGCTCAATCTGTGTCCATCACTCCCCAGGAACTTAGAGTGAATCTTAAGACACCAATTGGACGGAAAACCATGCAACTAAGTCAGGCGCATCTTCCTAATGTTGAACCCGCTCCTGCACATTCAACCCAGAGCGGACCTATTCCTCACGCTCCTGAGTCCAGCTCGGGTCCTTCCAGCTCGGGTCTGATGCCACCAGCTACCGAACCAACCTGGCAGACCCTATTGGATTTTCTTATTAGCATTCAGCAGTCCGTGACCAGCATGGATACCCGCATTGATAACCGACTTAACAGCCTTGAGACTCGGGTTACTCAATTGGATACTCATATCAATGCTCGGTTTGACACACTTGACACTCAGGTGATTGAGTTTGGCAATCAAGTCCAGCATCTTCTTGCTGAGGAGGAAGAAACTGATGAAGATTGAGACCCCTTACCATTTGTGACAAAAAGGGGGAGTGATCTTAGGGGGAGTAGCTAGATTTAGGGGGAGCTAAGCTACATTGTAGGGGGAGTACCTAGTAGTTTGTTGTTTTTAGTTTTGCTATGTGATTAAACTCTTGATGTATTCTGTATTGAACTAATTGCTATTGAAGGTTTAGTGTTAAATTTTTTGTGGCAATATTTTTTTTACATTTGAGTTCATTTGTTAAATTCCTTGCAAGTGTTTTCTTTTGGTACGTTTACATGTTTGTTAAGTGTGCAGATACTTCACTTGCCAAGATTAAACCTACATGTGAAAGTCCTGTTGTTTGTGTGGGATAGGATTAGGTCCAATGTATAGGTTAGAGGTTTTGTCACAGAAATGCCAAAGGGGGAGATTGTTGATGTAAAATTTAGTAGTTGGCAATTTTCTAGTGAAAAACCTAATATAATTGAGTTGTAACTAATGGTGGACAGAGTAAACATAAAGATGATCAAGATGGCTCGAGAAAAATAGAACACAGTGATCTCGCTCGACAGTCGCTCAACATGGCGCTCGAGCGAAGTCCAGGCAGAGACTTCGCTCGACACTCACTCAACATGTCGCTCGAGCGAAGTCCAGGCAGTGACTTCGCTCGACACTCGCTCGACATGGCGCTCGAGCGAAGTCCAGGCAGAGACTTCGCTCGACACTCGCTCGATATCCCGCTCGAGCGAAATTCATCTTAAACGAATTTCTCTAGGGTTTGAGCGCCGTTTCAGGAGAAGGCCTATAAATACATCCTTAAATCTTCTGCTGCCTGAGTGGAGAAAATAGAGAGAAAAAGCCAAGGAGTCCCATTTCATCCCTTGAGAGAAACATCTTCATTGTTTCAAAGATCATTCTCTTAGATTATATTTCTCCCCCACAACACACATTCATAATTTTAGTGAGTCCATTGGAGTGGACGTGTTCATCAAGCTGGAAGAGTTCTTCAAGGTTCTTGGATGAAGAAATCAAGGTGTTCGTGTGAGAAGCTATAGAAAGGTCGGAGTTTCGGCACTACATGCGTGTAGAGATCGAGTGGGTCACTCGTGGTATTGCAAGACAAGTTTAGATGCTACTGTTAGTTTGTAAGTGTTTCTAAATTAGTTGTAATAAACTAAAATTTCTATAGTGGATTAGAGGTGGTGTCTTACACCCGGAGTGGTTTTAGATTTTGAAGAGGTTCTTCAAATGAGTTTCCACTTCGTGACCAAAATCTGTGTGTTGATTTCTCTTTTGATTGCTTGTGTTTGTTGATTAATTTTTAAACTGCTATCATTTTTGTTAAACACCTATTCACCCCCTATAGGTGTGTAAGGTAATTAGCTTTTCAACAAGCAATATGAATACATTTACTCATGTTGTCAGACACATAATTTGAAACCAAACACATAATTTCCATGAAGGTAAACCAGACTTACAAAACTTGAAACCATACTTTCTCATGAAGGTAAACCAAACTTACATAACTTGAAATCAAACAGATAATTTCCAGTTCAGTGAGATGTGGTTGCAGATTGATGGTAACAAACATAGATAGCAAATTTCTCCGTACAGGTTTAAAAAAATGACGATTGAGAGCATTCTCCATCTACACCATTACAATTTTTTTGCTCATAAAACAGGGGAAGCTTCATTTCCAAAACAATAACATCGTTTTTAATAGAGAAACTCCAAATATTAACAGTCCACTACCATTTGATTTGAAAGATGTAAAATATACAACTGAATAAACTCTAATGGCATAGAAAAATATTAAAATATAGAGATTAAAAGATGAAATGTGAAAAGCACCCACCGTGACAACTACCGCGTAGCTCTGGCTACCCGTAAAAACTAGGCTGGACCCTTTTTTCGGGCCTATTTTTGGTTAGATTTGGAAGGATTTGGATGAGCAATGTGAGGTTTCCAAGAGAATAGAAATGAGTTTAGACGATGGAGCAACGTTTCTTAAAGTCCAAGTTTTCGCAGTTTTCCCTCTCGTTTGATCGGCTAGCTTTAGTTACAACTCTCTCTTTTTTTTTTTAATTTATTTATTTGCTGATGTGGCAGTATGCCACGTCAACAGTGTCTACAATGTCTATACATAAACGTGTGTACGTAGCAGAACTATTCTTTTATATATAAAGTAGCCAAACGGATGGATTGGTTCGAGTGGAGAGAAAAGAAAAAAATGAATTTTAAATCTTTTCTAGAGATATTCATTTTTCTAAAATATGGATAAGATATCTTAATATATTGTTATCTTTATCCTAACAAGAAAAAGTGTTTTATTTTAACTCGACGTGTAATCATATATAAAATAGTAAATAGTATAAATTTCTCAATATATATATATATATATACACACACTAAAGAGGAGTAATGTATAAAGCACACTTTCCTAATTTAGTGAAACTGTTATAAATGATATGTTTTTATAAAAAATAAATAAATTCCGATCAATGATATAATGTATAGAGAAAAAAAATGTAAGTTCTAACAAATATTTGACGGGTATTAATAAAAGGAAAATATTTTGACAATGAAACAATTATATAAAAGTAAATTATAAACTGATGTTATATGATGAAAGATAACTATTTAATAATTATTATAATTTCATTTATAAAATATTATTATTTGAATTTAATGTTTCATAATGAATTTAAATTGAGAAATAAATAATATTTTATTCAAATAATTGTATTCCCAAATACAGTTAGTAAACAAATTTAAACTTAATTATTTTACATTTCTTTTATATATACATATATATTTATATAAAGAATGAAAAAAAAAATTTAATCATATATATAAATTTATATATAATAAAATTTATAATTTATATAATTTATCTAAATATTTTGATTTAAATTCATATATATATTTTAAATTTTTTCTAATTTTAAATATATATATATGAGTTAAATTTAAATTATATTTTAAATCATATCTAAATTATATATAAACATTTGATTTATATATAATATCTAAATTTAAATTTATATATATAATTTAAATATAATTTAAATTTTATATAATTTATATAATTTAAAATTTATATAATATAATTATATCATTTATATTATCTATTTATAACTTATCTAAATAAACAAACAGAATAATTTATATTATCTAAATTATAATTTATATATATAAATTTATAATTTAGACATAATTTAAAATGATATATTTAACTAATCTCATCTAAATTTTAAATTATAAATCTAACTAATTTCATTTAAATTTTAAATCATATCTAGTGTTTCAAACATATATTGTTAAGTGGCCGTTAAACTTAACGAAAAAAATAAAGAAATTTAATGAAAAATTTAAAAATCTATTAAATAATCATTAGATAGCCTCCTATTATAATAGAATAGATATATTGTGCAAAGACAATATATATTGAACATGAGTTATTCTTTTCTGTGTATAAATTATATAACTTAAGTTTTTTTTTTTTGTCTAAACAAGCAAAACACAGATTAACAAAGTGCATGATTACAAAGATACAAGATTTAATGGGATGTAAGTTTCTAATTATCGTTTCAAAAGAAACAAAAAACGCAACACCGCCAGAAAAATTGAAAAAAAAAATTGGAGCCAAAAATTTGACTCCCACTCATTCCATCACATGCACATTTCACACCAACACAACTTAATTTAAAAACATAATGCATATTTATGGGTCTGCTATGAAGTTATGAACAACCAAAACAATACTTGGATTAACAAAAATCTTGTCACTCATACAGTGGTAGAGCCAGAAATTAGGGTTATGGGGGGCCAAGCAACGCTAAAATAAAATATATAAAATATTTTTTATTTTATTTATATATAATTTTTTATGCAGTATAAAATAATTTGATAATAAGATCTATAATAAAAAAATACATTTAATATAACTTATGTATTAAAAAAGTATATAATATGATAATACATATCATTATAATAAAAATATATTAAAAATATATTAGAAATCATTCAACTTCTTTTTTATTTTTATCTATACTTAAAATATGTCATCATGTTATTATATTATTTTATTTTATATAAGATTTATTTTATTTTTAAATTAGATAAATTTTGTAGATGGAGTCCAAAATAATTTTTAGAGAATGGGCCAATACAAAATAAAATTAATATTATCCTACAAAATTATAAAAAAAAAAATACCTATTTTATTTTTTTCTTTAAAAAATCATATATCATGCCCGCTGCCCCAATGTGGCTCTGCCATTGCACTCATAATCACCGGAGATCGCAGACGCTTGAGTCTTGAGAGATGGAGGAGAGGTTGCGAAAATAGAGGCGTTGGCACTATAGGAGCTCATTGGCGAAAGAGGAGGAGGTGGTGGCTGCAGCCAACGTGCTAGGATGTGAGTGCGAGAGTCTAGAAAAAAGTCTGAGTGTGAGAGAGAAGGGGTGAAAGAGAGAGTTTGTGCACAATAATGACGAAAAAGATGGGAGTTCATTTGAAGGTGCAATATTCCTACCCCAAAATGATGCTGTTTGGTTAAGACCAATAGTGTCATTCTATTAACTTCTTTTACAGGTTTTAATGCAAAATGCTGCCGTTTCATGTGAAACAACATCTTTTTGTACCACATATTTTAAAAAATATAATACCCCATGGGTTGGTTAGAACCAAGTTCAATTTGAACTTGGTTCGAACCGGGATCAAACCTTCCAACGTCAGTTCAGAGTAATTTCTACCATCGATCAACTGATTCTCCACTTATTTTGGCCAGTTCTTGACTCTAGTGGCCGGTCTCTATGGGTGACGATCGGTCTGGCCGGTTCTTGTGTACCCCTAGGCATCGGGGCATATTTATAAATGACTAAAGAATGTCAACAAAAAATTATTATCTTTGTTTGGATTAAATATTAAAATAGTCCATGTGATAATTTGCTTGTAAGACATTATTCCCTAAGTTTTAATTTTGAACTTTTTACTCTTTGTACTTTCAATATTGACCAAATTAGTCATTTCCTTCCTATTTCTCTAAATGCCAGGTCAAGATCAACACTCATACAAAGTTATGAAAGAAATTCAATATATAAAATGAATACTATGTTTTAATTACGAGTTATAGTTATCTTTAAAAAAAGTAATGATTCAATGTTTTTTTTTTTAAACAGAAAAACTGCATTTTATTTCAACAAAATGAGATTATAATTGTGACTTGATAAAATAGACGAACCTATATTACAAGCCAAAAATAATCAAACTAATTGAGGCAACCTCACACATAAATTCTTTTGTGACAAATATTGTATAAACCTCTATATACTCTCAAATGATAACACCATCAGAAACTACCATCTCAATACGTTGGAGAGTATGACACTCTGTAAAACAGAGTATAACCCAAATCACAACCACCACCACCTCCAAAAGAGAAGTGAGAATCAACCCCACCATCCTCCCAAGAAAGAGTGGGTCAATAAAAAAAAATCTACGTTTTCTTTTAAATATTACCTAAATCAACAACAATACAAACTAATCCGAAACGAAAAAACAACAAAACATAAAAACACAAAATACACTAACAACACAACACCAGATATGGCTGTAGCACTACAAGAAAAACAGCAATTGACTGGCTTGTTTTTGTCCCAAATACTCATGTTAGCAACAATTAACTGACCTCAATTGCCTATTTTTCTTGTAATGTAGTAACGCATGTAGAAACCATCACCTAATGAAACCTACAAAACATATCGCAACTAGCGAAAATTGCCATGGAAAAGAAGAAGTCCCCTGCCATTTGCAAGACCTCAAATGGTGTCGCTAAAATCAATCCAACTCGACCCAAACAATTTGCAACCTGCAGAAACTGTCTTGCGAAGTGAGTCCACAACGTTAGTTGATCTGTTGAAGAATACACACTTTGCGGCTTTGAGTTTGGACAAGATCCAATTCGCCATGACATTTTCACTTCAACTAGAATCAAGGTTTCTCAGATTTCATGTGGGCAACATTCTTCCGCCACTACCCCAATCTTGAACCTAAATCAACACATAGAATAACACAAATTGACACATACGGCTAAATTAGAGAAAGAAAGGGAGAATGAGGAAGAGAGGGGGAGCTGAGGCTCCCATCCCTTGTAAGTGAAATTGTCTTTGGATGCGGTTAGGAATTTCCCGAAATTGCCGGAGCGAAAACTGCTTTTTCTTTTCAAAGGTCAAAGCTAAACCTTGTAATGATAGAAATTTATTTTAGAAACTTTTTGAATTTTAATTTCAAGTTAAATATTTTGAATTTATTTAAATAGTTTTAGAAGTTAAAACTGGAATTAAATCCTAGAAGTTATATTCATATTAAATTGAAGTTTATTTTCTAAGAATTAATTTGATTTTTTAAATGACTTCTTTTGTATTATTTCTGCATTTTTTAAAATTCTTTAGAAAAGAATGACTTGACTAATTTTCTATTATAAATGGATTCAAGAAAAAAAATCTATTTATAAATTTATAAAAATTATTTCTAGATGTTAAAATAATATATATATATATATGGGTGTGTGTGTATTTTTTTTTTTTTAGATAACACGCGTTAGGTGAGGCAATAGGGCGATGCTAACTACCTAGTGAGTGGTGAGAATGATCAGCTACAAAGATGAGACACTAATGCTGAGGCTCCTACAGGCAATAGATGCATGTCAGTTTTTTAAAAAAAGGTAATGCTACATATAGTCGTGAAATTGTAAACGGCATGCAGTCGTTTTAGAAAAAAGTTAACTTTTTCACGTAGGTCCCATATATATTCACTTTTTTCTAAAGCGACTGCACGCCGCTTGTAACTCCATGACTGTATCTATCATTTCTCTTAAAAAAATAAGAGTGAAAAATTCAAAATTAATGATGATTTGTTTCGAAGGTAAATGTGACGCCCCCAAATTCCCCTTAAAAAAAATACGAGAATCAAGGCATCATGATGCTGACAACATGGGTCACACATTTCAACGGCAAGTGCCAAATGTGTATGCACACGTGACATACATAAATAAAAGCAGCGGATATATTAGGTCAATAACTAAATACCATAATTTTTAAAAATATTTTACAAACCAGTTTAACATAAATTCTCCAACAGGAGATTTAATACAGTCATCCGAAAGATAAATCATAAGAATACTTATTTGTAAAAATGGGAAAACACTTCCCAATATAACAAATTACTCCAACAACGAAGCCGCCTCCTCAGGCTTAGCTTCCAAAAAAATCTGCATCCAAAAATCTACGACGCAAAGATGGCATTGCAGGTAAGTACAACCCAACCAAATCAAAATACAGAAATATACTCATGCAACAACAAAACTCATGAACATGACACCAAATGCATGAATCTCAAAAGAACATCTTTCTCAAAATAAATAAGATAAACACACGCCAAATTCCATTTTGGTTCACGATAAAATTCCATTAAAATCATCCATCATTTCCCATAAAATAATATCCGCAAATCCAATCATACTAGGCATTACGTATCGTCGTCCCCAATATGATAAACACACATCACCAATCATAATGGGCGTTACGTATCGCCGTCCCCATTATGATTCACACACTCATTTCATACTGGACGTTACGTATCGCTGTCCCCGATATGAAATGCACACCCAATGACCATAACGGGCATTACGTATCGCCGTCCCCGTTATATCATCCACGCACTATCAATCACAATGGGCGTTACGTATCGCCGTTCCCATTATGACTGACACACACAATGACTATAATGGTTGTTACGTATCGTCATCCCTATTATGTCATCCATACACACGCTGATCACAACGGGGTTACGTATTGCCGTCCCCATTATGATTCAGCCAAAAACCATTAAAATCCATAAACTCAATAAAAACCCAGTTTCTATTTCCAACACATGAATATCTGAAATCATGTAAAAATCTAATTTCTAAATATTTCCATGAATATGCGCGTAAATACACAATGCAGACGACCATGCACCAAATAGCCAATAATTAATAAATTCCAATAATGACCAAACACAACATCTGTTGATACCAAAAATATATTTAAATCTTAAAACTCGTTTTGAAAGTACTTACAGCAGGTAAAAATGCAAATCCTTGAGCAAACGCCAATCTGCAATGTTCGTAGCGGTCACTTGTACGTTAGGCTAAAGTACTTAGTTTGACACCAAAATTTAGAGAGATACTCTTTGGAAGGTGGAGAATCTCATGGAAGTGGTAGTGTAGTGGTACAACCACCGGAAGGTGGTGGATCGTGTTCAAAATGGGTGGAAACCCATTTTCGGGTTTGGGGTTGTTTCGGGAAGGTGGGGCAGCAGTTGGAAAAACTGAGTTAGGGGGATGACCGGCTGGAGTAGGAGAGTGGTTTGGTGGCAGAGGTGAGATGCATGGCGGCCAGACGGCGGCGCAGCAAAGAAGGATCCATTTAAGGACCCATTTCGTGTGGAGGAAGAAGGGAGGAACTGGGGTGGCTTTGGGCGGTGGGTTATGCTCGCCGGAGGGTGGGGAGACTGCTGGTAGGTCGCCGGTGCCAAGGGGTAGCCGGCAATGGCCGAAAAATGCAAGGGAAACTAAAACACTCGTTTTGGGTAGGGGGCTGTGCAGGGGCAATGGGGTGGCCGGATATGACACCATCGGTGCCCGTAGACTCGCCTGCATGTGGGGGTGAGGTTGGGTTGGGTGATGTCGCCGGTGGGTGGCCAATAGCGGCCCTGGGTGAAGATAAGAGAACCGGCGAGAGAGAGGGGATAACAGGGGGCTCGCGGGTCTGGGAAGCAGAGGAAGAAAAGAAGAAAAAGAAAAGAAAAGAAAAAGAAAAAAGGAAAAAAAAAAAGAATAAGAAAAAGAGAAGGGAAAAGAAAAAGAATCTAACTAGAAGAAAAACACAATAACTTCAATAAAAGCCAGTCGAAAATACTGCAATTCAATATTAATAAAATAATATAATTTAAAGTCCAGCAATAAACTAATTTAATTTAAAGAACAATTTAGATATAAAACACTAATTAATATTAAGAAAGCACATCAAATTAGATCACATAATAAAATAAAAGAATTTTAATTCCAATCATTAAAATAATTATCTTACATTAAAATAAATAAGAAAAGTAACATAACTCAACATTTAATTATAAGAACAACATAAAACTAATATTAACTAATCAATAGATGAAATAAATATCTTAAACAAATCAAACACGACAAATAATATTATTAAAATAAATTAAAATAATTAAAACCGAGAATAAAATAACGTATAAAAATACACATAAATCTGGGATCTCATAGAAAAGCAGTACATGATGACCTATTTTAATATATTTTTGAGAAAAAAAATTATTTTAATATTTAACCATTTTTAATTCACTTAAATGGTTTCATAATCATTATATACTCCGCATGGTTATCAAAAGATAGATGTGCTTGACTTGGAATAACAGTCACTGTTGCAATATCAATCAAAATTTTCCATGGTTGCTACCCGCTTCCTTTGGGGCGGGATCACCCTTTCGCCAACCTCTACTCCTGCAAGAGGGTCGAAAGAGGGGCAGACCTCCATCCGTCCACCCCCTCCCCTTCCCTCCCCAAATCAAAATTTTCCATGGTTCCTACCAGCTTCCTTTAGGGTGGGGTCACCCTTTCGCCACCCCCCACTCTTGCAAGAGGGTCGTAAGAGGGGCAGACCTCCATCTATCCACCCCTTCCCCTTCCCTCCCCAATTGATTACCACCGTGACATAGAACCACCATTTTCCAATCGAAACGACAAACCCAAATCAGAAATGAAAGTGAATGAGCAAACTCAATAACTGCAACTACCAAGCACCAAACACAAGTTCATATATGTTAAGAAGAGCGAGAGATTTTGTGCGAATTCTACAAAAGACAAGTAAGTCATGCGGAAATAGACATTAGCAACAAGGAATAAACAAAGATGGAGGCATTCATTGTGCTGGTTCTAGGATGAAAGTGCACGAATCCTTGTGAAACTCAAGCATCAGCCTAGTCTTCGACAATGGGTCCTTGGCCGGGTCAACAGTGCCAACATGGACCACTTTCTCGACCCTAAGTTCCACCTTCTACTTGGTCCAAAAGGGGCAGAGGCTTAAATACGAGAGAGATCATGTGCAAACTATGAAGAAGGTTTTGATTGAGGATTCGAGAGAGATCGAGGATTCGAGAGAGAATATGGTTGTCAAATGCCGAAGAAGATTCAGGAATGAAAAGTTTTTTTTGGGGGGGGGGGGTGTTTGGGTTCCCCTTATATGTGCAACGGTGGGGCGAGGGATTTATGAAGTGAGGCTGAGCCCCTTCCGTCTCTTGCCCTCGCAGAGCCCCTTTCATATGGGTAAGGGGCGAGCCCCCTGCTTCTGCAAGGTGGATTTTCGATCTTGCCCAAGCAGGGGCAGGGCAAGCAGGGTGAGGCAATGGGTGGTAGGCACCTGCTGCCCACCCCTAATTTCCTATGTCCCTTTGGGATCGTTTATAGGTTGTGCTTGGGATCATTTGTGCCCAAGCCCACAAGTCCATATTCTCAACAAAGCATTAAAAATGCTCTTGTTTGTGATGTTGGATTGATTCAAACTTGCAAAATGCTTAAGTCACGTCCCTACATTCTTGCTCATTTTTTTTTATTGGGTTTTATCTCTTTATTTTTTTAAAGTCATATTACATGTAGTCTTAAAATGTGTAAATATCGTATAATCAATTTGAGAAAAAAGTGGAATCAATTATTTGAAGATTAATTTTTTCATATAATATTTGTATTATTTCATTTTTTTTAAAGTGTATTGTATGGTACTTACATTTTATATAGCATTATTCTTTATTTAATAACTAAATAAGTATATTTTAATGATATTGTCAGTTTTTCTAAAATAAAATATTAAAAATAATTAAAAATTATATAAGAAATGAAAAAGAAAAATACAAACGCACGGAATCTCGCAATTGTGGTTTCTAGAGCTACCCTTCAAACTTTTCCATTAAGGCAGAAAATTTAGAGCTTCTCATGTGATGTTGGATTGATTCGGACCTTTTCCATTAAACATTTGCATGACCTGCTTTAAGCGTTTTCTGCTTTAAATATTGACCTACTTTCCATAGTCTCTTTTTTTCCCCATGACTCATAAATTCTAAAATAAACATCAAAATAATAATAATAATAAATGATATTTCCCATAACTCAAACTTTTCCATTAGGGCCGAAATAAAATTTAATGCTTCTGTGACGTTGGACCGATTCAAACCTTTTTCATTAAATACTGACCTGCTTTGAAAATTATCTATGCACGTTTTTTATAATATGTTTCCATAGGATTTTGAAAAGTCCAAATTAATTAATAGCAAGTAAAAGATAAGAACAATGATATATATCATTTTTTTTCTCATTATTCTTTTATTCTTTTATGATATGATAATAAATAGTTAGAGATAAATTATTTATATATTATATTTCAATATTTCTGAGTCTATCTTCTAATATGCACATGCACATGCACAGAAAAAATGTAATTTACCTCACCAATGCATATGCACATGCACAGAAAAAATAACTCACTGTGCATGACACATGCGTACAGATCAAAAGCCAGAAATATTGGTATTTTGTAGTCTAATATTCACTTATGAAAAAAAAAAAAAATTGTACTTTTATTTTCATCTCTCGTTTTTTTCTTCTTATTTTTAATAAAAAAAGTATAATTTTTTTTTAATATATACAAAAAATTATACTTTTTTAGATATACTTTTATATAATTCAATAAGAATGTTTATCTAATCTTTTTATAATTCTTTTACAACTTTTTTTAATTTTTAATTTTTTTTCTTTATTCAGTATGTAAGTGAGTGATTATTAATAAAAATATATATTTTTAAATTTTTTGTTAATGATTTAGAATGTTAAAAAAATATTTAAAAGAAAATAATAAAAAACAAATATACATAAAATAATAAATTAATAATAATTCAATTGTATGATATCACTACCGATTTATATATATATATATATATATATATATATATATATATACCGCGCCCACTGTACTAAACTGCATCATATATGCACTATCTCGTAATCTTGAATCAGTTGTCAGGACTCGGGCCGCCGTTAAGAAAAAAAAAAATTACTCACGAGTCCCCTTCTTTTTTCTGAAAAAAAATTGTATTCTTAATTATTCTCAACAGTATTATATATATATATATATGAGTAATACTATTTATTATTTCATGATATTGTATTAAATAATTAAATATTATTTATTATATTTTATTTATAAATCTATTATCTAATATCATATCATATCATGTATGAAATAATAAGAAGATGATGAAAAAATATATAATTAATAATTTTTTCTATGTATATATAATGCAGTTAAAACTGGAATTAAATCCTAGAAGTTATATTCATATTAAATTGAAGTTTATTTTTTAAGAATTCATTTGATTTTTTAAATGACTTCTTTTGTATTATTTCTGCATTTTTTAAAATTCTTTAGAAAAGAAAGACTTGACTAATTTTCTATTATAAATGGATTGAAGAAAAAAAAATCTATTTATAAATTTATAAAAATTATTTCTAGATGTTAAAATAATATATATATATATATGGGTGTGTGTGTATTTTTTTTTTTTTAGATTACACGCGTTAGGTGAGGCAATAAGGCGATGCTAACTAGCTGGTGAGTGGTAAGGATGATCAGCCATAAAGATGAGACACTAATGCTGAGCCTCCTTTGGGCGATAGATGCATGTCAGTTTTTAAAAAAAGGATAATGCTATATACAGTCGTGAAATTGTAAACGGCGTGCAGTCGTTTTAGAAAAAAATTAACTTTTTTCACGTGAATTCCATATATATTCACTTTTTTCTAAAGCAATTGCACGCTGCTTGTAACTCCATGACTAAATCTATCATTTCTCTTAAAAAAGAAGAGGGAAAAACTCGAAATTAGTGATGATTTGTTTCAAAGGTAGAGCAGAACATGATGAACTACTTTAATATATTTTTGAGAAAAAAAATTATTTTATTATTTAACCATTTTTAATTCACTTAAATGGTTTCATAATCATTATATACTCCACATGGTTATCAGAAGATAGATGTGCTTGACTTGGAGTAACGGTCACCGTTGCAATATCAATCAAAATTTTCCATGGTTGCTACCGCTTCTTTTGGGGCGGGGTTACCCTTTCGCCAACCTCCACTCCTGCAAGAGGGTCATAAGAGGGGCAAACCTCCATCCGTCCACCCCCTCCTCTTCCCTCCCCAAATCAAAATTTTCTTTAGTTGCTACCCGCTTCCTCTGGGGCAAAGTCACCCTTTCGCCACCCCCTACTCTTGCAAGAGGGTCGTAAAAGGGGTAGACCTCCATCCGTCCACCCCCTCCCCTTCCCTCCCCAATTGATTACCATCGTGACATAGGACCACTATTTTCCAATCAAAACGACAAACCCAAATAAAAAATGAGAGTGAATGAGCAAACTCAATAACTGCAACTACCAAGCACCAAACACAAGTTCATATATATGTTAAGAAGAGCGAGAGATTTTGTGCGAATTCTACAAAAGACGAGTAAGTCATGCGGAAATAGACATTAGCAACAAGGAATAAACAAAGATTGAGGCATTCATTGTGCTGGTTCTAGGATGAAGGTGCACGAATCCTTGTGAAACTCAAGCATCAGCCTAGTCTTCGACAATGGGTCCTTGGCCTGGTCAACAGTGCCAACATGGACCACTTTCTCGACCCTAAGTTCCACCTTCTGCTTGGTCCAAAAGGGGCAGAGGCTTAAACACGAGAGAGATCATGTGCAAACTATGAAGAAGGTTTTGATTGAGCATTCGAGAGAGATCGAGGATGTGAGAGAGATCGAGGATTCGAGAGAGAAGATGATTGTCAAATGCCGAAGAAGATTCAGGAATGAAAAGTTTTTTTGGGGGGGTGTTTGGGTTCCCCTTATATGTGCAACGGTGGGGAGAGGGATTTATGAAGCGAGGCTGAGCCCCTTCCGTCTCTTGCCCTCGCAAAGCCCCTTTCATATGGGCAAGGGGTGAGCCCCCTGCTTCTGCAGGGTAGATCTTCGGTCTTGCTTAAGCAAGGGCAGGACGAGTAGGGTGAGGCAATGGGTGGTTGGCATCTGCCCACCCATAATTTTCCATGTCCCTTATGGGATCGTTGATAGGTTGTGCTCAAGATCATTTGTACTAAGCCCACAAGTCCATATTCTCAACAAAGCATTAAAAATGCTTTTGTTTGTGCCGTTGGATTGATTTAAACTTGCAAAATGCTGAAGTCACATCCCTACATTCTTACTCACTATTTTTTATTGGGTTTTATCTCTTTATTTTTTTTAAAATCATATTACATGTAGTCGTAGAATGTGTAAATATCGTATAATGAATTTGAGAAAAAGTGGAATAAATTATTTGAAAATTAATTCTTTCATATAATATTTGTATTTTTTCATTTTTTTTTAAGTGTATTGTATGGTACTTACATTTTATATAGCATTATTCTTTATTTAATAATTAAATAAGTATATTTTAATGATATTGTCAGTTTTTCTAAAATAAAATATTAAAAATAATTAAAAATTATATAAGAAATGAAAAAGAAAAATACAAATGCACGGAATCTCGCAATTGTGGTTTCTAGAGCTACCCTTCAAACTTTTCCATTAAGGAAGAAAATTTAGAGCTTCTCATGTGATGTTGGATTGATTCAGACCTTTTCCATTAAACATTGCATGACCTGCTTTAAGCGTTTTCTGCTTTAAATATTGACCTACTTTCCATAGTCTCTTTTTTCTCCCATGACTCATAAATTCTAAAATAAACATCAAAATAATAATAATAAATGATATTTCCCATAACTCAAACTTTTCCATTAGGGCAGAAATAAAATTTAATGCTTTTGTGACGTTGGACCGATTCAAACCTTTTTCATTAAATACTGACCTGCTTTGAAAATTATCTATGCACGTTTTTTATATTATGTTTCCATAGGATTTTGAAAAGGCCAAATTAATTAATAGCAAGTAAAAGATAAGAACAATGATATATATAATTTCTTTTCTCATTATTCTTTTATTCTTTTATGATATGATAATAAATAATTAGAGATAAATTATTTATATATTATATTTCAATGTTTCTGAGTCTATCTTCTAATATCATATTATAAATAATAAGAAAATAATGATAAAAAAAATGATGAATAAATTTATTTAATAGATAATAAAATGTAATTTACCTCACCAATGCATATGCACATGCGCAGAAAAAATAATATATTTTTTTCAATTGTTATTATTTATCATTATATATTATATAATTTTCGGATGAGGTGAGATTAGGAACAGGTGAAATGATAAGACGTTATTAGTATTAATATCATTATATATAATATAATCTTATAACGAGAGCGACTAAGTAGGTGAAAGGTTCCTAGCACTAGATCGAACGTGGCTGCCAGCTCACTAACTCACTATGCATGACACATGCGCACAGATCAAAAGCCAGAAATATTAGTATTTTGTAGTCTAATATTCACTTATGAAAAAATATATATATATTTGTACTTTTATTTTCATCTCTCGTTTTTTTCTTCTTATTTTTATTAAAAAAAGTATAATTTTTTTTAATATGTACAAAAAATTATACTTTTTTACATATACTTTTATATAATTCAATAAGAATGTTTATCTAATCTTTTTATAATTATTTTACAACTTTTTTTAATTTTTTAATTTTTAATTTTTTTCTTTATTCAATACATAAGTGAGTGATTATTAATAAAAATATATATTTTTAAATTTTTTGTTAATGATATAGAATGTTAAAAAAATATTTAAAAGAAAATAATAAAAAACAAATATACATAAAATAATAAATTAATAATAATTAAATTGTATGATATCACTACCGATTTATATATATATATATATGAGCACTGCTACATACAAGTCAGGTTTGTACAGTCCACTCTTATATATAGAATAAATATTCTTGCAAGAGGTTTGTCCAGTCCACTCTCAAGCCTGGCTTGCAAGAATATTTATTCTATATATGAGAGTGGAGTGTACAAGCTTGACTTGCAAAAATATTTATTATATATATATATATATATATCTAAACTGCACCATAGATGCACTATCTCGTAATCTTGAATCAGTTGTCAGGACTCAGGCCGCGTTAAGGAAAAAAAATACTCACGTGTCCCCTTCTTTTTTCTGAAAAAAAATTGTATTCTTAATTATTCTCAACAGTATTATATATATATATATATGAGTAATACTATTTATTATTTCATGATATTGTATTAAATAATTAAAGATTATTTATTATATTTTATTTATAAATCTATTATCTAATATCATATCATATATGAAATAATAAGAAAATGATGAAAAAATATATAATTAATAATTTTTTCTATGTATATATAATGCAGTTAAAACTGGAATTAAATCCTAGAAGTTATATTCATATTAAATTGAAGTTTATTTTTTAAGAATTTATTTGATTTTTTAAATGACTTCTTTTGTATTATTTCTGCATTTTTTAAAATTCTTTAGAAAAGAAAGACTTGACTAATTTTCTATTATAAATGGATTCAAGAAAAAAAATATCTATTTATAAATTTATAAAAATTATTTCTAGATGTTAAAATAATATATAAATATATATGGGTGTGTGTGGATTTTTTTTTTTTTTTAGATAATACGCATTAGGTGAGGCAATAGGGCGATGCTAACTACCTGGTGAGTGGTAAGGACGATCAGACATAAAGATGAGACACTAATGCTGAGGCTCCTACGGGCGATAGATGCATGTCAGTTTTTTAAAAAAAGATATTACTACATACAGTCGTGAAATTGTAAACGGCGTGCAGTTGTTTTAGAAAAAAATTAACTTTTTTCACATGAGTTCCATATACATTCACTTTTTTCTAAAGCGACTGCACGTCGCTTGTAACTCCATGACTGTATCTATCATTTTTCTTAAAAAAATAAGAGTGAAAAACTCGAAATTAGTGATGATTTGTTTCAAAGGTAGAGCAGTACATGATGAACTATTTTAATATATTTTTGAGAAAAAAAATTATTTTAATATTTAACCATTTTTAATTCACTTAAATGGTTTTATAATCATTATATACTCTACATGGTTATCAGAAGATAGATGTGCTTGACTTGGAATAACGGTCACCGTTGCAATATCAATCAAAATTTTCCATGGTTGCTACCGCTTCCTTTGGGGCGGGGTTACCCTTTCGCCAACCTCCACTCCTGCAAGAGGGTCATAAGAGGGGCAAACCTTCATCCGTTCACCCCCTTCCCTTCCCTCCCCAAATCAAAATTTTTCTTGGTTGCTACCCGCTTCCTTTGGGGCAAGGTCACCCTTTCGCCAGCCCCTACTCCTGCAAGAAGGTTGTAAGAGGGGCAAACCTCCATCCGTCCACCCCCTCCCATTCCCTCCCCAATTGATTACCATCGTGACATAGGACCACCATTTTCCAATCGAAACGACAAACCCAAATAAAAAATGAGAGTGAAGGAGCAAACTCAATAACTGCAACTACCAAGCACCAAACACAAGTTCATATATATGTTAAGAAGAGCGAGAGATTTTGTGCGAATTCTACAAAAGACGAGTAAGTTATGCGGAAATAGACATTAGCAACAAGGAATAAACAAAGATGGAGGCATTCATTGTGCTGGTTCTCGGATGAAGGTGCACGAATCCTTGTGAAACTCAAGCATCAGCCTAGTCTTCAACAATGGGTCCTTGGCCTGGTCAACAGTGCCAACATGGACCAATTTCTCGACCCTAAGTTCCACCTTCTGCTTGGTCTAAAAGGGGCAGAGGCTTAAACACGAGAGAGATCATGTGCAAACTATGAAGAAGGTTTTGATTGAGCATTCGAGAGAGATCGAGGATGTGAGAGGGATCGAGGATTCGAGAGAGAAGATGGTTGTCAAATGCCTAAGAAGATTCAGGAATGAAAAGTTTTTTTTGGGGGGTGTTTGGGTTCCCCTTATATGTGCAACGGTGGGGAGAGGGATTTATGAAGCGAGGTTGAGCCCCTTCCGTCTCTTGCCCTCGCAGAGCCCCTTTCATATGGGCAAGGGGTGAGCCCCCTGCTTCTGCAGGGTGGATCTTCGGTCTTGCCCAAGCAAGGGCAGGGCGAGCAGGGTGAGGCAATGGGTGGTTGGCATCCGCTGCCCACCCATAATTTTCCATGTCCCTTATGGGGTCGTTGATAGGTTGTGCTCAGGATCATTTGTGCCTAAGCCCACAAGTCCATATTCTCATCAAGGTATTAAAAATACTTTTGTTTGTGACGTTGGATTGATTCAAACTTGCAAAATGCT
The DNA here is from genome assembly GCA_036898215.1 of Platycarya strobilacea. NCBI lineage: Eukaryota > Viridiplantae > Streptophyta > Magnoliopsida > Fagales > Juglandaceae > Platycarya > Platycarya strobilacea. The sequence goes on from CM072550.1 coordinate 58,371,371, forward strand.
GAAGTCACGTCCCTACATTCTTACTCACTATTTTTTATTGGGTTTTATCTCTTTATTTTTTTAAAATCATATTACATGTAGTCGTAGAATGTGTAAATATCGTATAATGAATTTGAGAAAAAGTGGAATAAATTATTTGAAAATTAATTCTTTCATATAATATTTGTATTTTTTCATTTTTTTTTAAAGTGTATTGTATGGTACTTACATTTTATATAGCATTATTCTTTATTTAATAATTAAATAAGTATATTTTAATGATATTGTCAGTTTTTCTAAAATAAAATATTAAAAATAATTAAAAATTATATAAGAAATGAAAAATACAAATACAAATGCACGGAATCTCGCAATTGTGGTTTCTAGAGCTACCCTTCAAACTTTTCCATTAAGGCAGAAAATTTAGAGCTTCTCATGTGATGTTGGATTGATTCAGACCTTTTCCATTAAACATTGCATGACCTGCTTTAAGCGTTTTCTGCTTTAAATATTGACCTACTTTCCATAGTCTCTTTTTTCTCCCATGACTCATAAATTCTAAAATAAGCATCAAAATAATAATAATAAATGATATTTCCCAGAACTCGAACTTTTCCATTAGGGCAGAAATAAAATTGAATGCTTCGTGACGTTGGACCGATTCAAACCTTTTTCATTAAATACTGACCAGCTTTGAAAATTATCTATGCACGTTTTTTATAATATGTTTCCATAGGATTTTGAAAAGGCCAAATTAACTAATAGCAAGTAAAAGATAAGAACAATGATATATATCATTTCTTTTCTTTTTATTCTTTTATTATTTTATGATATGATAATAAATAATTAAATATAAATTATTTATATATTATATTTCAATATTATTTAAAAGATAATAAAATGTAATTTACCTCACCAATGCATATGCACATGCACAGAAAAAATAATATATTTTTTTCAGTTGGTATTATTTGTCATTATATATGATATAATTTTCGGATGAGGTGAAATTAGGAACAGGTGAAATGATAAGACGTTATTAGTATTAATATCATTATATATAATATAATCTTATAACGAGAGCGACTAAGTAGGTGAAAGGTTCCTAGTACTAGATCGAACGTGGCTGCCAGCTCACTAACTCACTATGCATGACACATGCGTACAGATCAAAAGCCAGAAATATTAGTATTTTGTAGTCTAATATTCATTTATGAAAAAAAAAATATTTTTTTGTACTTCTATTTTCATCTCCCGTTTTTTTCTTGTTATTTTAAATAAAAAAAGCATAATTTTTTTTAATATATACAAAAAATTATACTTTTTTACATATACTTTTTTCCATATGCATATATATAATTCAATAAGATTGTTTTTCTAATCTTTTTATAATTCTTTTACTACTTTTTTTTAATTTTTTAATTTTTAATTTTTTTTTCTTTATTCAATAAGTAAGTGAGTGATTATTAATAAAAATATATATATTTAAATTTTTTGTTAATGAGTAAGAATGTTAAAAAAATATTTAAAAAATAATAAAAAAAATATATACATAAAATAACAAATTAATAATAATTAAATTGCATGGATATCACTACCGATTTATATATATATATATATATTCCTCGCCCACTGTACTAAACTGCACCATATATGCACTATCTCGTAATCTTGAATCAGTTGTCAGGACTCAGGCCGCCGTTAAAGAAAAAAAATACTCACGAGTCCCCTTCTTTTTTCTGAAAAAAAATTGTATTCTTAATTATTCTCAACAAGTATAATATATATATATATATGAGTAATACTATTCATTATTTCATGTATTAAATAATTAAAGATTATTTATTATATTATATTTATAAATCTATTATCTAATATCATATTATGTATGAAATAATAAGAAGATGATGAAAAAATATATAATTAATAATTTTTTCTATGTATATATAAATCAGTTAAAACTGGAATTAAATCCTAGAAGTTATATTCATATTAAATTGAAGTTTATTTTTTAAGAATTTATTTGTTTTTTAAATGACTTCTTTTGTATTATTTCTGCATTTTTTAAAATTCTTTAGAAAAGAAAGACTTGACAAAATTTTCTATTATAAATTGATTCAAGAAAAAAAAATATCTATTTATAAATTTATAAAAATTATTTCTAGATGTTAAAACAATATATATATATTTATATATATGGGTGTGTGTATTTTTTTTTTCTTTTTTTAGATAATACGAGTTAGGTGAGGCAATAGAGCGATGCTAACTACCCTGTGAGTGGTGAGGACGATTAGCTACAGAGATAAGACACTAATGTTGAGGCTCCTATGGGCGATATATGTATGTCAGTTTTAAAAAAAAAGGTAATACTATATACAGTCGTGAAATTGTAAACGGCGTGCAATCATTTTAGAAAAAAGTTAACATTTTTTCACGTGGATCCCATATATATTCACTTTTTTCTAAAGCAATTATACGCCACTTGTAACTCCATGACCGTATCTATCATTTCTTTTAAAAAAAGAAGAGTGAAAAACAAAATTTATATATTTTAATATATTTTTGAGAAAATTTTAATATTTAACTAGTTTTGATTCACTTAAATGGTTTCATAATCATTATATACTCCGCATGGTTATCATAAGATAGATGTGCTTGACTTGGAATAACGATCACCGTTGCAATATCAATCAAAATTTTCCAGGGTTGCTACCCGCTTTTTTTGGGGTGGGGTTACCCTTTCGCCAACCTCCACTCCTGCAAGAGGGTCGTAAGAGGGGCAGACCTTCATCCGTCCACCCCCTCCCCTTCCCTCCCCAAATCAAAATTTTCCATGGTTGCTACCCACTTCCTTTAGGGCGAGGTCACCCTTTCGCCACCCCCCACTCCTGCAAGAGGGTCATAAGAGGGGTAGACCTCCATCCGTGCACCTCCTCCCCTTCCCTCCCCAATTGATTACCACCGTGACATAGGACCACCATTTTCCAATCGAAACAACAAACCCAAATAAAAAATGAGAGTGAATGAGCAAACTCAATAATTGCAACTACCAAGCATCAAACACAAGTTCATAAATATGTGTTGAACCCAAGGTTTCAAGTTTCATGTAAATCTACAAATGGATTTTGATGATAACAAATGAATCCAAAGAATAAAGGAGTCTCAAGTTCAAGTTGTCAATACAATATAATCAAGCACATCAAGGAAGCAAGCATGAGCAAGAAGGGAACAAGTTCACATTAAAATCATAGAGTAATGTTGTAAATCTCTTAAAAATTCAAAATTAGGATTAAGACTCAAAATTAATATTTTATTATAAAGCATTAAAATACATTTTCCACATGTGCATGATATTTTGAAAATTAAATTTAAAAATTTTGAAAGATGATTGATTGTCATCTTTCACATGTGCATGACATGATTAAATGTTTGAACTTTGAAAATTCTGAAAGATGATTGATTGTCATCTTTCACATGTGCATGACATGATTAAATGTTTGAATTTTGAAAATATTAAGATAATTGATTGTCATCTTTCACATGTGCATGACATGATTAAATGTTTGAACTTTGAAAATATTAAGATGATTGATTGTCATCTTTCACATGTGCATGTTTTATTTGAATATTTTCAAAAGTGGTGGATACTTTTCTTGACTTATGCAAAAGGTAGATGTCTTTATTTGAAAATTTTGAAAAGTAAAGTGTGCTCCTTTTGTCATATGCAAAAAGTAAAAGATTATATTTGAAATTTTTGAAAAGTAAAGTGTGCTCCTTTTGTCACATGTAAAAAGTAAAAATATTAGATTTGAAATTTTTGAAAAGTAAATGATGATGTTTTTGATATGGGAATCTTTTCAAATTTGAAATTGAAAAATCATTTGCCTATAAATAGCTCACCTGAGTTTTGTAAAATTCACAACAAGAGCTTACACATTTATTGCTAAGTTTTGCATCATTTTTTCAAAACTCTCATTCTCTCTTTTCTAAAGTTTTGAGTCTTAATTCTTGTTCTTGTTGAGAGAGATATAGGTTGCGCTGTATTGTTTCTATCTCACTCATTGAGGAGTGTACTTTGATAGTCTACCTCCTATCAACTCTTGTATTTGTAAAAGGGTGTGTATAACCCTTGTGTGTGTAGAAGGTGTTCTACACGGGAAATAGTTAAATCACCAAGTGTGAGGTGATTGGAAGTGTAGAAGATGTTCTACATGGGGAATAGTTAAATCACCAAGTGTAAGGTGATTGGAAGTGTAGAGGGTGTTCTACACGGATTCTTTGGAGCGGTGCTGCTCAAAGGTGTAATAGGTTTCTATCTCCACCTAAAGGAGATTGAATAGTGGATTTGGGAATCCTCAAGAGGTAGTTTGAGGCGAGGACGTAGGCAGTGGGGCCGAACCTCGTTAACATACTGAGTTTGCTTCTCTCTTACCCTTACTCTTTATATTTATTATTGTTTCATATTTTGTTTATATTTTATATTATATATTTGATTTATAATTGTTATTTTTTTAAATACAACTCAATTCACCCCCCCTCTTGTGTTAGTCATCTGGGCAACAATATGTTAAGAAGAGCGAGAAATTTTGTGCGAATTCTACAAAAGACAAGTAAGTCACGCGGAAATAGACATTAGTAACAAGGAATAAACAAAGATGGAGGCATTCATTGTGTTGGGTCTAGGATGAAGGTGCACGAATCCTTGTGAAACTCAAGCATCAGCCTAGTCTTCGGCAATAGGTCCTTGGCCGGGTCAACAATGCCAACATGGACCACTTTCTCGACCCTAAGTTCCACCTTCTGCTAGGTCCAAAAGGGGCATAGGCTTAAACACGAGAGAGATCATGTGCAAACTATGAAGAAGATTTTGATTGAGGATTTGAGAGAGATCAAGGATGTAAGATAGATCGAGGATTCGAGAGAGAAGATGGTTGTCAAATGCCGAAGAAGATTTAGGAATGAAAAGTTTTTTTCGGGGGGTGTATGGGTTCTCCTTATATGAGCAACGGTGGGGCGAGGGATTTATGAAGCGAGGCTGAGCCCCTTCCGTCTCTTGCCCTCGCAGTGCCTCTTTCATATGGGCAAGGGGCGAGCCCCCTCCTTCTGCAGGGTGAATCTTCGGTCTTGCCCATGTGAGATCCCGGATTTACGTGTATTTTTACACATTATTTTATGCTTGGTGTTAATTATTTTAATTTATTTAAATAATATTATTGGTCATATTTTATTTATTTAAGATATTTAATTGAGCTATTAATTAGTTGATATCGAGTTACGTTGCTTTTCTTATTTATTTTAATAAGTTAATTATTTTAATGAGTGGAATTAAATTCTTCTATTTTATTATGCGAAATTATTTGATCTGCTTTCGTTATATTAATTATTGTTTTATTTTTAATTTTGTGTTTGGGTTTAATTTATTTATATTGTTGGGGCTTTAAATATTTTATTTTAATGATATTAGATTGTAGTATCTTGGCTGGCTTTTATTTAATTTGTTGTGTTTTTCTGGTTGGACCCTTTTTCCCTTCTTTTTCCCTTTTCTCCTTTTTCTTTTCCTTTTCTTTTCTTTTCTTTTTTTTCCTTTTTCTTTTTCTTTTCTTTTTCTCTTCTTCCTTCCCAGACCCCCCGCCCGCGTCCCCTGCTCCCACTCCCCTTCGCCCGTCTCTTCTCCTCAGCCCCAGGACTGCCGCCGGCCACCCACCGGCGACACCGCCCAGCCCAACCTCACCCCCTCACGCCGGCGAGCTCAACGGCACCGGTGGTGTCCCCTCCGGCCACCCCACCGCCCCTACACGGCCACAAACCCGAAATGGCCATTTTTGCTTCCCTTGCATTTTCCGGCCACCGCCGGCCACCCCTTGGCCTCCGACCACCACCACTAGACTCCCCAACCTCCGGCGAGCATAACCCACCGCCCAAAGCCACCCATCGCCGCCGGTTAGCCCCTCCACCCGAAATGGGCCTTAAACGGGTCGTTCTTCGCCACGCCGCCGTCCGGCCACCGTAGGTCTCACCTCCGCCACCATTCGACTCCCCTCGCCCAGCCGGTCAACCCCCTAGCTCAGTTTCCCCAACCGCGGCCTCACCTTCCCGGTACGAGCCCAAACCCGAAAATGGGTTTTCACCACTTTTGGCCCCGATCCGCCACCTTCCGGTGGTTGTGCCGCCACACCACCACCTCCATGAGATTCCCCACCCTTCAATGAGTACCTCCCTAAATTTTGGGGTCAAACCGAGTGTTTTAGCCTAACGTACATGTGACCGCTACAAACGCTGCGGATTGGCGTTGTTCAAGGAAATGCGTTTTTACCGCTGTAAGTACTTTCCAAACAAGCTTTAAGATTTAAATATATTTTTGGCATCAACAGTTGTTGTATTTGATTATTGCTGATATGTGATGGTTGATGTTGGTATTTGTTGATTGATTGGATTATTTAAATGTTGGTTAATTGCTGCACGGTTGTCTGCATTGTGTATTTACGCGCATGCTCATGAAAATATTTGGAAAGTGGATTTTGGCATGATTTTGGATATTCATGTGTTGAGAATGGAATCTGGAATTTAAAGTGAGTTTAATGGATTTTATTGGTTTTGGGCTGAGTCATAACGGGGACGGCGATACGTAACGCCCGTTGTGATCAGCGTGTGAGTGTGTGGGTGACATAATGGGGACGGCGATACGTAACGCCCATTATGGTCATCAGGGTGTGCATTTCATATCGGGGACGGCGATACGTAACGCCCGGTATGAAATGAGTGTGTGTGGATCGTAATGGGGACGGCGATACGTAACGCCCATTATGGTTTCGGGTGTGTGTGTAATCATATCGGGGACGGCGGTACGTAACGCCCGGTATGATCGATTTTGAGGATATTATTTTTATGGAAAATGATGGGTGATTTTATGGTGGATTAAATTGGGATTTTGACGAGTGGTTATTTCATCGATTTTGAGGAAGATGATTTTGAGCCTCATGCATATAGTAATTGTTCTTGGTTGTTGTTGTGGCATTAATGTATTTATTGTCTTAGGTTTGGTTGGGTTGTACTTACCTGCGATGCCATCTTGGCGTCGTAGTTTGCTTTGGATGCAGACTTTGGACAGGCCGAGCCTGAGGAGACGGCTCCGCTATTGAGGTGATATTATTAATTGATATCTCGGGAAATTTATTTTCCCATTTTTTATAATTATGTATTCGTTTAAATTGTATTTTTGGATGACTGTATTAAATCTCCTGTTGGAGAGTTTTTATTAAATGGGTTTGTAAAATATTTCTAAAGAATTCTGGTACTTAGATATTAATTTATTATCCGCTGCGACCTATATTTTTATGTATGTCACGTGTGCACACACGTTCGACACTGGTTGTTGGGATGTGTGACCCGTGTTGTCATCATCCCGACGCCTCGATTCCCGTGTTATTTTAAGGGGAATTTGGGGGCGTCACAGCCCAAGTAAGGGCAGGGCGAGCAGGATGAGGCAATGGGTGGTAGGCACCCGCTGCCCACCCCTAATTTACCATGTCCCTTGTGGAATCGTTGATAGGTTGTGCCCGGGATCATTTGTGCCAAAGCCCACGAGTCCATATTCTCAACAAAGCATTAAAAATGCTTTTGTTTCTGACGTTGGATTGATTCAAACTTGTAAAATGCTGAAGTCACGTCCCTACATTCTTGCTCACTATTTTTTTTATTGGGTTTTATCTCTTTATTTTTTTAAAATAATATTACATGTAGTCGTAGAATGTGTAAATATCGTATAATCAATTTGAAAAAAAGTAGAATCTATTATTTGAAAATTAATTTTTTCATATAATATTTGTATTTATTCATTTTTTTTTAAAGTGTATTGTATGGTATTTGCATTTTATATAGTATTATTCTTTATTTAATAATTAAATAAGTATTATTTAATGATATTGTCAGTTTTTCTAAAATAAAATATTAAAAATAAATAAAAATTATATAAGAAATGAAAAAGAAAAATACAAATGCACGGAATCTCGCAATTGTGGTTTCTAGAGGTACCTTCAAACTTTTCCATTAAGGCAGAAAATTTAGAGCTTCTCATGTGATGTTGGATTGATTCAGACCTTTTCCATTAAACATTGCATGACCTGCTTTAAGCGTTTTCTGCTTTAAATATTGACATACTTTCCATAGTCTCTTTTTTCTCCCATAACCCATAAATTCTAAAATAAACATCAAAATAATAATAATAAATGATATTTCCCATAACTCAAACTTTTCCATTAGGGCAGAAATAAAATTTAATGCTTCTGTGACGTTGGACCGATTCAAACCTTTTTCATTAAATACCGACCTGCTTTGAAAATTATGTATGTACGTTTTTTATAATATGTTTCCATAGGATTTCGAAAAGGCCAAATTAATTAATAGCAAGTAAAAGATAAAAATATTGATATATATCATTTCTTTTCTCATTATTCTTTTATTATTTTACGATATGATAATAAATAATTTGAGATAAACTATTTATATATTATATTTCAATATTTCTGAGTCTATCTTCTAATATCATATTATAAATAATAAGAAAATAATGATAAAGAAAATAATAAATAAATTTATTCAAAAGATAATGAAATGTAATTTACCTCACCAATGCATATGCACATGCACAGAAAAAATAATATATTTTTTTCAATTGGTATTATTTATCATTATATATGATATAATTTTCGGATGAGGTGAGATTAGGAACAGGTGAAATGATAAGACGTTATTAGTATTAATATCATTATATATAATATAATCTTATAACGAGAGCGAGTAAGTAGGTGAAAGGTTCCTAGTACTAGATCGAACGTGTCTGCCAGCTCACTAACTCACTATGCATGAATCATGCGTACAGATCAAAAGCCAGAAATATTAGTATTTTGTAGTCTAATATTCATTTATGAAAAAATATATTTTTTTTGTACTTTTATTTTCATCTCTCGTTTTTTTCTCCTTATTTTTAATAAAAAAAGTATTAAAAAATTTATACTTTTTTACATATACTTTTTTACATATGTATATGTATAATCTAATAAGAATATTTTTTCAATCTTTTTACAATTCTTTTACTACTTTTTTTTAATTTTTTAATTTTTAATTTTTAATTTTTTTTTCTTTACTTAATAAGTAAGTGAGTGATTATTAATAAAAATATATATTTAATAAATTTTTTGTTAATAATTAAGAATGTTAAAAAAATATTTAAAAATAAAAAATAAAAAACAAATACACATAAAATAATAAATCAATAATAAACCGCACCATATATGGGTATCACTACCGATTTATATATATATATACCTCGCCCACTGTACTAAACCGCACCATATATGCACTATCTCGTAATCTTGAATCAGTTGTCAGGACTCAGGCCGCCGTTAAGGAAAAATAATACTCACGAGCCCCCTTCTTTTTTCTGAAAATAAATTGTATTCTTAATTATTCTCAACAGTATTATATATATATATATATGAGTAATACTATTTATTATTTCATGATATTGTATTAAATAATTAAAGATTATTTATTATATTTTATTTATAAATCTATTATCTAATATCATATCATGTATGAAATAATAAGAAGATGATGAAAAAATATATAATTAATAATTTTTTCTATGTATATGTGATGCAATTATGGCAGGTTAGGCAAGTGAAAGTTTCTCAATATATATTTTTTAATATTTTCTTCTAGTATTCATTATTTTATTATTTTATTATTTATTATTATTGCTATTCATTATTATTTATTATTATTTAATATTTATTATTACTTTTCATCAACTTTTTATTATTATCTAGAGTCACTCTCAACATTCAAATATAACTTAGTCTTTCTGCTCAGAATTTCTGCTGGATTTTTTTTTTTTTAGCTTTTCTACTTTATAAATAAGGAAATTTTTATTAATGATGTTACAAATTTTTTAAACAAGTTTAAAAAGTGTTAAAAAATCATGTATGTATGTATGGAACCTGGCCTAGCAGTGGCCAAAGAAGCCATCCTCTGATCTATATATACATCCTTAGCAATCCCCAGACTACGGACTACGGCCCAGAGTGATTTTAGAGACGCTGCAGTTATGGCCTTCCAAGGGAACACCAAATTTAAGTAATTACTTCGATCTTTTTCGATGCAAATACATTCTGTTTTTTTTTTAAATTAATTTAGCAAATATATTCTGCATACGTTATATAGTTTGTTGAAGTTTAACTTTCATTAACTTGGTCAATATCACTAAGAAAAATCTTAGTTTTCCACCATGGCTTTTGGCATCGATCGAATGATCGATGGTCGTCTTGCTGAAGAAAAATCATGCAGTGTTGTATGTAAAAAGCTTCATTTGTTTCATCATACAACACTCTTCATAAATAATTTTTCTGATTTTTTGGTATTTGAATGTTTGAAAAAGAGTAAATGAAAAACAGTTTCGATCCATAAAAAATCAAACATTCTTTTCTAAAAATGGGTTTTAAATAATTAGTTCAAAAATTCAGAAACACCTATTTCCAATCTCTAGGGTTTCCTCCCTGCAGATCTTCCTAATCTTCCTCCTCTTTGTCACCTTTTTTACATTTTAGCTTTTTTTAAACTCTGATTTTTGAGAATTTGAATTTCTTTCCACTTTTGTTATTTTGAGCTATAAGTTTGATTTTTTAACAAATTATTTCTAACATGTTTTAAGTTTTAATTTTTTTTGTGACATGTTTAGTATTTTAGTTTCCTGAAAAATGGTAGCTTAATTGTCATGTGGCATGCCATATATATATAATCTGCTTGTTTTCATCGGATATATATGGATATCTTAGGTCTGGATATTGCTTGTTTTGTATTTAGATACGTTATTAGTTTGACTATCTTGATTTTCAAATATCAATATCGTTCAGATATTGTCATTTTGTTGTTTTTGTTTTCTTAGTAATTAATGAAAAAGAATCGAGAAAATGAAAATTGCTCAAAATGTTTTGTTGTACGTACATGCATGAATATATGAGATAAATATTTTTAGTGTGATTAATTCTTATTATATATTTATAGCATGTACATTATGAAAAAGGTATATATATTATATACTATGTTTTCACATTAATAGGCGTTTAAGATATGTATGTGTTATAACTGGGCTGCAGCGTCAACGATAGAACCCTAACTGAATTGTTTGAGGGTAATAAACTACATGTGTGCGACTTGCAGGGTGTGAAATCAAAGATCTTGATAATTTAACGAATTTTCATGCATTGGTGATCAGTTTTGCATAATTTTAACATGCATTACAAGAAAAATAAGTAATTACGATAAAGATAATTATTTTTAACAAAAATTGACTCAATTTGATAAGAAATAATTATTTTAGTATAAAATAATTGATCACAAATAAATAATTTTCTTGTAATGATGGTGCTTACAATTATTTGTTGCATGTTACTTTTCATAAACAATTACTTCCACATGATAGTGCACATCATGATCATGTACTCATACATGTTCTTCGGCCAGCCTTGTCATTTTGTGATACAAAAGTTTACTACAAAAAATAAACATTTATGATGAGTTAAAAATGACGAGAATGAACTAGTTTTGATAGAAAATAACTCACAATAGATGAACAATTTACTTGTAACAAAAAAGGAGGAGAATGTGTATATTATTACCTAAGGCGCCGGATCAGTTGCATGCATGTACTTCTAAGGAGGAATACTTGATTGATAGAACGGGGTGATCAGCATGTATATTGATTGATTTTTATGAGTGATTATTGCTGGAATGTCGATTTTGTTAAGTACTGTTGATCTTCTATTTTTATAATTAGCTGTTGGCTCATTAATATTGTTCATATACTTGTTAATAGTTTCAGAACAAGTGAATACTTTTCATGTATGGACATTATTAGGGTCTACCTGGAATTGTGTAATTTTATTTTGGTGGTTTGTAGAAGAGTAGGGATACACGTATAACGCTTTTTATCACCTTTATACAGTTATTATTCAATTTATCAATTTATCTACATGACACGTTTTTTAATCTTTGTATTTCTCCAGAGCTAAATCAAGACTTGCTCCTGCCATAAGTACTCCAGCTGAACCGGAACCGCCTACTAGAACTGAGCTGATAAAAGCTATCAAGTCATTGCAGGAAGAGATTAAAGAGAAGGTTGATAGCCTGAATGACACAGTTCGTGGAATCCCACGTCCGCGTGGTGAAGTAGTGGAACTGCTTAAAAAAGTTAAGTCATCGATGGAACGGACTAAAAAGAAGTTAATCGAGCTCGAAAGTGTAAGAGTTTTATTTAAACTCTGTGACCCACACACCCATCTTATCAGTTTGAAATAGTTCAAAATCTTATTGGATAATATTTGAGTTATGAAGGGATAAAAATTACTCCTAAGAGATAGGATTAAACTCTATATCTCTAGTTATAGTCAAATACAAACTCATAGATTTCTTGATGGTCGGAAGTCTATAAATAGCACTGGGAGGCTCAAGGGTTCACACCTACAACATTAGAGTGCCTCTAGCCATCGGGAGACACTTGTGAGGCAAACGTTGTTAGGGCGATCCTTCTCTCATAGTCAGATTAATCGTTCATCAATCAGATGGAGAAATGTACGTTTGTTATATTATTAATTTATTATTGTGGATCATAGAGAATCAAATATCCGTTTTATTAATGTCATGTTAAAATATTTAACATGTGGTATCAGAGCTTCAGGTTATTGATTTTTTATGATCTCAATAAAATATGAATAAATGATTATTTTATTAGTACGAAAATTTGTACGTTTATGTTTTCGTGTACGTATGATTTTATATTGCGAAAGAATGAAAAAATATGTCTTACGGATTGACATATATATTTAATGCATTTTACTTACATCCAGCCGCATTGTGTTTGTAAAAGAGGAAGATAAATTCTTTCAAAATTTCTCATGATTCACGATTCCACCAAGTAAAGACAAATATGCATTGATTTTACTTGGGTTTTATTTTCTTATGTCTGTCGTAATACTCATACTGTGTCGTTGGAGAAAGGGTGCTTCAGAAAATTGTAGAGTTGCCGCATGATCATGTGTAGCCTTGCCGATTTAAGATCCATCAGCTGAGGGGAGATCGGCGCCGAGAGGACGAGTTAAACTTCTCGCCGGCGTCTCTGTAACGATGGCAGTGGGCTGTGAAGCCCACTGGCCACGGCACTTTCCCGTCGTAAACAAAAAAAAAAAAAAAAAAAGGTGCAGGAAACTAACCTGAAGTCGCCGGCGGATAGAGGACGATGACATGTTGCCTCGCCGACGATGCTGTGTCGCAACTCTAAGTTGCGGTGGTTGATGTTTGCAGAACATGAGTCGGCGGCTGGCTGGCATCTGAAGGTTGAAGAAGAATTAAAGATAGGTTTAGGTTTTGACATGGGCCGGGTCATGGGCGGTGGCCCAGTTAGAATTAAATGCTAAAAGATAATGGGCTGGCCACTGTTGTGGCCCAGCCCGATAAAAGAACAAAAAAAAAAAAAAAAAAAAGTAAGAAGGAAAGAAGGGGTCGGGCCAGCACAGTAAGGCCCGACCCAGGTCAACCCAAAACGGTTTGACCAATCATAATTCGGGTCCTGACCCGGTTTCTTGACCCGACCCGTTTCCGACCCAACTCAAATTTAAATAATATTATTTTAATATTATAATATTATTTCCAAAAAAAAAAAAAAATCAATTAATTAATTAAAGTTCTATTATATGCATACTTTAATGTTATGTGTATACATTTAAATTATGTACATGTTATTATAATTATTTACATGTATGTATGAAATGTTTATATACATGTTATTATTGTTAATTGTTATGTACATGTATATATGAAAAGTTTATTAAATTCTATAATATTATTATTGTGATTTTCCTGTAAAATAAATTAAGGTTTAAACATGAAATTTTTTTTATGAATTTTGTCGTGGGGGTGAATGTGTACAAACTGAGGCGGTTCTGTCTAGGAAATTGGAAATTCCAAGTGTGTCCGTTGTGACCCTCCAATCTTTCCTGGGAACCTTGAAATTCTGTCTAGGAAAGAATATTCTTTCCTGGGAACTTACTTAGTAAGTATTATTCACATCCGTTGTAAAATTCATCAAACCTTTTATTTCATGCATATTATTGCTATCCACATTGTATGCATATTATTATTGTGCACTGTCTATTTTGGCTTTTGTTATTATGCCATGTATATCCAATATGGGATAAATGATTTACGTCAAAATCAAGAGAAAATTGGTCGCCCAAAGGTACAAGATTTTCTTGATTTTGGTGACAAGTCGTTAAACCCATAGTAAGGTGGATATGATGGAGGGAACACCTTGTGTGTCAAGATCTACTCCCAAAGGAGGGTTTTGATGACACTACTAGTTTATCCATCAAAGTAAGGTTGGAGGGAACACTTTGTGTGTCAGAGTTTACTCCCAAAGGAGAATTCTGATGATACAGCTAGTTCATCCACAGAATTTAACACTGGATGGAACACCTTGTGTGTCAAGATCTACTCCCAAAGGAGGGTTTTGATGACACTACTAGTTCTTCCATAATTGTTTAAATTCTGATTATTGTTTATAAGTGTCTAACTCAAAGCAATTTATTATAAAATTTTCTTGCAGTAAGCGTACCCACATCACTACACTCACAGACTTCATCTGTTCCTGTTTTGAATGGCTCCAATTTTTCTGAATGGGTTGAGAAAGTTAGGTTCACCCTAGGAGTCCTTGATTTAGACTCATCCCTTATGAATTCAAAACCATCACCTATTACTGAAACCAGTACCAATGATCAGAAAGAATCTTTTAAACAGTGGGAGAGATCGAATAGGTTAAGTTTAATGTTTATGAAAATGACCATAGCCGAAAATATCAAAAATACACTCCCTAGTACTGAGGAAGCCCAAACCTTTTTGAAAAATGCTGAAGAGAGGTTTAAATCCGCTGATAAGTCTTTAGCAGGAACACTGATGGCTAGACTCACCACCATGAAATATGATGGTGCTAAAGGAATGCAGGAGCATATCCTTGAAATGACCAATATTGTTGCCAGATTGCAAACCCTAGGAATGAAAGTAGATGAGTCTTTCGTTGTTCAGTTTATTCTGAACTCATTGCCACCTCAGTATGGTCCATTCCAGATGCATTACAATGCTATAAAAGATAAATGGAATGTGAATGAGTTGGCAAGTATGGTAGTTCAGGAGGAAGCAAGACTGAAACAACAAGGATATCACTCTGTCAATTTCGTGAATAAAGAAGCTGGAAAGAAAAAGCACCATTACAGTAAAAAGAAGCGAACTGGACCACTGAAAGGAAAGCAACCTGTGAAAGCTAATCAGGTTCAGAACAACAGTAGCAAATGCTACTTTTGTAGGGAACATGGACACATGAAAGCTGAGTGTCCAAAACGTAAGGCTTGGTTCGAAAAGAAGGGTAAGCCTCTTACCTTTGTATGTCTTGAATCAAACCTTGTAAATGTTCCTACTAATTCTTGGTGGCTAGATTCAGGTGCTAATGTTCATGTTTCCATAACCATGCAGGGATACCTTACAAGCCACATACCAAGCCCCAATGAGCGATTCATTTTTATGGGAAATGAGAATAAGGCTGAAGTTTTAGCCATAGGGACCTTTCGTTTAGTTTTGAGTACCGGTCATTGTTTAGACCTTCATAACACAGTATTTGTGCCTTCTGTGAGGCGTAATTTAATTTCCCTTTCCAGACTTGATACTGATGGTTATTCATTTTCATTCCATAATGGTAGTTTCAATTTGTTTAAAAACAGTTTATCTATTGGTTCTGGGTTTCTTTCCGATGGTCTTTATCAATTTTGCCTTGATAATACATTCATTAAAAATACCTATACCCAACGCCATGAAACATGTATTGGAATGAAAAGAAACATGATGAATGAAAATTCATATGACTTGTGGCATAAAAGGTTGGGGCATATCTTCAAAGAAAGGTTACAGAGATTAGTAAAAGAAGGGATTCTTCCGCACCTTGACTTTACTAATCCTGAAGTGTGTGTGGATTGCATAAAAGGAAAGCAAACCAAACATACTAAGAAAGGCGCCACAAGAAGTAAAGAGCTTCTTGAAATAATTCACACAGATATATGTGGACCATTCTCCATAGATTGTTTTGGTGGAGAAAAGTATTTCATCACCTTTATTGATGACTTTTCACGATTTGGATATATCTATCTGTTGCATGAGAAATCTCAAGCTGTATCGGTACTTGAGGTATTTCTCATGGAGGTGGAGAGACAGTTAGATAGAAAAGTGAAAATCATCAGGTCGGATAGAGGTGGAGAATACTATGGAAAGTATGATGAATCGGGCCGTAATCCGGGCCCATTCGCCAAACTTCTTGAACAGCGTGGTATTGTTGCACAGTATACGATGCCCGGGACGCCACAGCAGAACGGAGTTGCTGAAAGGCGTAATCGGACCTTATTGGATATGGTCAGAAGTATGATAAGTAATTCTATCTTACCCAAATCATTGTGGGGTGAAGCCATTAAGACGGCAATGTATATCTTAAACCGAGTTCCCAGTAAGGCAGTTCCAAAAACTCCTTTCGAGTTATGGACTGGTAGGAAACCAAGTTTGAGACATATGCATGTTTGGGGTTGCCCAGCCGAAGCCAGACTTTACAACCCACATGAAAAGAAGTTGGATCCTAGAACAGTAAGTGGGTATTTTATTGGTTACCCAGAGAGATCCAAAGGGTACAGATTTTACTGTCCTAATCATAGTCCGAGAATGGTGGAAACAGGAAATGCCAAATTCATTGAACTTGGCGAGATCAGTGAAAAAATTGAACCTAGAGATGTGATCATTGAGGAAATGCGGGTAGATGTCCCTATACCTACATCCTCAGAAAAGATAATAGTTCCTCTAATTGATCATCACGATGATAACATGGAACAAGTAAATGATCACCCATCTCAGAATGAAAATACCATTGATGACCCAAGTTCGGAGTCACCAGAACAGATTGTCTTGCGCAGATCTCAGAGAGATCGGAGACCTGCCATTTCGACAGATTATGTGGTGTATCTCCAAGAATCTGAATTTGACATTGGGACAAGAAAAGATCCATTAACGTTTTCACAAGCCATAGAGGGAAGTGATTCTAGTAAATGGATTGATGCTATGAAAGAAGAGTTGAAATCTATGGATCAGAATCAAGTCTGGGACCTCGTTGAATTGCCTGAAGGTAGTAAAAGAGTTGGGTGTAAATGGCTCTTTAAGACCAAACGCGACTCAAAAGGCAACATCGAACGACATAAGGCCAGACTTGTTGCTAAGGGTTTCACTCAGAAAGAAGGCATTGATTACAAAGAGACATTTTCTCCAGTATCTAAAAAGGACTCATTTAGAATCATTATGGCATTGGTAGCTTATTATGATTTAGAGTTACATCAGATGGATGTGAAAACGGCATTTTTAAATGGAAGTTTGGATGAAGTGGTCTACATGGAGCAGCCAGAGGGCTTCTCAGAAAAGGGCAAAGATCACCTAGTGTGTAAACTTAAGAAATCAATATACGGGCTTAAGCAAGCTTCCCGACAATGGTACTTAAAGTTCAACGATACCATTACTGCCTTTGGTTTTAAAGAGAACATCGTTGATTGATGTATATACCTAAAGGTCAGTGGGAGTAAATTCATAATTTTGATCTTGTATGTTGATGATATCTTGTTGGCTAGTAGTGATCTTGGCTTACTTTATGAAACCAAGGGTTTTCTCTCTAAGAACTTTGAAATGAAAGATATGGGTGAGGCATCATTTGTGATCGGAATCGAAATATTTCGAGATCGAAAACAAGGACTGTTGGGACTGTCTCAGAAAAGTTACCTGGAAAGAGTTCTTGAGAAATTTGGTATGAAAAGTTGTTCGTCACTGGATACTCCGATATCAAAAGGTGATAAGTTTAGCCAATCACAGTGTCCTAAAACTGAGTGGGAGCGCAAAGAGATGACAAAGATTCCCTATGCTTCGGTTGTGGGAAGTTTGATATATGCACAGATTTGCACGAGACCGGATATTAGCTTTGCAGTTGGCATGCTTGGGCGCTACCAGAGTAACCCAGGGATGTCTCATTGGAAAGCAGCAAAGAGGGTATTGCGATACTTGCAAGGAACTAAGGATTACCAGCTTACTTTCAAAAGAACTGACAGTTTGGAGGTAACTGGATACTCAGACTCTGATTTTGCCGGTTGTCCTGATAGCAGGAAATCCACTTCGGGTTATGTTTTCCTGTTGGCCGGTGGAGCAGTCTCATGGAGAAGTATGAAGCAAACAATCACTGCTTCATCAACAATGGAGGTCGAGTTTGTGGCGTGCTTTGAGGCCACAGTGCATGGTTTATGGCTGAGGAACTTTATCTCAGGGCTTGGGGTTGTTGACTCTATAGCCAGGCCGCTGAGAATTTATTGTGACAATTCCTCTGCAGTCTTTTTCTCCAAGAATGATAGGTATTCTAAAGGTGCTAAGCACATGGAGCTCAAATACCTAAGCGTCAAGGAGGAAGTACAGAAACAAACAGTGTCCATAGAACATATTAGGACTTCGCTTATGATAGCAGACCCATTAACAAAGGGTCTGATAGCGAAACAGTTTAAAGAACATGTTAACAGTATGGGTCTTATGATGTAAACATGTTATTGAGCTCATGGATGTTATGATTCTATTTTGACACTTAATGATATCAATTATGGTTATTCTGTTTCTGTTTTCTTGTCTTTCCACTTTATATGTACATTGAATGGTGTGGATGAATGATGACAAGATAATGTCTACAATAGACATGAATTGGAACCCAAAGGCATTATTGTATTAGCCTTAATTATCCCAATTAAAGATCGTGTGTTAAATTGCTTACTGGTGTTGTGGTACATGGAAGGGAATCTGTTGATTATATAATAGAGGACCGCCATGACTCGCATTGGTAATTAGTTTGACATTGATATTATGGAACTCATGAAATGTGTTTTGAGCTATGAAAAGTTCAGGAAATAAATTTGCGCAGTATGGTTAATTTCCTGTGATAAACCCATATTAGAAAAGTATTGTTTTATGGGCGTATGGGCCAAGTGGGAGAATGTAAGAGTTTTATTTAAACTCTGTGACCCACACACCCATCTTATCAGTTTGAAATAGTTCAAAATCTTATTGGATAATATTTGAGTTATGAAGGGATAAAAATTACTCCTAAGAGATAGGATTAAACTCTATATCTCTAGTTATAGTCAAATACAAACTCATAGATTTCTTGATGGTCGGAAGTCTATAAATAGCACTGGGAGGCTCAAGGGTTCACACCTACAACATTAGAGTGCCTCTAGCCATCGGGAGACACTTGTGAGGCAAACGTTGTTAGGGCGATCCTTCTCTCATAGTCAGATTAATCGTTCATCAATCAGATGGAGAAAGGTACGTTTGTTATATTATTAATTTATTATTGTGGATCATAGAGAATCAAATATCCGTTTTATTAATGTCATGTTAAAATATTTAACAGAAAGTACTAATTAGGTTAATTAATTATATATATATATATAGTACATCATGATCAGAGAGATCATCATATCTATGACCGTCTAGATGATAGATGATCTCCATATAGATAAATAATAATGAGTAGATGATTAGTAGGTCATCACTTTGATCATATGTACGTGTGTCGTCGATCATCTATGTTTGTTGCTCAATGGGAGTTGCACTCTCTGCGTACTAGCTGGTTTGGTTTGGTTTGGTTTGGTATTTAATTTCAAACTGTATGCATGCATGTGTGTTTCTAAGACTGTGTTTATCATAATCTATTCAGCGAATATATATTAATGTTTGTGCTTATAAATTGGTTTCGCATATAAACGTTTGTGCATGCTTGGTTATACGCACGGGAAGAGAATAAAAATAATCAAAAATTAAGCTTGATTACCAAAGTGGAGGATAATGATCAACCACTGGAGAAAGAAAATATATATGAAATCAAAGAGCTGGGAAGAGAGTCGAATGTGAGGTGCAATAATGTGTGCTTAATTTCTGATCAAAGAGTACGTACTACTGATCCATGCATATAGCTAGCGAGAACGAGATAATGATGAGAGGAAAAAAAGATCAGAGAATCAGGAAAGGGAATAAATTGTTGCCAACGAGGAGATCGACAGCCATTGAGGGAGCAAGGAGGAAAGAAATTAATATGGAAAGTTGTAGAGAAAACTAAGTACACTACAAGAAATTTGATCTTTAGAGATGAAATGATCTTTTAGGGAGGAATTAAATTGTCTCTAAAAATACTTATTTGAGATGAAATTTAAATTTCGTCTCAAAATATATGTATGGTTTTTAACGCATTCAAACAGAGGTATCTATTCGAACAAGATCTTTTGGGTCGAAATATATCGTCTAAAAAAAAAAAGAAAATCATTTGGAACAGCTATTTAACGGTCATTTGAATGTAAATATCTATATGAATAATAATCATGACAGAAAAGTACCTACAATTTTTGCGGGGAAAGTTCAAAGCTGTTAAAACGTGATATTTAATCATTCAAACTCACGTTTTGGTGGAAAGTTGTAAATAAGGCTGGTGTTCTTATACTATTTGAACGCTCCAAAACAAGTTTGAACAACATTTTAATTAGCGCTCGAATACGGACATAAATGTTCGAATAATAATAGTTGGCGGGAACTAATACATTAGAAATATTCGACCGTCACATTTATTCATTTGAACTAATTTTTTGATGGAAAATTATAAATCACATCATATTTGCTGAATTGATCCCCTCATTTATTTGGATTATGACATCTGACCGATCTTCGACTCTTCTACCCATTCCTCATTCTTCAATCCTCAATGATAAAAAATAAAAAAATAAAAACATATTTAAAAATATTTAAAAAATACTTAAAAAATGATAATAAATAATTTCAAATATACTCTAAAATAATAAATGAATAATAAAAAAATAATAATCATATCACTATCCTTCTTTAATGGCCCTCATAGTCGCAATCACCTTCTGTCAATATTAATATGAGAGACTTTTTGGGCCGGTCCTCTCTGTTATTATATGAAAATTTGATATCAATTAAATTAGACACATCATCTATTTATAAAATATTTTTCTATACCTAGACACATTAAATCACTTATTTCTCTCTCTTCCACTTTACTCTCTCTTCTTTAATATCAACGCCTCTGTATTTTCTGATTCAAAAAAAAAAACCTCTATTTCTGTAAGACAAGCACATTTAATCTCGTTTGAATTTAAAAATAGAATTAAAATGAGATGAGATGAGTTAAGTTAAAATAAATTTTAAAAGTTGAATAAAATATTATTATTAGTTTAGAATTTAAAAAAATTGAATTGGAATTTGAAAATTTTTTATTGAGATTTCAAAAAGTTATATTGAAATTTATATTTTGCATGAGAATTTGAAAAAAGTGTAATGATAAGTTAAAACGAGCTTAACTCATCTCTAAATTCAAATGGGGCATTATAACTCATTTTAAATGGAAATTTTATGTTCAAACACTTTTGAGCACCTCATTTTTCATTTCAACTAATTTTTTGGTGAAAGATAATAAATGAATATGGAAGGGATTAGCTGGCGAGAGGATCGACTAACGGCTGAGGAGTTGATGTCTAATACATTCTGGAGGTAAAAAAAGTCAATGTCGTGCATACCATTAGAATTTCAGAAGTGCAACAGAGGAGTGTCAAAATCCATTTAAATAAATGTCACCAAAGAATTTGGAAAGGGTTTGTGATATATTTGAAGACCCCATATATCAAGTAATTTTGCTTTATATATATATATATATAGTTATGATAGATGCATTAAACAAATAGAGACATAATGAATAGAGATATAACGTTTTTTCTTCTTTTGTTTAGCAATGGAGTATTGTGAATAAAGCAAATAAAGCAAATTGATACATTATCATGTGGCTTTTCAATCTTTTCATCAATTTTTAAAAAAATTGATGATGTTATATTAGTCGCTGTTAATTATTAACACGCATTTACATATATATATATATATATCTATATATATATTTTGATTAAGTTATAAAATAGATTTTCTTTTTGTAGGAACGATAGAGTCCTACTGACTACAATCTAACCTAACTGTATGCTAAATTATATACAAATCGTTTTGGTGTTTGGACTAATCTCAAAGTAGAAGTAAATTATGTAAGTTATTTGTAGTGTCTAATAATATTTTCATTATTTATACTATCTTTAATTTTATTTTTTTTATAGAACAAGATGCTATCAATTAAAGAAACGAAGGGACCTTAATCGAACACCCTTGACTGTCTATTGACTTAGGTAATTTCGTTTGGGACCTTATAATCTTTTTTAAAAGAATAGAAGAAAACTCTAAAAGATGACAACAGTAAAGAATTGGTTCAACCTGTGAAGTCCAAGTCTGCCTATGTATGTGTATCCTTTGGTAAAGGAGTGCCCAAAATGTTGTTCAAGTGGATTCATTTTTTCTTTTTGTTAGTGGATGTAAATTTCGGTCTAGCCCGTGTGTGTGAGCCCAACCCCTCCCTCTATGCAAAATGACAACATTTTGGGCTAGGGTCAAAAACTTAAAACCCTAGCCTTTATCTTCTTTCTCTCTGAGCTTTGCATGACTATTCTCCCTTTCCCTTCTCTTTTTTTTTTGTTTTTTGTTTTTTGTTTCCCTCTATACTAGTAGGCAACAACTATTCTGCCACCCATGCCCACCGTCGCCCTGGCTCCATGTCGCAGTGTCATTTTGATCCTCTTTGCCACCATTAGACTGCATCACCATCACTCAATCACTGTTCCACTTGTTGCACCCTGTGAGAGGTTCGGCCTTATGCATGCACGTCGCTGCTGCCCACCACCTGCTACATGCCATGTGTGCAATGCTTTTCCCCCACCATCTTGCACCGCCAATCGCAGTCGAGGCTATGTTTGTTGAACCCAGTGCCACGACCAATCAATAGGTCTAATCTCCACCCTTAAAAAGTCATCAATAAGCCTCTCTTCCTCTCTATTTTGTCTTGTACTATCCAATCCTCCAACATCTCTTTCTGTTATCTCATCCCACGAGTTTAGAAAGTTTTTGTCTCGGGTTCTAGCATTTAATAACTTTTCCTCTACAGTCATGTAATTGTTATACCCACTATTAAGAAACCACACATCATTCTTTTACTCCGATGTTGCTTTATAAGCATAAAACAAGTCTGCTTCACTTTCTTAATCCTTTACGAAAAAATTTCCTTGCTTATTGTTTTTTAATTGACAATCTTTTTGAATATGATCAAACTTTTACAATGGTGGCATTGAGGTTTTCCTCGAAGCCAACAATCTTTATCAACATGACTACTTCTTTTACAAATTTTACATTCTTGTAGGGGACTCCATATCTCTAGTTCTCTCAAAATTACTTCATCCTCTTCCATGTCTTCCACCTCTAGAGGACTCACTTTTAAATGAGTCCTTTCTTGGCCTTTTGAATTAACAATGAGTTTAAATTGAAAGACACTTCAATTGATTTTTTGGAGCACCTACTCAACCTTTGCTCAAATATTTTAATTGAACTCAAAAACTCTTCAACACTCAACTTGTCAATTTCTTTAATTTTTACAATAACGGCAACAATGGAATCAAACTTCAACATATGTATATAAAAATTGTATGTCAACAACTCCATTTCTTTCATCTTCATATTTTCAAATCTCTTCTCAAGTATTGAAGTTTTATATTTCTTACCTTCAATGTGCCTCTATATTCCTTTTGAACAATCTCTCATGCCTGCTTTGTTTTGATTGCATTGATAATCCATGAGAATATTGTATCGGCCATACCTTGTTGAATCAAGGTTAAGGCTATTGCATCTTTCTTCCTATGCTCCTTCAATTGTTGCTTTTGAGCATCCGTCAGAGTTGTTGCAGCTATCGGTTCTTCGTACCCATCTTCTACATATTCCCAAAGATCAAATGAAAGTAAAGTTCTCACCTTCACATACCAAAAATCATAATTTTCTCCATTGAACAGAGGAAATGATGGTTGTTGGGCTCCCATATATTGATTGCTCGTACTTGTCATTGTTGTTGACTTCTTCAGGACTTGTTTTCCCACTATAGTTCTTCACATCCAACTACTTTTAGATTCGAACCTTGCCTTGATATCAACCATATTGGCATATGTAATGAGATAGAGAGATATTTCTCTTGAAAATAAATTACAATGCATCAACTAGCCTATTAAGGCTCATCGTACTTGATGACCATAAAATTACTCTTCAAAAACAAAAAAAGACACTCTTGAGAAACTAAGAGCACTAGCATTGGATTAGTTAAAATTTTCTTTCAAAAAGTACAAGTTTGCATGTATATCAAATTTTTTTTTATTACATTTGATCAAAAATGAGAAGAAAAAAGTGGGAGAAGGGAATAAATTACTTTTTATCTTAAAAAGTAAATAGTAATTTTTCAAATATGAAAAGTTTTAAAGGATTACTATTCACTTTTGAAGAAAAATTTTATTTTTATTTCCTTCTCCCACTTTCTTCTTCTCATTTTGATCAAATATGACAACAATATTTTGATATGTGTGCAAATTTATACTTTTTAAAGAAAAATTTTAGTTTATCCAATGCTAGTACTCTAAAAGACAACTTTGAAAACCTAAAAATCACTCTTGAAAAATCGAAAAGTCTTCTTCGTAGAATGCACAAAAGTCTTCTTGAAAACCTATTTATTAGGCCTGTATACCCGGGTTCCGGATCTAAAAATACGGGTATCTTGACTCAAAACTAGATTTCAAATCCGGATCTGAAAATCCAGGTACCTAAAACTAGAACCGGATTTTTGATTTAGGCCAGAACCCATATGAATCCAGGTTTCAAAAATGCAGATTCTGGATTCTAGATTTGAACCCGGTTTTTGTTTTTTTTTATTTATTAAAGCTTATATTTTATTCAAACGATTTTACATTTTAAAGTTTTAACCACAATACTAGCCATATTGTCAAAATACATTATGAAATCTGCTGGAGTTCTAAAAAATAAATTACATGAGTGCGTTCAGAGGCGAAATAAGGATTTTATATATGGGGGGCAATCGATAAAATGTGTGATATACATAAATTTTAAAAGGATTTTAAGAAGTAGAAGTAGTGCTTGGCCTCCTTTGAGTCACAATAGAACTCTCCCTACTAGCCACACGAAATCTGCTATACTTCTTAATTAAGCGGCTTAACAAGAGTTTGACTTTGGCCTCTATTTTATCCGCTAACTTATCCCCTTTGCATTGTTCCAACCAAAATCTCAATGACACCATTTTGTAACATGGATCAAGCATATGAGCAACATATATCAACAACTTGAACCTATCTGTATTACCCCAATACTTTTCACAGCTTTCTTTCATGTTTTTGCCCATGGTCCTAGTGATGTTATCATCACTCGTGCACATATCATTTATTGTATTTTCAATTGTGCACAATTCTTGGAAATATACATTAGTCATCACATACAAAGAACCATAAATGTTCAATGTGACATCGTAAAAGATTTTCAGCAATCTACAAAAATCTGTGTTTTTTTCCAATCATCATTATTGGGGTTCATGAAATCATGATCCACATACATAAAATAGCGCTCAAAGGCTTTTTTGCGTTTTATAGCGGTACTCAACATCAAATATGTGGAGTTCCATCTAGTGGAAACATCCTTTCACTAATATTTTCCTCTAATGCACAAGCCTTGAATTTGAAAAATCTCGACAGTGAAGACTTCATATATTTGATGGTTTCTCTAATCGTTGATATTAAATATTTAACATCTTCCAAACCGTCATTAACAATCAAATTCAGTACATGGGCAGCACACCGCATGTGAAGAAACTCACCATTCAATATGGTAGAATCACTATCCATTATCCTCCTCTTCATATAATCAACACCAACATCATTAGAGGAGATGTTATCAACGGTGATGGTTAAAATCTTATTAATACCTCAATCAAGTAAGCCCAAGTTTAACACTCTCCCAATAGTTTTTCTCCTACAGTTGAGAATTTGACAAAATTTTAGTATTTTCTTATGCAATACCCAATTGCAATCAATAAAATGTGCAGTAATGCACATGTAGTTGGCATTTTAAACCGAAGTCTAGGTATTGGTGGTTAAACAAATTCTTTGATCCTCTAATAATTTCTTTAGCTATATCTTCTCTTCATCATACAACTTCATACAATCCCTTTATAGAGTGGTTCGAGATGGTAAAACAAATCAAGGCTTTAGATCAGCTACATACTCAATAAGCCTTTTGTACTCTACTAGTCTAAAATATAATTCACACCTATAAACAATTTAGTGGTAGACACTCTAAGTTTTTCAGCATCATAGTTGACTAGACCTAGTGAACTTGGGCTACATGTTTTTCCCTTTGCATCCTTATTACTACTAGAGGATTTACTTTTTCTAGGACATTTACAGTAAAGAAGGGATTTTTCACATGTATAATAAAGGTGATGATTCATAGAAGAAATGTCGTTCTTGTAATGACAATTAAACAATTTATCACAATATTTGCATCAAGCTTTTGGTTCATCAGGGTCAATAGGTAACACTTTCTCAAAGTGGTCCCAAGAAACCGATTGGTTACTAGGTGTTTTCCTAGATTTTTTAGGTACATGTGGAACGGAACGAGTATGTGTGGCTGAATGGGATGGAAAACTCCCATGCTCCTCCACATCTACTAGAAAAGAGAAGGAGTCACTATTAATCCCTTCAGTCGTACCATGATTTCAACTTGTAGAATCTTCTTCCATCTGTTATTGAATAACAAAACACAACAAATCAAATCAAACCAAACCATATAATTAAGTAAAAAATCATGTACAACTTTAAGCATGGATATTTTCAGCAAACAATACAAGTCCATAATTTAAGCATGGATATTTTCAGCAAACAGTACAAATCAATACAAAAACCCAAGTTGATTATAAGGTTTTTCCTCTTTGAAGTTTTTTGTTATGTGTAAATGATATTTTGTTTCTTCTATTTGGTTGTTTTTCAATTTTTTGTGGGTTGATAGAGATTGCAAGTCTTAATTAAGGATCATCACCTTCTTTTTCTTTCTTTTTGAAGCTGTTCGATAAGCTGGTATTTTAATTTACACCAATTTGAGAATCATTACTTTTTATAATTTTTATATGAATAAATTAAACTAGGAAAGAATAATAATCAGAAGATGATGAATGATATCTTTGTTATATTTTTAGCTAGGCTTACTAACTGCATGCAACCCATGAGCAACCTCTCTCTGTCCTAATTTCATTCATGTTATAATTATCATGGGACATCTTCATTTTGATTGAGATATTAATTAATTAATTACGATGTTTTCCTTTTTATGGATATTTTCAGCAAACAATACAAATCCATGCAAAAACCCATAAAACACTCTTGGTTCACTCCACCTCCATTTATGTGCTTGGTTCCTATTCATTGATGTTCCATTTACTTGATATAGTGCATGTTGATTTCACAATCACGAGTTCATACAAAATGAACTCAACTAGGCAGTTGTGACGACCCATAATTTTGGACTTTATTTTATTTAAATTAATTAATTATTATAAGAGTGATGAAGGTATTTTATTTAATTAAGCACTTGAAGTTGAGTTTAAAATTGAACTTTAGAAGTATGGCTTAGGTAATTGGGCCAAAGTGGAGTGGTAAAGCCTTAAGCCCATAAGATTGATCCATAGTCAACCAAGCCCATATAAGAGACATAAGTTACTCTTAGAAAAACTTTAGTGAGTCTTCAAAGACTAATAGGTAAAAAGAGAAAAGACTAATAGTTGGAGGGTTGACTAGTGGGTTTCTTAGAGAAAAAAATGTTGGAACTAAGATGAGTTTTTCTCATCACTTGGAGGGCATGATGCCATGGGATGTAAGAAGGAAAATCAACTCTTCCAATTGAGTTTCCCTAGGTGACTTGACTTGTGTTGGCTGTTGTAAGAAGTGGAAGATTTGTGTGTAAGGAAAATCCCTTGGAGGATGTGTGACAAGTGACAAGTTGTGATGTTGTGTCATTGGGAAGAAAAATGTTGGCTTGAGAAAGAAGGGATATACATATGTATTTTTTTTTTTTAGATAACACGCGTTAGGTAAGACAATAAGGCGATGCTAACTACCTGGTGAGTGGTAAGGATGATCAGCCGTAAAGATGAGACACTAATGTTGATGCTCCTATGGGCGATAGATGCATGTCAGTTTTTAAAAAAATGATAATGTTATATACAGTCATGAAATTGTAAACGGCGTGCAGTCATTTTAGAAAAAAATTAATTTTTTTCACGTGAGTTCATATATATTTATTTTTTTCTAAAGCGAATGCACGCCGCTTGTAACTCCATGACTGTATCTATCATTTCTCTTAAAAAAGAAGAGTAAAAAACTCGAAATTAGTGATGATTTGTTTCAAAGGTAAAGCAGAACATGATGAACTATTTTAATATATTTTTGAGAAAAAAAATTATTTTAATACTTAACCATTTTTAATTCACTTAAAGGGTTTCATAATCATTATATACTCCACATGGTTATCAGAAGATAGATGTGCTTGACTTGGAATAACGGTCACCGCTGTAATATCAATCAAAATTTTCCATAGTTGCTACCGCTTCCTTTGGGGCGGGGTTACCCTTTCGCCAACCTCCACTCCTGCAAGAGGGTCATAAGAGGGGCAAACCTCCATCCATCCACCCCCTCCCCTTCCCTCCCCAAATCAAAATTTTCCATGGTTGCTACCCGCTTCCTCTGGGGCGAGGTCACCCTTTCGCCACCCCCTACTCTTGCAAGAGAGTCGTAAGAGGGGCAGACCTCCATCCGTCCACCCCTTCCCCTTCCCTCCCCAATTGATTACCATCGTGACATAGGACCACCATTTTCCAATCAAAACGACAAATCCAAATAAAAAATGAGAGTGAATGAGCAAACTCAATAAGTGCAACTACCAAGCACCAAACACAAGTTCATATATATGTTAAGAAGAGCGAGAGATTTTGTGCGAATTCTACAAAAGACAAGTAAGTCATGCGGAAATAGACATTAGCAACAAGGAATAAACAAAGATGGAGGCATTCATTGTGCTGGTTCTAGGATGAAGGTGCATGAATCCTTGTGAAACTCAAGCATCAGCCTAGTCTTCGACAATGGGTCCTTAGCCGGGTCAACAGTGCCAACATGGACCACTTTCTCGACCCTAAGTTCCACCTTCTGCCTGGTCCAAAAGGGGCAGAGGCTTAAGCACGAGAGAGATCATGTGCAAACTATGAAGAAGGTTTTGATTGAGGATTCGAGAGAGATCGAGGATGTGAGAGAGATCGAGGATTCGAGAGAGAAGATGGTTGTCAAATGCCGAAGAAGATTCAGGAATGAAAAGTTTTTTTAGGGGGTGTTTGGGTTCCCCTTATATGTGCAACGGTGGGGCGAGGGATTTATGAAGCGAGGCTGAGCCCCTTCTGTCTCTTGCCCTCGCAGAGCCCCTTTCATATGGGTAAGGGGCGAGCCCCCTGCTTCTGCAGGGTGGATCTTCGGTCTTGCCAAGCAAGGGCAGGGCGAGCTGGGTGAGGCAATGGGTGGTTGGCACCCGCTGCTCACCCCTAATTTTCCATGTCCCTTATGGGATCGTTGATAGGTTGTTCCCGGGATCATTTGTGCCCAAGCCCACAAGTCCATATTCTCAACAAAGCATTAAAAATGCTTTTGTTTGTGACGTTGGATTGATTCAAACTTGCAAAATGTTGAAGTCACGTCCCTACATTCTTGCTCACTATTTTTTATTGGGTTAAAAAACTTTTATTTTTTTAAAATAATATTACATGTAGTCGTAGAATGTGTAAATATCGTATAAT
Source organism: Platycarya strobilacea (assembly GCA_036898215.1). Lineage (NCBI taxonomy): Eukaryota > Viridiplantae > Streptophyta > Magnoliopsida > Fagales > Juglandaceae > Platycarya > Platycarya strobilacea. The sequence continues at coordinate 58,401,318 of CM072550.1, forward strand.
CAATTTGAGAAAAAGTGGAATCTATTATTTAAAAATTAATTTTTTCATATAATATTTGTATTTATTCATTTTTTTCAGAGTGTATTGCATGGTACTTGCATTTTATAGTATTATTCTTTGTTTAATAATTAAATAAGTATTTTTTAATGATATTGTCAGTTTTTCTAAAATAAAATATTAAAAATAATTAAAAATTATATAAGAAATGAAAAAGAAAAATACAAATGCACGGAATCTCGCAATTGTGGTTTCTAGAGCTTCCCTTCAAACTTTTCCATTAAGGCAGAAAATTTAGAGCTTCCCATGTGATGTTGGATTGATTCGGACCTTTTCCATTAAACATTGCATGACCTGCTTTAAGCGTTTTCTGCTTTAAATATTGACCTACCTTCCATAGTCTCTTTTTTCTCCCATGACTCATAAATTCTAAAATAAGCATCAAAATAATAATAATAAATGATATTTCCCATAACTCGAACTTTTCCATTAGGGCAGAAATAAAATTTAATGCTTCTGTGACGTTGGACCGATTCAAACCTTTTTCATTAAATACTGACCTGCTTTGAAAATTATCTATGCACGTTTTTTATAATATGTTTCCATAGGATTTTGAAAAGGCCAAATTAACTAATAGCAAGTAAAAGATAAGAACAATGATATATATCATTTCTTTTCTCTTTATCTTTTATTATTTTATGATATGATAATAAATAATTAAAGATAAATTATTTATATATTATATTTCAATATTTCTGAGTCTATCTTCTAATATCATATTATAAATAATAAGAAAATAATGATAAAGAAAATAATGAATAAATTTATTTAAAAGATAATAAAATGTAATTTACCTCACCAATGCATATGCACATGCACAGAAAAAATAATATATTCTTTTCAATCGGTATTATTTATCATTATATATGATATAATTTTCGGATGAGGTGAGATTAGGAACAGGTGAAATGATAAGACGTTATTAGTATTAATATCATTATATATAATATAATCTTATCACGAGAGCGAGTAAGTAGGTGAAAGGTTCCTAGTACTAGATCGAACGTGTGCCAGGTCACTAACTCACTATGCATGAATCATGCGTACAGATGAAAAGCCAGAAATATTAGTATTTTGTAGTCTAATATTCACTTATGAAAAAATATATATATATATTTGTACTTTTATTTTCATCTCTCGTTTTTTTCTTCTTATTTTTATTAAAAAAAAGTATTAAAAAATTTATACTTTTTTACATATACTTTTTTACATATGTATATGTATAATCCAATAAGAATATTTTTTCAATCTTTTTATAATTCTTTTACTACTTTTTATAATTTTATAATTTATAATTTATAATTTTTTTTCTTTTCTTAATAAGTGAGTGAGTGATTATTAATAAAAATATATATTTTTTAAATTTTTTGTTAATGATTAAGAATGTTAAAAAAATATTTAAAAATAAATAATAAAAAAGAATACACATAAAATAATAAATCAATAATAATTAAATTGTATGGGTATCACTACCGATTTATATATATATATACCTCGCCCACTGTACTAAACCGCACCATATATGCACTATCTCGTAATCTTGAATCAGTTGTCAGGACTCAGGCCGCCGTTAAGGAAAAAAAATACTCACGAGCCCCCTTCTTTTTTCTGAAAAAAAATTGTATTCTTAATTATTCTCAACAGTATTATATATATATATATATGAGTAATACTATTTATTATTTCATGATATTGTATTAAATAATTAAAGATTATTTATTATATTTTATTTATAAATTTATTATCTAATATCATATCATGTATGAAATAATAAGAAGATGATGAAAAAAATATATAATTAATAATTTTTTCTATGTATATATAATGCAGTTAAAACTGGAATTAAATCCTAGAAGTTATATTCATATTAAATTGAAGTTTATTTTTTAAGAATTTATTTGATTTTTTAAATGACTTCTTTTGTATTATTTCTGCATTTTTTAAAATTCTTTAGAAAAGAAAAACTTGACTAATTTTCTCTTATAAATGTATTCAAGAAAAAAAAATATCTATTTATAAATTTATAAAAATTATTTCTAGATGTTAAAATAATATATATATATATATATATATGGGTGTGTGTATTTTTTTTTTCTTAAGATAACACGCGTTAGGTGAGGCCGATGCTAACTACCTGGTGAGTGGTAAGGATGATCATCCATAAAGATGAGACTAATGCTGAGGCACCTACGGGCAATAGATGCATGTCAGTTTTAAAAAAAATGGTAATGCTACACACAGTCGTAAAATTGTAAACGGCGTACAGTCGTTTTAGAAAAAAGTTAATTTTTTTCACGTGAGTCTCATATATATTAACTTTTTTCTAAAGCGACTGCACGCCGCTTGTAACTCCATGACTGTATCTATCATTTCTCTTAAAAAAAGAAGAGTGAAAAACTCGAAATTAGTGATGGTTTGTTTCAAAGGTAGAGCAGTACATGATGACTATTTTAATATATTTTTGAGAAAAAAAAATTATTTTAATATTTAACCATTTTTAATTCACTTAAATGGTTTCATAATCATTATATACTCCGCATGGTTATCAGAAGATAGATGTGCTTGACTTGGAATAACGGTCACCGTTGTAATATCAATCAAAATTTTCCATGGTTGCTACCTGCTTCCTTTGGGGCGGGGTTACCCTTTTGCCAACCTCCACTCCTGCAAGAGGGTCGTAAGAGGGCAGACCTCCATCCGTCCACCCCCTCCCCTTCCCTCCCCAAATCAAAATTTTCCATGGTTGCTACCCGTTTCCTTTGGGGCGAGGTCACCCTTTCGCCACCCCCCACTCCTGCAAGAGGAGCAGACCTCCATCCGTCCACCCCCTCACCTTCCCTCCCCAATTGATTACCATCGTGACATAGGACCACCATTTTCCAATCGAAACGACAAACCCAAATAAAAAATGAGAGTGAATGAGCAAACTCAATAACTGCAACTACCAAGCACCAAACACAAGTTCATATATATGTTAAGAAGAGTGAGAGATTTTGTGCGAATTCTACAAAAGACAAGTAAGTCATGTGGAAATAGACATTAGCAACAAGGAATAAACAAAGATGGAGGCATTCATTGTGTTGGTTCTAGGATGAAGGTGCACGAATCCTTGTGAAACTCAAGCATCAGCCTAGTCTTCGGAAATGGGTCCTTGGCCGGGTCAATAGGGCCAACATGGACCACTTTCTCGACCCAAAGTTCCACCTTCTGCTTGGTTTAAAAGGGGGAGAGGCTTAAACACGAGAGAGATCATGTGCAAACTATGAAGAAGGTTTTGATTTAGGATTCGAGAGAGATCAAGGATGTGAGAGAGATCGAGGATTCGAGAGAGAAGATGGTTGTCAAATGCCAAAGAAGATTCAGGAATGAAAAGTTTTTTTTTTGGGGGGGGTGTTTGGGTTCCCCTTATATGTGTAACGGTGGGGCGAGGGATTTATGAAGCGAGGCTAAGGCCCTTCCGACTCTTGCCCTCGCAGAGCCCCTTTCAAGTGGGCAAGGGGCGAGCCCCCTGCTTCTGCAGGGTGGATCTTCGGTCTTGCCCAAGCAAGGGCAGGGCGAGTAGGGTGAGGCAATGGGTGGTAGGCACTCGTTGCCCACCCCTAATTTCCCATATCCCTTGTGGGATCGTTGATAGGTTGTGCCCGGGATCATTTGTACCCAAGCCCACAAGTCCATATTCTCAACAAAGCATTAAAAATGCTTTTGTTTGTGATGTTGGATTGATTCAAACTTGCAAAATGCTGAAGTCACATCCCTACATTCTTGCTCACTATTTTTTATTGGGTTTAAAATTTTTTTATTTTTTTAAAATAATATTACATGTAGTCGTAGAATGTGTAAATATCGTATAATCAATTTGAGAAAAAGTGGAATCTATTATTTGAAAATTAATTTTTTTCATATAATATTTATATTTATTCTTTTTTTTTCAGAGTGTATTGTATGGTACTTGCATTTTATATAGCATTATTCTTTATTTAATAATTAAATAAGTATTTTTTAATGATATTGTCAGTTTTTCTAAAATAAAATATTAAAAATAATTAAAAATTATATAAGAAATGAAAAAGAAAAATACAAATGCACGGAATCTCGCAATTGTGGTTTCTACAGCTACCCTTCAAACTTTTCCATTAAGGCAGAAAATTTAGAGCTTCTCATGTGATGTTGGATTGATTCAGACCTTTTCCATTAAACATTGCATGACCTGCTTTAAGCGTTTTCTGCTTTAAATATTGACCTACTTTCCGTAGTCTCATTTTTCTCCCATGTCTCATAAATTCTAAAATAAGCATCAAAATAATAATAATAAATGATATTTCCCATAACTCGAACTTTTCCATTAGCGCAGAAATAAAATTTAATACTTCTGTGACGTTGGACCGATTCAAACCTTTTTCATTAAATACTGACCTGCTTTGAAAATTATCTATGCACGTTCTTTATAATATGTTTCCATAGGATTTTGAAAAGGCCAAATTAACTAATAGCAAGTAAAAGATAAGAACAATGATATATATATCATTTCTTTTCTCTTTATCTTTTATTATTTTATGATATGATAATAAATAATTAAAGATAAATTATTTATATATTATATTTCAATATTTTTGAGTCTATCTTCTAATATCATATTATAAATAATAAGAAAATAGTGATAAAGAAAATAAAGAATAAATTTATTTAAAAGATAATTAAATGTAATTTACCTCACCAATGCATATGCACATGCACTGAAGAAATAATATATTTTTTTCAGTTGGTATTATTTATCATTATATATGATATAATTTTCGGATGAGGTGAAATTAGGAACAGGTGAAATGATAAGACGTTATTAGTATTAATATCATTATATATAATATAATTTTGTAGTCTAATATTCACTTATGAAAAACAATATTTTTTTTTGTACTTTTATTTTCATCTCTCGCTTTTTTCTCCTTATTTTTAATAAAAAAAGTATAAAAAAATTTATACTTTTTTACATATACTTTTTTACATATGTATATGTATAATCTAATAAGAATGTTTTTTCAATCTTTTTATAATTCTTTTACTACTTTTTATAATTTTATAATTTATAATTTATAATTTTTTTTCTTTTCTTAATAAGTAAGTGAGTGATTATTAATAAAAATATATATTTTTTAAATTTTTTGTTAATGAATAAGAATGTTAAAAAAATATTTAAAAATAAAAAATAAAAAATAAATACACATAAAATAATAAATCAATAATAATTAAATTGTATGGGTATCACTACCGATTTATATATATATATACCTCGCCCACTGTACCAAACTGCACCATATATGCACTATCTCCTAATCTTGAATCAGTTGTCAGGACTCAGGCCGCCGTTAAGGAAAAAAAATACTAACGAGTCCCCTTCTTTTTTCTGAAAAAAAATTGTATTCTTAATTATTCTCAACAGTATTATATATATATATATATGAGTAATACTATTTATTATTTCATGATATTGTATTAAATAATTAAAGATTATTTATTATATTTTATTTATAAATCTATTATCTAATATCATATTATGTATAAAATAATAAGAAGATGATGAAAAAATATATAATTAATAATTTTTTGTATGTATATGTAATGCAGTTATGGCAGGTTTGGCAAGCGAGAGTTTCTCGATATATATTTTTTAACATTTTCTTCTATTATTTATTATTTTATTATTTATTTTTATTGTTATTCATTATTTTTCTATTATTATTCAATATTTATTGTTACTTTTCACCTGACTTTTTATTATTATTTACAATCACTCTCAACATTCAAATATAACTTAGTCTTTTGCTCGGAATTTCTGCTGAATATTTTTCTTTTTAGCTTTTCTACTTTATAAATAAGGAAATTTTTATTAATGATGTTACAAATTTTTTAAACAAGTTTAAAAAGTGTTAAAAAATCATGTATGTATGTATGCATGGAACCTGGCCTAGCAGTGGCCAAAGAAGCCATCCTCTGATCTATATATATATATATCCTTAGCAATCCCCAGACTACGGACTACGGCCCAGAGTGATTTTAGAGACGCTGCAGTTATGGACTTCCAATCGAGCACCAAATCTAAGTAATTACTTCGATCTTTTTTCGATGCAAATACATTCTGTTTTTTTTTTAAAATTAATTTAGCAAATATATTCTGCATACGTTATATAGTTTGTTGAAGTTTAACTTTCATTAACTTGGTCAATATCACTAAGAAAAATCTTAGTTTTCCACCATGGCTTTTGTGCATCGATCGAATGATCGATGGTCGTCTTGCTGAAGAAAAATCATGCAGTGTTGTATGTAAAAAGCTTCATTTATTTCATCATACAACAATCTTCGTAAATAATTTTTCTGATTTTTTGGTATTTGAATGTTTGAAAAAGAGTAAATGAAAAACGGTTTCGATCCATAAAAAATCAAACATTCTTTTCTAAAAATGGGTTTTAAATAATTAGTTCAAAAATTCAGAAACACCTATTTCCAATCTCTAGAGTTTCCTCCCTGCAGATCTTCCTAATCTTCCTCCTCTTTGTCACCTTTTTTACATTTTAGGTTTTTTTAAACTCTGATTTTTGAGAATTTGAATTTCTTTCCACTTTTGTTATTTTGAGCTATAAGTCTGATTTTTTAACAAATTATTTCTAACATGTTTTAAGTTTTAATATTTTTTGTGACATGTTTAGTATTTTAGTTTCCTGAAAAATGGTAGCTTAATTGTCATGTGGCATGCCATATATATATAATCTGCTTGTTTTCATCTGATATATATGGATATCTTAGGTCTGGATATTGCTTGTTTTGTATTTAGATACGTTATTAGTTTGACTATCTTGATTTTCAAATATCAATATCGTTCAGATATTGTCATTTTGTTGTTTTTGTTTTCTTTAGTAATTAATGAAAAAGAATCGAGAAAATGAAAATTGCTCAAAATGTTTTGTTGTACGTACATGCATGAATATATGAGATAAATATTTTTAGTGTGATTAATTCTTATTATATAGTTATAGCATGACATTATGAAAAAGGTATATATATTATATATTATGTTTTCACATTAATAGGCGTTTAAGATATGTATGTGTTATAACTGGGCTGCAGTGTCAACGATAGAACCCTAACTGAATTGTTTGAGGGTAATAAACTACATGTGTGCGACTTGCAGGGTGGGAAATCAAAAATCTTGATAATTTAACGAATTTTCATGCATTGGTGATCAGTTTTGCATAATTTTAATATGCATTATAAGAAAAATAAGTATTTACGATAAAATAATTATTTTTAACAAAAATTGACTCAATTTGATAAGAAATAATTATTCTAGTAGAAAATAATTGATCACAGATAAATAATTTTCTTGTAATGATTGTGCTTACAATTATTTGTTGCATGTTACTTTGCATAAACAATTACTTCCACATGATAGTGCACATCATGATCATGTACTCATACATGTTCTTTGGCCAGCCTTGTCATTTTGTGATACAAAAGTTTACTACAAAAAATAAACATTTATGATGAGTTAAAAATGACGAGAATGAACTAGTTTTGATAGAAAATAACTCACAATAGATGAACAATTTACTTGTAACAAAAAAGGAGGAGAATGTGTATATTATTACCTAAGGCGCCGGATCAGTTGCATGCATGTACTTCTAAGGAGGAATACTGGATTGATAGAACGGGGTGATCAGCATGTATATTGATTGATTTTTATGAGTGATTATTGCTGGAATGTCGATTTTGTTAAGTATTGTTGATCTTCTATTTTTATAATTAGCTGTTGGCTCATTAATATTGTTCATATACTTGTTAATAGTTTCAGAACAAGTGAATACTTTTCATGTATGGACATTATTAGGGTCTACCTGGAATTGTGTAATTTTATTTTGGTGGTTTGTAGAAGAGTAGGGATATACGTATAACGCTTTTTATCACCTTTATACAGTTATTATTCAATTTATCAATTTATCTACATGACACGTTTTTTAATCTTTGTACTTCTCCAGAGCTATTTCAAAACTTCGTCGTGCCAAAAGTACTCGAGCTGTACCGAAACCGCCTACTAGAGCTGAGCTGATAGAAGCTATCAAGTTATTGCGGGAAGAGATTAGCATGAAGGTTGATGGCCTGAATGACACAGTTCGTGGAATAGTGCTTCAAGAAGTTAAGTCATTGTTGGAACAGACTAAAAATAAGTTAATCGAGCTCGAAAGGACTAATCAGGTTAATTAATTATATATATATAGTACATCATGATCAGAGAGATCATCATATATATGACCGTCTAGATGATCTCCATATCGATAAATAATAATGAGTAGATGATTAGTAGGTCATCACTTTGATCATATGTACGTGTGTCGTCGGTCATCTATGTTTGTTGCTTAATGGGAGTTGCACTCTGTGCGTACTAGCTGGTTTGGTTTGGTTTGGTTTGGTATTTAATTTCAAACTGTATGCATGCATGTGTGTTTCTAAGACTGTGTATATCATAATCTATTCAGCGAATATATATTAATGTTTGTGCTTATAAATTGGTTTCGCAGATAAACGTTTGTGCATGCTTGGTTATATGCTCGGGAAGAGAACAAAAATAATCAAAAATTAAGCTTGATTACCAAAGTGGAGGATAATGATCAACCACTGGAGAAAGAAAATATATATGAAATCAAAGAGCTGGGAAGAGAGTCGAATGTGAGGTGCAATAATGTGTGCTTAATTTCTGATCAAAGAGTACGTACTACTGATCCATGCATATAGCTAGCGAGAGCGAGATAATGATGAGAGGAAAAAAAGATCAGAGAATCAGGAAAGGGAAAAAAAGATCAAACAGTTATATTGAAATTTATATTTTGTATGAGAATTTGAAAAAAGTGTAATGATAAGTTAAAACGAGCTTAACTCATCTCTAAATTCAAATGGGGCATTATAACTCATTTTAAATGGAAATTTTATGTTCAAACACTTTTGAACACCTCATTTTTCATTTCAACTAATTTTTTGGTGAAAGATAATAAATGAATATGGAAGGGATTAGGTGGCGAGATGATCGACTAACAGCTGAGGAGCTGATGTCTAATACATTCTAGAGGTAAAAAAAGTCAATGTCGTGCATACCATTAGAATTTCAGAAGTGCAACAGAGGAGTGTCAAAATCCATTTAAATAAATGTCACCAAAGAAATTGGAAAGGGTTTGTGATATATTTGAAGACCCCATATATCAAGTAATTTTGCTTTATATATATATATAGTTATGATAGATGCATTAAACAAATAGAGACATAATGAATAGAGATATAACGTTTTTTCTTCTTTTATTTAGCAATGGAGTATTGTGAATAAAGCAAATAAGGCAAATTGATACATTATCATGTGGCTTTTCAATCTTTTCATCAATTTTTAAAAAAATTGATGATGTTATATTAGTCGCTGTTAATTATTAACACGCATTTACATATATATCTATATATATATATTTGATTAAGTTATAAAATAGATTTTCTTTTTGTAGGAACGATAGAGTCCTACTGACTACAATCTAACCTAATTGTATGCTAAATTATATACAAATCGTTATGGTGTTTGGACTAATCTCAAAGTAGAAGTAAATTATGTAAGTTATTTGTAGTGTCTAATAATATTTTCATTATTTATACTATCTTTAATTTTATTTTTTTTATAGAACAAGATGCTATCAATTAAAGAAACGAGTGGACCTTAATCGAACACCCTTGACTGTCTATTGACTTAGGTAATTTCGTTTGGGACCTTATAATCTTTTTTAAAAGAATAGAAGAAAACTCTAAAAGATGACAACAGTAAAGAATTGGTTCAACCTGTGAAGTCCAAGTCTGCCTATGTATGTGTATCCTTTGGTAAAGGAGTGCCCAAAATGTTGTTCAAGTGGATTCATTTTTTCTTTTTGTTAGTGGATGTAAATTTCGGTCTAGCCCGTGTGTGTGAGCCCAACCCCTCCCTCTATGCAAAATGACAACATTTTGGGCTAGGGTCAAAAACTTAAAACCCTAGCCTTTATCTTCTTTCTCTCTGAGCTTTGCATGACTATTCTCCCTTTCCCTTCTCTTTTTTTTTTTTGTTTTTTGTTTTTTGTTTCCCTCTATACTAGTAGGCAACAACTATTCTGCAACCCACGCCCACCGTCGCCCCGACTCCATGTCGCAGTGTCATTTTGTTCCTCTTTGCCACCATTAGACTGCATCACCATCACTCAATCACTGTTCCACTTGTTGCACCCTGTGAGAGGTTCGGCCTCATGCATGCACGTCGCTTCTGCCCACCACCTGCTACATGCCATGTGTGCAATGCCTTTCCCCCACCATCTTGCACCGCCAATCGCAGTCGAGGCTATGTTTGTTGAACCCAGTGCCACGACCAATCAATAGGTCTAATCTCCACCCTTGAAAAGTCATCAATAAGCCTCTCTTCCTCTCTATTTTGTCTTGTACTATCCAATCCTCCAACATCTCTTTCTGTTATCTCAGCCCGCGAGTTTAGAAAGTTTTTGTCTCGGGTTCTAGCATTTAATAACTTTTCCTCTACAGTCATGTAATTGTTATACCCACTATTAAGAAACCACACATCATTCTTTTACTCCGATGTTGCTTTATAAGCATAAAACAAGTCTGCTTCACTTTCTTAATCCTTTACGAAAAAATTTCCTTGCTTATTGTTTTTTAATTGACAATCTTTCTGAATATGATCAAACTTTTACAATGGTGGCATTGAGGTTTTCCTCGAAGCCAACAATCTTTATGAACATGACTACTTCTTTTACAAATTTTACATTCTTGTTGAGGGGACTCCACATCTCTAGTTCTCTCAAAATTACTTCATCCTCTTCAATGTCTTCCACCTCTAGAGGACTCACTTTTAAATGAGTCCTTTCTTGGCCTTTTGAATTAACAATGAGTTTAAATTGAAAGACGCTTCAATTGATTTTTTGGAGCACCTACTCAACCTTTGCTCAAATATTTTAATTGAACTCAAAAACTCTTCAACACTCAACTTGTCAATTTCTTTAATTTTTACAATAACAGCAACAATGGAATCAAACTTCAACATATGTATATAAAAATTGTATGTCAACAACTCCATTTCTTTCATCTTCATATTTTCAAATCTCTTCTCAAGTATTGAAGTTTTATATTTCTTACCTTCAATGTGCCTCTATATTCCTTTTGAACAATCTCTCATGCCTGCTTTGTTTTGATTGCATTGATAATCCATGAGAATATTGTATCGGCCATACCTTGTTGAATCAAGGTTAAGGCTATTGCATCTTTCTTCCTATGCTCCTTCAATTGTTGCTTTTGAGCATCCGTCAGAGTTGTTGCAGCTATCGGTTCTTCGTACCCATCTTCTACATATTCCCAAAGATCAAATGAAAGTAAAGTTCTCACCTCCACATACCAAAAATCATAATTTTCTCCATTGAACAGAGGAAATGATGGTTGTTGGGCTCCCATATATTGATTGCTTGTACTTGTCATTGTTGTTGACTTCTTCAGGACTTGTTTTCCCACTATAGTTCTTCACATCCAACTACTTCTTGATTCGAACCTTGCCTTGATATCAACCATATTGGCATATGAAATGAGATGGAGAGATTTTTCTCTCAAAAATAAATTACAATGCATCAACTAGCCTATTAAGGCTCATCGTACTTGATGACCATAAAATTACTCTTCAAAAAAAAAAAAAAAAAGACACTCTTGAGAAACTAAGAGCACTAGCATTGGATTAGTCAAAATTTTCTTTTAAAAAGTACAAGTTTGCATGCATATCAAATTTTGTTTATTACATTTGATCAAAAATGAGAAGAAAAAAGTGGGAGAAGGGAATAAATTACTTTTTATCTTCAAAAGTAAATAGTAATTTTTCAAATATGAAAAGTTTTAAAAGATTACTATTCACTTTTGAAGAAAATTTGTATTTTTATTTCCTTCTCCCACTTTCTTCTTCTCATTTTGATCAAATATGACAACAATATTTTGATATGTGTGGAAATTTGTACTTTTTGAAGAAAAATTTTAGTTTATCCAATGCTAGTACTCTAAAAGACAACTTTGAAAACCTAAAAATCACTCTTGAAAAATCGAAAAGTCTTCTTCGTAGAATGCACAAAAGTCTTCTTGAAAACCTATTTATTAGGCCTGTATACCCGGGTTCCGGATCTGAAAACACGAGTATCTTGACTCAGAACTAGATTTCAAATCCGGATCTGAAAATCCAGGTACCTAAAACCAGAATCGGATTTTTGATTTAGGCTAGAACCCATACGAATCCAGGTTTCAAAATTGTAGATTCCGGGTTCTAGATTTGAACCCGGTTTTTTTTTTATTAAAGCTTATATTTTATTCAAACGATTTTACATTTTAAAGTTTTAACCACAATACTAGCCAAATTGTCAAAATACATTCTGAAATCTGCTGGAGTTCTAAAAAATAAATTACATGAGTGCGTTCAAGGGCAGAATAAGGATTTTGTACATGGGGGGCAATCGATAAAATGTGTGATATATATAAATTTTAAAAGGATATGATAGAAGTATCACATTTTTTCGTTGTCAAATTCTCTAAATGTACTACTCTTCGAATTATCTACGTCCTTTTAAAAAAAATCAATTTTTTTACTTGTTCATATTATTTTTTGATTTTAAAGAAATTATGGATCAAGAATAAATATAAATTTTTTTTAAAAACTATTGATATACCGATGTTAGATTTTTAACGAAGTATATCTCATAATCATACAATCAAGTTAGAGTGAAACTATATAAGTAAGTATAATTAATTAATTTTGACAATCATATAAATTTATAACCATATTTTTTTTAGAATTAGACTGTTAAAGTAATTCTGAAACTAGGTGAGTTGAAATTTGAATTTCAATAGAATTAAAAGTTATAATAAAATTATATATGTATTGACATTTGGGAAAATAATTTTAATAAAAATTTGGGGAGCCAATTTTTAATTTTTTTATAATTTAAGGGATAATTTAATATTATATATATGTAAATATATATTTATATATTATATATAAATTTTTAAAGAATTTTGGGGGGCTACAGCCCCCAACGTTACAAGTGGGTCCGCCCCTGAGTGCGTTAATTGTATATTGGGCAAACACTATCAATTTACGTCTTCAATTTGAGGCAATGAAAATCTTCCATAGTCTCATGTTTGGCAAAAATAAATTACATTAGTTCAGCTTTCCCTTCTGGTTCACTATTGTTAAGTATATGTGTAATTAAGCTGATCTTAGCAGGGCTGATTAGTAATATGTGGTTTTATCTGATATGTAATTTAATGGTCTATGAAGAGACCACGTGTCTTCATCTGGGCAATTAGGGCTATACGTTTCTGTCATATATAAAGCCACTTATCTCATTAGCATAGTAACAGAGAGAGAGATGCGAGCGGCTGAAGTCTTAGGGTTTTGAGAGTTACTTTACCATTTGAGAGCCGAGAGCACAGATTGAGCTATGTGTGTGAGAGAAGCTTGTATGTGAGAAAGCTAAAGCTGATGAAGCTTGGATCTACACCGTTGTAATCGTTGGATTGATCAATAAGAAGTCTCCTAAGCCAGTTCCCACCGTGGACGTAGATCCAATAGGGATCGAACCACGTAAAATCTTGTGTTCTATTATTTTTGCTTTTCTGTTACTTTCTTTCATTTCTTGTTTTGATTAAATATTTTCTTTACACTGATCTTGGCACAAGTTTGTTCTGAGTAAACATAAGGTTTACGAAATCAACAAGTGATATAAGAGCAAGGTCGAGATGGGGTCAAAGTTCGATGTGGAGAAATTTACAGGCAAGAATGACTTCGGCCTGTGGAGAATCAAAATGAAAGCTCTTCTGGTTCAAAATGGACTTCAAGATGCGCTTCATGGAGGAAGAAAACCTACTGTTGCTTCGCCTGAGGGAAAAGCTAGCTCCTCCATGGATGAGAAGGTAAAACCCGAAATCCTACAAAAGGCACATAGTGCCATAATTTTATCCTTGGGTGACAAGGTTCTTAGGGAGGTAGCCAGTGAAGAGATGGCAGCAGGGATTTAGTTAAAATTGGAATCATTGTATATGACTAAATCCCTGGCAAACCGTCTCCACAAGAAGACCAAGTTGTACACTTTCAAGATGAGTCCAGGAGTGTCTCTGGAAGATCACCTCGATGATTTTAATAAAATCATCCTAGATCTTGCAAACATTGATATAACTATTGAGGATGAGGATCAAGCCATCCTCTTATTAAGTTCCATAGATAATACATATGCTAATCTGAAGGAGACCATCATGTATGGTCGAGAGAGCCTGACTTTGGATGAAGTCCAGTCAATATTACATTCTAGAGAACTACAACAGAAGTCTGAGACAAAACCTGAGGGTGGTGAGGGTCTGATTGCTCGGGGAAAAGCTGAAAGACTTGAAAACAAAAGAAATAAAAACAAGAATAAAACAAAGACTGAAGGGAAACAATTAAAATGTTTTAATTGTCATAAAGAAGGACACTTCAAAAGAGATTGTCCTGAAAGGAGATCAACTGGTGAGAATAAGTCAAAACCTGAAGGGAATGCCTCTGTTGCTGTCGATGGCTATGAGAGTTCTGATGTCTTATGTGTCTCTGAAACAGAGTCTGGGAAAGAATGGATCCTAGACTCTGGATGTTCCTTCCATATGTGCCCTTTTAAATCTTGGTTTGAAACCTTTAAGGATTTAGATGGGGGCCTTGTAATGTTAGGGAACAATAAGTTTTGCAAAGTCCTTGGCATTGGTACAATTAGATTGAAATTGCATGATGGTATGTAAAAGATTCTTAATGATGTAAGATACATACCTGAACTAAAAAGGAATTTAATTTCTCTTGGTATGCTTGATAAGTCTGGTTGTATGTTTAAGGCTCAAGCAGGAATTTTGAGTGTAATGAAGGGGTCCAGAATAGTAATGAGAGGGTTTATAAAGAATGGTTTGTACACCCTTGAGGGCAAAACTATAATTGGACAGGCTTCTGTTGCTCAAAAACCAAAGGGTAGCAAGTCTGTGCTCTGGCACAGGAGACTAGCTCATGTTAGTATGAAAGGCTTACAGGAACTCCAAAAGCAGGGAGTTCTTGGAGAGACTAACCTAGAGGAGATACCTTTCTGTGAAGATTGCATATTGGGAAAATCCACTAGGGCTAGTTTTAAGGTCAGTACTCATAACACTAAACATTGTCTTGATTATGTGCATTCTGATTTGTGGGGACCTGCAAGGGTCAGCTCCCATGGTGGAGGAAACTATTTCTTATCAATTATTGATGATTTTTCTAGGAAGGTTTGGGTGTATATTATTAAACACAAGAGTGACACCTTTGAAAAATTCAAACAATGGAAGACTTTAGTTGAAAACCAGGTTGGGAGAAAGGTTAAGAAACTGAGAACTGATAATGGGCTGGAATATCTATCAAATGAATTTAATAACTTTTGTCTGAAAGAAGGGATAGCTAGGCATAAGACAGTTAGAAAAACCCCACAGCAGAATGGTCTTGCTGAAAGAATGAATAGAACAATTCTTGAAAGGGTCAGGTGTATGCTGTCTATTGCCAAGTTACCAAAAACTTTCTGGGCTGAGGCAGTTAATACTACTGTCTATCTTATAAATAGAAGTCCATCCTCTGCCATTAACCTGAAAACACCTCAAGAATTGTGGTTTGGTAAACCCTCAGATTATAGTAATCTGAAGATATTTGGATGTACAACTTATGCACACATTAAAACTGAAAAATTAGAACCCAGGGCTGTTAAATGTATTTTTATAGGATATCTTGAGGGAACCAAAGGATATAAGCTATGGGTTCTAGAACCAGGAAAACAAAAGTGCATAATTAGTAGGGATGTGACTTTTAATGAGTCACAAATGGCTATGACATCACTGGAAAATGAGTGTCCAGGAAATAAATCTGCTATTGATAGAGTGCAGATTGAGGTGGAGCCATCACTGGAGTCCATTGATGATACAGACCAAACACGTGGAGATAACTCAAAACCCAATCTGGAACAAGCTGGGCAGATAAGTCCCAGGTCTTATAACCTTGTAAGGGATAGACCTAAAAGGAATATTAAACTCCCTCTTAGATATACACAAGCTGACCTCACTGCTTTTGCATTCTCTGTTGCCCAAGAAATAGAAGAGTCAGAACCAAGGTTTTACAAAGAGGCAATGAGAAGTCAAGATTCTAAAAAATGGCTTTTTGCTATGCAAGAAGAAATTGAATCTCTTAATAAAAATAAAACTTGGGACTGGGTGATTAAACCTGGAAATGTCAAACTTATAGGATCTAAATGGATTTATAAAAGGAAGGAGGGAATCCCAGGGGTAGAAGAACCTAGGTACAAAGCTAGGTTAGTTGCTAAGGGTTTCACACAACGGGAAGGGGTTGACTTTAATGAAATTTTCTCTCCTGTAGTGAAGCACAGCTCTATAAGACTAATTCTGGCTTACACTGCTTATCATGAATTATTTTTAGAACAATTGGATGTCAAAACTGCTTTCTTGCATGGTGAGTTGGAAGAAACCTTGTATATGCAACCACCAGAAGGATTTAATAATAAAATTGATGAAAATCATGTGTGTTTATTAAAGAAATCCTTGTATGGTTTAAAGCAATCACCATGGCAATGGTATAAAAAATTTGACACTCATATGACGCAAAATGGTTTCAAAAGAAGTAATTTTGATAGCTGTGTATACTTTATGGATTTTGAAGGATGCATTGTTTATCTCTTGCTGTATGTTGATGATATGCTTATTGCTTGCAAAGATAAATTGCTAATTGAGCTTGTTAAAGAAATCCTTAAGTCAGAATTTGAAATGAAAGACCTTGGACCAACTAGGAAAATATTGGGTATGGAGATAATAAGAAATAGGAATGAAAAACTGCTTCTATTGTCTCAAAGAACATATCTTTTAAAAATCTTGAAAAGATTTGGAATGGAGTCTGTTAAAACTGTGTGTACTCCATTAGGACAACACTGTAAGTTGTCCATCACTCAAGCCCCTCAAACTAATGAAGATAAAGAGTTTATGATGAAAATACCATATTCAAACATGGTAGGCAGTCTGATGTATGCCATGGTCTGCTCCAGACCAGACTTGGCATATGCTGTTAGTGTTGTTAGTAGGTTTATGACAAATCCTGGAAAACAACATTGGCATGCTTTGAAAGGGGTTTTTCAATATCTCTCTGGTTCTTCATGTTTAGGTTTAAGTTTTGGAAAAACTGTTGAAAAGGGAAAGGAAATTTGTGGCTATGTGGATTCTGATTTTGCTGGTAATATAGATACTAGGAAATCATTAACTTGTTATATTTTTACTGCATATGGTGGTGCCATAAGTTGGAAATCCAACTTGCAATCAGTTGTAGCCCTGTCTACAACTGAGGCTGAATATATGGCTTTAACAGAGGCCATAAAAGAGGCAATTTGGTTAAAAGGGATCTCCAATGAATTAGGAATTTTTGATGGAAATATTACAATTAATTGTGATAACCAAAGCTGCATTCATCTAGCAAAAAACCAGGTTTTTCATGAAAGATCAAAACACATAGACATCAGATTGCATTTTGTAAGGGATATAATAGCTGGTGGTGAAGTGAAGGTGGAGAAAATACCAACTGAAGACAATCCATCTGATATGCTGACCAAGTCCTTGCCCAAGCAGGGATATAATAGCTGGTGGTGAAGTGAAGGTGGAGAAAATACCAACTGAAGACAATCCATCGGATATGCTGACCAAGTCCTTGCCCAAGCAGAAGTTTACATATTGCATGGACCTTATCAACATGACCAGGAGCTGGAACAAGAGTTAGGAGTGGGAACTGGCTTAGGGAGGAAGCTGCCGGCCTAAGGAGGATGCCAATTGACTTAGGAAGGAAGCTGTAAGGAAGATCATATTAATCACAAGGTGGAGATTGTTAAGTATATGTGTAATTAAGCTGATCTTAGCAAGGCTGATTAGTAATATGTGGTTTTATCTGATATGTAATTTAATGGTCTATGAAGAGACCACATGTCTTCATCTGGGCAATTAGGGCTATACGTTTCTGTCATATATAAAGCCACTTATCTCATTAGCACAGTAACAGAGAGAGAGATGCGAGCGGCTGAAGTCTTAGGGTTTTGAGAGTTACTTTACCATTTGAGAGCCGAGAGCACAGATTGAGCTATGTGTGTGAGAGAAGCTTGTATGTGAGAAAGCTAAAGCTGATGAAGTTTGGATCTACACCGTTGTAATCGTTGGATTGATCAATAAGAAGTCTCCTAAGCCAGTTCCCACCGTGGACGTAGATCCAATAGGGATCGAACCACGTAAAATCTTGTGTTCTATTATTTTTGCTTTTCTGTTACTTTCTTTCATTTCTTGTTTTGATTAAGTATTTTCTTGACACTGATCTTGGCACAAATTTGTTCTGAGTAAACATAAGGTTTACGAAATCAGCAACTATCATTGGAATCGATTCGAACGTTTTCTTGGGAACCAATGCTAAAATAATGTGAAGTTTCGGATGCAATTTGTACGCTGAATCCCCATGTCTAAAGCTTTCTGAATATGATACCTCAGACTCTGCTTCTGGCTCAATGCATTGGGAATTAGTTTGATTGCTTTCTTGTGAAAGAAACCCAGAACTCGCACCTTTTTCATGTCTGAAATATAAAAAATTAAAACATAATTATTCAAGGAATGACATCAAGTATAAACAAATTGTTGAAGTCAAAATTAGTATTTAAATACCTGAGGAAGACTCTGTTTAGGTAAAACCGAACAGAGTGAGCCAAAGTCTGGAAACAGAGGCCAAGAGGAGGCCAGCAAAAAGTTTAAATCTGAACACATGGCATCATATTATGTTGTAGCTTGAATCAAGTATAAATAATATATTTAAAAAAAAAAGATGTTCAACCTTCTCTCCCATCACTTCTTTTATTAAAGCAACATCACTTGAAAGTCCGTGCATGATGTATCCAATAATCAGTCCGAAAACGAATGTTAGTTAGTTGAGATTAAGATGGCACAACATAAGTCCGCATGGAACAAATATATAAATCATTGGCAAGATTTTGTCATTAATTTCCCTGATCATGTGCGTGTCATCAAGATCACTTCAACCCAAGTTTCTATAAGTTATCATCATGATTGTCCAGACTCAATAGACTAGAAAGACTTAATTATATAAATTAGTTTTGGTAAGATGGCATTAAACAAAGTAGAATTATTTACCTCGTTCTTCCAGTCTGTTCGAGAGGTGACCCACAATAAGATGAGAGTGTATGACAGTGCCTCCTATCATCCCAGACCATATTCCCTACACCAAAATATATTTTTAGCAATTTCTATTACATATTTTTGGGGTAGAAAACTCCAATAAAAGAAATCCTTAATGGTACCTAATTAGTTAGCATAAATAAGACATGGGTAGAAGATTTGGAAAAATTTAGTACTAATAATATTTCAAGCCCAGACAATGAATTAAGCCAATCATTTTCTTATATATGGATGTACATTGATCAATTTCTGCCTGCATGATGGGATTAGGGATTGCAAAAGGATCAACTATTGAAGAATCTGAAGCAGATATGGCAGGTTGGGGAGCAAATAGATCAATCTCAATCTGCACAAATGGTACTAACAGTTAGTGCAGAAGAAGGGTCCATAGAACAACAGTTATGTTATAGCACTAGTACTTGCATAATTATAATACATGCATTTTTACCCAAACCTGAAATTAGTTTTTGAAATTCCTTTGAATGCAGCAACCCATTTATCCTAACAAGAGTTCATTTCATTTATTCCATTTATCCTGAAATAGGTTTCACTTGCATACAAACCTATTTCATTTATTCCATTTATCCTAACAAGAAACAAGTGGAATTCTAAATTAAACATTTCAGACGTTTTGCAAGTAATGCACACAAGTAATGCACACAAGGCTGACTCACACCAGTCTCTGTCCCGGATAAAGCTACTAGATAATCATCTAAAAAATATTAAAAAAATTGAGTTAGATATATAATAAAATAAGTTAGATAGATATTACAAAAATATTTCATGTTTTAAACTTACTTTCAAACTGCATCAACTCAATGTATTCTTCTAACTCCTGGATGTCAACAGGTTTGATCCATAACCAATTTTGGGTGCAAATAAGAGTTTCAACAAACTCTGGAGACAATGAACTCCTAAAAGGATCCAAGATGTGTCCTCCAGTACTAAATGCAGACTCCGAGGCAACAGTGGAAATTGGGGTGGCTAACACATCACGTGCTACTTCAGCAAGAACGGGATAATTGGCAGTATTAACTCTCCACCAATCCAAGATATCAAAACTAGGTGATTTTACTGCACGTTCATCCGACAAATACTTATTTAGTTCTGATCTAAACTTCATAAACCCATGTTGCTCAAGATATTTATCTAACTTCATGTCCAATTTACTCGAGCTGCTAGAAGAAGTAGAAGTAGTGCTTGGCCTCCTTTGAGTCACAATATAACTCTCCCTACTAGCCACACGAAATCTGCTATACTTCTTAATTAAGCGGCTTAACAAGAGTTTGACTTTGGCCTCTATCTTATCCGCTAAGTTATCCCCTTTGCATTGTTCCAACCAAAATCTCAATGACACCATTTTGTAACGTGGATCAAGCACATGAGCAACGTATATCAACAACTTGAACCTATCTATATTACCCCAATACTTTTCACAATTTTCTTTCATATTTTTTCCCATGGTCCTAGTGATGCTATCATCACTCGTGCACATATCATTTATTGTATTTTCAATTGTGCACAATTCCTGGAAATATACATTAGTCATCACATACAAAGAACCATAAATGTTCAATGTGACATCGTAAAAGATTTTCAGCAATCTACAAAAATCTGTGTTTTTTTCTAATCATCATTATTGGGGTTCATGAAATCATGATCCACATACATAAAATAGCGCTCAAAGGCTTTTTTGCGTTTTATAGCGGTACTCAACATCAACTATGTGGAATTCCATCTAGTGGAAACATCCTTTCGCTAATATTTTCCTCTAATGTACAAGCCTTGAATTTTAAAAATCTCGACAGTGAAGACTTCATATATTTGATGGCTTCTCTAATCGTTGATATTAAATATTTAACATCTTCCAAACCGTCATTAACAATCAAATTCAGTACATGGGCAGCACACCGCATGTGAAGAAACTCACCATTTAATATGGTAAAATCACTATCCATTATCCTCCTCTTCATATAATCAACACCAACATCATTAGAGGAGATGTTATCAATGGTGATGGTTAAAATCTTATTAATATCTCAATCAAGTAAGCCCAAGTTTAACACTCTCCCAATATTTTTTCCCCTACAGTTCAGAATTTGACAAAACTTTAGTATTTTCTTATGCAATACCCGATTGCAATCAATAAAATGTGCAGTAATGCACATGTAGTTCACATTTTAAACCGATGTCTAGGTATTGGTGGTTAAACAAATTCTTTGATCCTCTAATAATTTCTTTAGCTATATCTTCTCTTCATCATACAACTTCATACAGTCCCATTTTAGAGTGGTTCGAGATGGTAAAACAAATCAAGGCTTTAGATCAGCTACATACTCAATAAGCCCTTTGTACTCTACTAGTCTAAAATATAATTCACACCTAATAAAAAATTTAGTGGTAGACACCCTAAGTTTTTCAGCATCATAGTTGACTAGACCTAGTGAACTTGGGCTACATGTTTTTCCCTTTGCATTCCTATTACTACTAGAGGATTTACTTTTTCCAGGACATTTACAGTAAAGAAGGGATTTTTCACATGTATAATAAAGGTGGTGATTCATAGAAGAAGCATCGTCCTTGTAATGACAATTAAACAATTTATCACAATATTTGCATCAAGCTTTTGGTTCATCAGGGTCAATAGGTAACACTTTCTCAAAGTGTTCCCAAGAAACCGATTGGTTACTAGATATTTTCCTAGATTTTTTAGGTACAAGTGGAACGGAACGAGTATGTGTGGCTGAATGGGATGGAAAACTCCCATGCTCCTCCACATCTACTAGAAAAGAGAAGGAGTCACTATTAATCCCTTCAGTCGTACTAAGATTCCAACTTGTAGAATTTTATTCCATCTGTTATTGAATAACAAAACACAACAAATCAAATCAAACCAAACCATATAATTAAGTAAAAAATCATGTACAACTTTAATCATGGATATTTTCAGCAAACAATACAAGTCCATAATTTAAGCATGGATATTTTCAGCAAACAGTACAAATCAATACAAAAACCCAAGTTAATTATAGGGTTTTGCCTCTTTGAAGTTTTCTGTTATGTGTAAATGATATTTTGTTTCTTCTATTTGGTTGTTTTTCAATTTTTTGTGGGTTGATAGAGATTGCAAGTCTTAATTAAGGATCATCACCTTCTTTTTCTTTCTTTTTGAAGCTGTTCGATAAGTTGGTATTTTAATTTACACCAATTTGAGAATCATTACTTTTTATAATTTTTATATGAATAAATTAAACTATGAAAGAATGATAATCAGAAGATGATGAATGATATCTTTGTTATATTTTTAGCTAGGCTTACTAACTGCATGCAACCCATGAGCAACCTCTCTCTGTCCTAATTTCATTCATGTTATAATTATCATGGGACATCTTCATTTTGATTGAGATATTAATTAATTAATTACGATGTTTTCTTTTTTATGGATATTTTCAGCAAACAATACAAATCTATTCAAAAACCCATAAAACACTCTTAGTTCACTCCACCTCCATTTATGTGCTTGGTTCCTATTCATTGATGTTCCATTTACTTGATACAGTGCATGTTGATTTCACAATCATGAGTTCATACAAAATGAATTCAACTAGGCAGTTGTGACGACCCATAATTTTGGACTTTATTTTATTTAAATTAATTAATTATTATAAGAGTGATAAATGTATTTTATTTAATTAAGCACTTGAAGTTGAGTTTAAAATTGAACTTTAGAAGTATGGCTTAGGAAATTGGGCCAAAGTGGAGTGGTAAAGCCTTAAGCCCATAAGATTGATCCATAGTCAACCAAGCCCATATAAGAGACACAAGTTACTCTTAGAAAAATTTTAGTGAGTCTTCAAAGACTAATAGGTAAAAAGAGAAAAGACTAATAGTTAGAGGGTTGACTAGTGGGTTTCTTCGAGAAAAAAATGTTGGAACTAAGATGAATTTTTCTCATCACTTGGAGGGCATGATGCCATGGGATGTAAGAAGGAAAAGCAACTCTTCCAATTGAGTTTCCCTAGGTGACTTGACTTGTGTTAGCTGTTGTAAGAAGTGGAAGATTTGTGTGTAAGGAAAATCCCTTGGAGGATGTGTGACAAGTGACAAGTTGTGATGTTGTGTCATTGGGAAGAGAAATGTTGGCTTGAGAAAGAAGGGATATACATATGAAGGGAAGCCAACTTGCTCACTTGGAGTTTCCCAATGTGAATTCCTTGACATGACAAAAAGGAGGTAGAGTGTAAGAGCATCTTTGAAAAAAGGTGTGACAAGGACATATGAAGACTTACTGAAAATTTGAGGAAGTGAGTATGCGTAGGAGAAGAAAAAAACAAGAGGAAGTCAAGCCAACTTTACTTTGAGTTTTCCTATGTAAGCCTCACTTTTGATGTGATAAAAGTAGATGTGGTATAAAAAAATCCTTAGAGATATGTGTTGACTTGTAAGGACATGATGATGGTAAGTGAAGTGACTATTTTTGGAGAGAAAGAAGGCTATGAATGAGGAAACAAGAGTGAGCAATTCTCACTTTATTTCTCCCAAGAAGATCACATAATATCTAGAAGGAAGATTTGTGTAAGAAACCTTGGAGGAAGTGTTTGACAAAGTGGGGATTGAGTTGCTTGCAAGCAAGCATAGGGATTTGTACCCTTGAGGAGGTTTCGACTAAGCTTGGTTTTGGAGGGAAGACCAAGTCTTTGAGTGCTTTTCCCTAGGCAATTGTGTAAGAAATATTGGGGAAAGTGTTTGACAAGTGAGATATGTGTAAAAACTCTTTGGAGAGAAAGAGATGAGTTTCAAATGGTGCTAGAAATGGGTTAGCCAAAAGTTGTATGCCCATTTTTCCAAAATGTGATCTTGAAATCTTAGAGTTTGACTTGTGAGGCGATTGGTGAGTATGTGAAGAGTGGCATGAAAGAAAATAAAGGGTTTGAACCCTTGCCATGCCTGGGCTATAGGAGAGAAATGGAGGGGGAAGCTTCCATCCTAGTATCACCTAGACTAGGTGTGAGTGTACCCTAGTGATGGAAGTCAATCAAAAGGGTCTTTGTGCCGCTCCTAAATTCCCCTTAGAATAAATACGGGAATTGAGGCGTCGATATGCTGACAACACGGGTCATGCACCCTCAACGTCAAGTGCTAAATGTGTAAACACGTTACATGCATAAATAAAAGCAGCAGATATTTGAGGTCAATATCTAAGTACCATAATTTTTAGAATTATTTTACAAACTAATTTACCACACATTCTCCAACAGGAGATTTAATACAGTCATTTGAATTATAAATTAAACAAATACATATTTATAAAAAGGGAAAAACAATTTATAATAAGAATACTTCAACAGCAGAGTCGCCTCCTCAAGCTCAGCCCCTACAAAACTCTACATCAAAAAATCTACGATACCAAAATGACATCGCAGGTAAGTACAATCCAACCAAACCACAAGATATAAAATATACTAATGCAACAACAACAACATCACTCATGAATATGATACTGTATGCAGGAAGCTTAAAATCATCTTCCTCAAAATAAATAAAATAACACATGCCAAAATCCTATTTTGGTCCATAATAAAATTCCAATAAAATCATCTATCATTTTCCAGAAAAAGATATCAGAAAATCCAATCATAGCGGGCGTTACGTATTGCCGTCCCCGATATGATAAACACACAACACCAATCATAATGGGCGTTACGTATCACTGTCCCCATTATGACTCATACACACTCATTTTATAGCGGGCGTTACGTATCGCCGTCCCCGATATGAAATACACACCTAATGACCATAACGGGTATTACGTATCGCTATTCCTGTTATGTCATTCACACATTGTTAATTATAATGAGCGTTACGTATCGCCATCCCTATTATGACTTACACACACAATGACCATAACTGGCGTTACATTTCGCCGTCCCTGTTATGTCATTCACACCTACTGATTATAACGGGCGTTACATATCGCCGTCCCCATTATGACTCAGTCAAAAACTATTAAAATCCATAAACCCAATAATCAAAATCTCATATTAAAATCCAACGCCAAATATCTATATGATCAAGCGTGTAATTACACAATGTAAACCACAATACACAAAATAACCAATAATTAATAAATTCTAACATCAACCAATAAATCCCAATATCAAACAAATACAATATTTGTCATTGCAAAAATATATTTAAATCTTAAAGTTTATTTAGAAAGTACTTACACGAGTAAAAATGTGAATTTTTGAACAAACGCCAATCCGCAGCGTTCACGGCGAGTCACTTTGTACATTGGGCTAGAATGCTCAGTTTGACACCAAAATTTAGGAAAATACTCATTGGAAGGTAAGAAATCTCATGGAGGTGATAGTGTGGCGGCACAACCATCGGAAGGTGGCGAATTGGGCTCAAAATGGGTGGAAACCTATTTTCGGGTTTAGGGTTGTACAGGGAAGGTGGGGTATGTATGGAGAAATTGAGTTAGGGGGATGACCAGCTCGGGTAGGGGAGTGGTTTGGTGGCAGATGTGAGATGCACGATGGCCATACGGCGGCGCGGCGAAGAATAAGCCATTTGAAAACCCATTTCGGGTGGAGGAGCAAACGGCGGAGCTGGGTGGTTCTAGGTGGTGGGTTATGTTCACCTGAGTGAGGGAAGGTTGCTGGTAGGTTGACGAAGCCATGGGTGGCCGGCGGTGGCCGAAAAACGTAGGAAAAGCTAAGAACTCATTTTCGAGTAGTGGTTTTTCGAGTAGGAAAAACCATTGGACTCGCCAGCGTGAGGGGGTGCGTTTGGGCTAGGTGGTGTCGCCGAATAATGGCCGACGACAGTGCTGGGGGAGGAGGGAGAAACGGGCGAGAGATGAAAGGGAGAATGGGTGTCGCGCGGTTGGTGGGGAAAAAAAGCAGAGAGAAAGAAAAAAGAAAGAAAATAAAAAAAAGAAAAAAAAGAAAAAGGAAATAAAAGCCTACTACAAATAAGAGCACAATAAATTAAATAAAAGTCGACTTGAAATACTACAATTCAATATCAATAAAATATTTAAAGTCCAACAATAAACTAATTTAATTTAAAGAACACTTTAAATATAAAACACTAATTAATATTAAGAAAGCACATCAAATAAGATCACATAATAAAATAAAAGAATTTAATTTCAATCATTAAAATAATTATTTCACATTAAAATAAATAAAGAAAGCAACGTAACTCAATATATAAATATAAAAACAACGTAAAACTAATATTAACTATCTAATAGTTCAAATAAATATTTTAATCAAATAAAACACAACCAATAATATTATTAAAATAAATTAAAATAATCAATAACGAGAATAAAATAATATGTAAAAATATACGTAAATCTGGGATCTCACAGTCTTTCAACCCATCAAGTGTCACTCCTAGAGCTAGGGAAATGAGTGGCTAGAAGCCTAGTTTTTCCTCTTGGCCGAATGGCCTAAGTCTTGTTTTTTCCTCACATGGTTTTCTCTCATTTTTCCTAAAGAGACTCATGGCCACTCTAGTCTCTCAACTCTCTTTACTTTTCTTCACACTTTCTTACCTTCCAAACAAAATTTCCTAGCAAGATCAATGGTTTTCTTCAAAAGTTTTATGAAAACTACTACTTTGAAAGTAAGTGATCTTTTATCTCAACTATTTATTTTCTTCCAAACAAAGATCAAAGGAGCTTCTTTCTAAAAATATTTTATAACCATGGTCCTAAATATTTTTCTTGAGCTTGCATGAAAGAACTAAATTTTTTGGTTCTATTTTATAAAGGAAATGAAATATGTTTTTGGAAAAATAACCCTCTTTGAATCTCAAAAATGATTTCCTCCTGAGCAAGCTTTTTTGTTTATATAAAACAACTATTTTTCTAAGTTTAATCGTGTTGTTATTTATATATTTTTAGATTTTCCTCGCTTTATACTTGGAGCATTTGTAAGTACATTCTTACCTTAACTTTAGCATCACTTGCATGTGTGAGTTGAACTCATGATTATGAAGTTTTGCTCTCTTGTTTGCCTTGTTTGATTAGTGAGATTATTATGTAAAGCTTTGCTCTTTTGTTGACTTGTTTATTTGGTGAGTTTATTATGTGCTCTTGAAGTATTGTTAAGATGTTGTGATAGGTTTTTAATCTAAGATGTTATTGTGAAAATATAGTTGTTTCTTGTTGGAAGTATGAAAAGAAATGTCCTATAGCGATTTCGAGTTAGTGCATGTGGAAGGATAGTTTGAACTTGTGTTGATATTGCTTTGATCTATGGTTTGACTTGTATGTTTGGAGAGTTAGTATATTTTTCTAAGTATTGTGGGGAGGATACTTTAGGTTTTAATCTAAGCCATAATTGTTGGAATATAATGATTATTTTATTGGAAGAATGTAAGGAATATGCCAAGGTAAATTCGGTAAGTGGATCTTTATCTTACCCTAACATTCTATGTATATGTTTATAATGATTGATGGATGCTTGGTGATGTTAGGTTAGTCATTTAAAGAAATACTTGGTGCATTTTTGGTTGAAAAACCCATGTTTAGATAAGGTGTTATTTTTAGGCTTGAAATTGTATTATGTTGGAGAATGTAGTCATTTTGTGGAAAAGGAAATAAAGAATATCCATATAATATTTGGTAACAAGTGTATGACCATGATAAGGTTTTTGGGTTGAAAAAGTTTGACTTGGTGTATATGTATATTTCGGCTCTGAAGGTTTTAGGGTTAAGATTTTCAACTATTCACTCATGAGATGACTTTGTATTGGAAATTTGGAGATTTTTGAAATATGAAACTAGTAGAACCTAATAGCATAAGTTTCAGATTTTTATACGGGATCAAGTGTGGTAATTATTTTGGTGACAAGGGGTAAAAAATAATTTAATCTAAAGGCTTTACGGTTCGGTCAAGGCCTCTTTGAGGTGTTGAGAATTGATTATTTTATTGAGGCATGTTAGAGTACCTAGAGGAAGTAAGATGAGGAAAATACTAAGTTGAGGGGGATGGTCGAGTGCTTGTTTTTCCTTTGTTAAATTATTTGTTATGCCCTTTTAAATGTGATGATGTTATGAGGTGGTTTGGCTAGGGATAAACATGATATTGTGTGTGCTTGTACACGCCCCATGAACCACGTGTTTAGCATAAAGAGTTGTATGTCCCATGCATGAAGCATGAAAAATTATGTTTTGATGTCAACATGTTTTCGAAAGAAAAAAAAAAGAATTAAAGTTTTGATAAGAACTCTAAAGGCTGGGATGGGGTAGTGTCCCAGTAAAATTCTCTGTTCACTTAAGAGTGTTTAAAGCTGAGTGAAAGCCCATACGTCGACGAAGAACATCCGGCGGACCATGTATGGCTCCTTTAGGGATTTCGGAGCGTGGTAGCACCTAATGCTAGTGGGTGCATTTGGCCGGTGTTAGATTTTGGCTTATCGATATCTATATCTAAAAGAAATGTAGTCACTCGAAGAGTGATCAATCACTGAGTGATGAAAAGCAAAAACGTATAATGTAGCCACTAAGGTTTGATACAGTCATCGGGTGCTACGGTAAATAGCGAGGAACACATGATGCATAAGGAAATCGTGAGGTGTCCACTCTGAAGTTTTGATAAGAGCGGCTTTCGAGCCCTAAGTATGATCTGTATCTGTATCTGAATCTGCCTGATCTATAAATGGCGCCTAAGATAAGAATAAAAGAATACGAAAAGTTTTTTGAAGAAGGGTTTTAAGTATGAGTCTGAAGAAAGAAGTTTTTGTTAAAATCTTTTTTATGAAAAGCAAGCATGTGAATTAAGACTAAAGAAAAGTCAAGTTTTTTTTTTTAAGTTTGCATGAGCATATGCATCTGCAAAGTCATTGGTCGCATATGCATAACGTATGATTTTGTTTGGTGTTTACTTTCGCATTCCTGTAATGTTTTTGTTACGATAATTTTGTACCTACTGAGATTTCTCGAAATATCATCCCTTTAATTTTCAACTATCAATTCTCTTTGGGGTAATAGGAGTGGTTGCAGGCGACGGTGGATTCCACGAGTATGAATCCCCTAGAGACTCCTCAGACCTCTGAGGGCCCTACGGAGTATACCCTTTCGATGTTATGATACAAGTTATGACTTGGTAATTTGGAGTACATTGGATATTTCCTGTGTATTGGGAATATTGCTATTTTGTGAAAATTTGATACAGTATGAAGTTGTGTATAAAGTTTAATTTTGGGATCTATAATTTTGTTATACCATGTGACGTAAGGCAAATGATGAGACTTTGTCTAACTTTAGACTTGCTTGACCTTTTTTACTACAAAATTTTCTATTCGCCACTTTTAATTTTAATACATGTGCAAATTTAAGTAAGAACGAGGGGTGAACTTCCCTGTGCTATTTATCTCCGACGTCCCAGTGTGCGCCCGATCCCAAGCGTGGACAAGGGCGTCGACAGTAGTATACATTGATAAATTCTAGCCTATTTAATCTTCAATTATACTCTCTTGCTTCTGAAGAAAGACATGCATATCATGTGTAAATCAACAAAACCAGGACTAGGAAAAGAATCCTAATAAACTACATTAAAACAAAAGATTGAGATAGAAACAGCTAAACAAGCAAACTTTTGGTGTTGTGACTGAGAAGTAAATTTGGGTTTAAATCTTTCTCTGTAAATCTTTCCTAGCCAACAGAGTAGAGGCTACAGGGAAGGCAGTGGGTAAGAAACAAAATACA
The DNA here is from genome assembly GCA_036898215.1 of Platycarya strobilacea. Classification (NCBI taxonomy): domain Eukaryota; kingdom Viridiplantae; phylum Streptophyta; class Magnoliopsida; order Fagales; family Juglandaceae; genus Platycarya; species Platycarya strobilacea. Next base: position 58,431,445 of record CM072550.1, read on the forward strand.
CACACTAATCCACTAATAGTAACTTTGAGTGGTACATTTGGAAAAGCAGAGTAGCAACCCCTAGATTATATGATATCATTTCTGCCTACCCATAAAACCCTAGAATCAACTTGGGTTTTTACCTTCAACAAGTCCATTCCTAATTATCGCATGGTTATAGGGAGGGGAGAGAAAGAGAGAGAGAGTACTGAAAAAGTGTGATGTGAGAATGACAAGCTTTGCGACGGAGATCCGATGACAAAGATTTGACGACGAAGATTAGTTTGGAGACAGCAAAGGGTCACAGACGCTAGGGTTTCTATGCAGACAGAGTGAGAGTGAGAGAGAGGTGAATGAGTCGTCGAGCCCGCGGGGGAGGCGGGTAAGAGGCAAAAGCTTTTTAAATGGCGTCGTTTTCAGTAAAGCCGGATATCGGTTTTAAGAAGCAGGTTCTGGATTAATATCGGTACCTGGCCCATATATATCCGGTTTACAAAAACACGGGTATTTGGCCCGTATTATGTGATCTGGAAACCGGATTTAGAATCCAGGTATCCGGATACTAATCCTGGCCAGGTAAAATCCAACCCATATAAATAGCCCTATTATTTATAACACTCTTCCCATTGCCACAACCATGACACCCCACCTATAATACATATCTATGAAGTTTGTCCCTTTGTTAAGTAAAAATACACCCACTTCATTATAATATCTATATCTGATTTTAATTTCACTGCAGGTATCACATCCTCGATCTATGTCGTTACTTATGACACCCCCAAATTCCTTTTAAAATAACACGGGAATCGAGGCGTCAGGATGATGACAACACGGGTCACACATCCCAACGACAAGTGTCAAACGTGTGTGCACACGTGACATAAATAAAATATAGGTCGTAGCGGATAATAAAATCAATAACTAGGTACCAGAATTTTTAGAAATATTTTACAAACCAATTTAATATAAACTCTCTAACAGGAGATTTAATACAATCATCCGAAATACAAATTAAACAAATACATATTTATAAAAAAGGAAAAATAAATTTCCCGAGATAGCAATTAATATTAATATCACCTCAGCGGCGGAGCCGTCTCCTCAGGCTCAACCTCTTCATAATCTGTATCAAAAAAAAAAAACTACGACGCTAAGATGATATCGCAGGTAAGTACAATCCAAACAAATCCAAGACAATAAATACATTAATGCCATAACAACAACCATGAACAAATTACCATATGCATGAGGCTTAAAATCATCTTCCTCAAAATCAATAAAATAACCACACGCCAAAATCCCATTTGGCCCAAAATAAAACTCCAGTAAAATCACCCATCGTTTTCCCAAAAAATGATGACCATAAATCCAATAAAACCATAACCATTTTCCCGAAAAATGGTCCACATAAAACCAATAAACACAACCCACCACTTTCCCAGAAAATGGCCTAAACATCCGTTTTATTAACCGTATGCACCATGATCATCCCTAGGAACCATCCGCACACCCTGAGTATCATCATCACACCGAAGGTAACGACCCCGCATGTGACTTCAGAACGGGCGATGCCTAGCTAATCGCGCCCAGCACGTACCATGACCAGGCATCCCCTAACTCCCGCCAGTAGAGGAGCCACAGAGTCGGCACGAGAGCGTTATCATCCCGTCCGATCCGGTTGTCACCCAACGACGACCCAGGAGACGTTACTCAGTATATTCCGCTCCCGAGCGACCAGAGGAGCTCCACCGGGATAATGCCCCATCTCGACTTGGGGTCGTAATACACATGCACCCGAAACCATAAATACAATAAAAACTCAATTTTCATTTCCAACACATGAATATGCGCGTAAATACACAATGCGGATGACCATGCACCAAATAACCAACAACTCATAATTTACGACAATAACCAACTACAATATTTGTTGATGCCAAAAATATATTTAAATCTTAAAATTTATTTGGAAAATACTTACAGCGATTAAAACGCATATCCTTGAGTAGACGCCATTCCGCAACGCTCGCAACGGTCATTTGTACATTAGGCTAAAGTGCTCGGTTTGATACCAAAATTTAGAGAGATACTCTTTGAAGGGTGGGGAATCTCATGGAGGTGGTGGTGTGACGGCACAATCATCGGAAGGTGGCGGATTGGGGTCAAAGTGGGTGAAAACCCATTTTCGGGTTTGGGGTTGTACCGGGAAGGTGAGGCAACGGTTGGAGAAACTGAGTTAGGGGGATGACCAGCTAGGCGAGGGGAGTCTTTTGGTGGCTGTGGTGAGGCCTACGGTGGCCAGACGGCGGCGCGGCGAAGAACGACCCGTTTAAGACCCATTTCGGGTAGAGGGGGTAACTGGCGGCGACGGGTGGCTACCGACGGTGGGTTATGCTCACCGAAGGGTGGGGAGTCTAGTGGTGGTGGTCGGAGGTAGGCCTGTTCATCCGGGCCTGGTTGTACCCGGCCCGGTTTGAAATTTTAATAAATTTCTTAATATTTTAGTTATTTTTTTTCAAAAACATTGAAGAAAATTTTAAATCCGGGTTCCGGATTTGGGAATCCGGAACCCGGATGAACACCCCTAGTCGGAGGCCAAGGGGTGGCCGGCGGTGGTCGGAAACTGCAAGGGAAGCAAAAATAGCCATTTCGGGTAGGGGGCTGTGTAAGGGCGGTGGGGTGGCCGGTGGTGACACCACCGGTGCCGTTGAACTTGCCGACGTGTGAGGAGGCTGGCGGTGTGGGCGGTGTCTCCGGTGGGTGGCCGACGGCGGCCCTGGGGGAGGAGGAAGAAGCAACGGAAGATGAGAGGGAGAGAGAGAGTGCACAGGTTGGGGGGGTCTGGGGCCGACTGCGCAGGAAAAAAAGGAGAAAAAAAGAAAAAGAAAAAGAAAGAAGAAAGAGAAAAAGGAAAAAGAAGGAAAAAGGGATTCAACTAGAAAAACACAATAAATAAAATAAAAGCCAGTCAAATACTACAATCTAATATCAATAAAATAAAATATTTAAAGCCTACCAATAAAAATAAATTAAACCCAAGCGCAATATTAAAAATAAAACAATAATTAATATAATGAAAGCAGATCAAATAAACTCACATAATAAAATAAAGGAATTAATTTCCAATCATTAAAATAATTAACTCACATTAAAATAAATAAGAAAAGTAATGTAACTCAATATTAACTAATTAATAGCTCAAATAAATATTTTAAACAAATAAAATACAACTAATAATATTATTAAAATAAATTAAAATAATTAATACCGAGAATAAAATAACGTGTAAAAATACACGTAAGTCCGGGATCTCACATTACTAGTTGCGAACTTCACTAATTATCTGTTTGAGCATAATTGTATATCGTGATATCTCGATATTTGAGATATATTAAATAATTTAAATATAAAACACAGCCAGATTTGGAAGGTATGTGATGTTGGGGTAAGATAGTTCAAAGAGGTGGGCGTAGCCAATTAGGCATTTGTCTAGCCAAGCAATTGGAGGTCTTGAAGATGTATTGAGAAAGAGAGATGCATGCACAACGTCTTTGTAAGGGAAGCTGACATTGAAAATAAGAATCTTAATTATTATTTCCATTTTATTCTAAAAAAATAAATATCTTGGCTTGTTAGTTTGCTTAAGTATATATGATTTAATCCCTTTGGAAAGAGGATCTCCACTTTTGAAGTGGAAGATGACGCTACTCTTTTATTAATATTATCTCGGATGAAACTTTGTATTTGGTATTTCATAATTGAGATTATATAGCATTTATTTGTTGTACTTATAGCTATTTTATATAAAATTGATATTGATTTTTTTTTTTTTAAATAAGAAGCCAATTGGCAATGAATAATTTGTCATTTCTTCCTCTTTTCTTATTTGATCGTTAACAACAACGCTTGGCGATGTCTTTAAATAAACGGGCCTATCATTGATCTATACATCTGAGAAAACTTTAGGAACAAGATTTCAAGGCTTTGAGGAGCTTGTAGATTAAGGTAGGTTTCAAATTTGTGCTCATAAAATGCAGAATTTCAATTCCTTAGGATTTGTATAACCATGCAGGTCAAGTAATACTACAACAAATAGGGGTTTTTGCCACAAGTTTTTGAAATGAGTAGATGGTAGCTAGGAATCAGATTGTAATGCTTTTGAAGTGAATTTCAGTTCAATATATGGTAGCTAGGAATCAGATTGTAGACAGAGTAAGAAGAACATTGATGGGTTGGTGACTAGTTTATTTTCCTCTTATGCCAAGATCTTGACTCTCTCTCTCTCTAACCCATGTGTATGGTGTATTAGTTGCCTAATATCTAGTGTGTAAAGTTGTATTCTGGAATCTACAAGTCAAGACTGTCTGGTGAGTATATTTATTTTCAGTTGAGCTCGCAAAGTAAGGGTTCTCTTTAGTTGTGAAATGTACTCCTATTTGTCCATGTGGAGTTATGTATTCTAGGTTTTTTTTTACTATTTTAGTTGTGAATTGCAGTTTGGAACCTAGCTATCAATTAATCAATAAAGAACTCCTACCTTTGTTTCTCAAAAACATCATAAGTTGTTTTCAGTTTGTAGAGTGACTTATTTTTATTGCAAATCCATTCACATCATCTCATGGTGGAGGTCTTCCTAGTGGACATGTTTTATTACAATTTTATTGGGGTTTTAGCCCTTTTTCCTTTTGTAGAAGGAAATCTTGCATCTCCAAATTTTTCTTAATTCTAGAATCTAGAATCTGGAACTAGTAAGTCAATATGTAACTACTACTCTGCCAATTTAAGTGTTGACTCATTTGATATGTTTATTTTGCTTATTTTTTAAATGGAGTTGTTCTGCTATGCATTATGTGATGTTTAATTTTCTGAAACTTTTTAAGCAAGATTCTTATGTTGATTTCTCAGATAATTGTTAAAGTAATATATAGATTAAGAGAGCTGGAGGAGCCACAGGTTAATTAACAGGTATGTTGACTGTTACTTTTATGGTTGCATCAAATATATTCTTAGAGCACCTTTACTAAATTATTATGTGTTAGTCTTCTGTCCTATACAAAAACTGGACTACTTTAGGGGAGAGATAAATATAGATATATGTCAATTCTATTAAATTTAAAACATGTTACTTTTTCTAATGCTAATTAGATATCTATATGTTATTGATCAAAAAATAATAGTTAGATATATGTTACTGATAAAAAAAATAGAAGTTAGATATCTATATGTTGCACTCGTTTGAGGCATCATTGCTCCGATTTTGTTAGTGACTTTAGAAGTTGCTTGTTACTAAAATGCTTTGGGAACTTTCTCGGTGTTATTAGGATGAAACCTTTGTTTCTGTTATTGACTTGGAATAAGGTGTTTGCAAGGAGTTTATTATATAAACTATAATATTTTTGGACATTCTAAATGGTGACTAGAATTTTTTTGGACATTTAAATGGTAACTATCTGTGATATAGGAGTAGATGACACAATTCACTAATTGGTAAGGCCTATGTGTACCTATTATAATCAGTAGTTTAAATGGTTAACAAAAAATTCTGCTCCATACATTTCTACTTGTAGCTATATATGTCTGTTCTCTACTTGAGTTAGTATTAAGTTAATTTGTGTAAGTGATTGATAGGGTGTATTTTATTCACGGTGTAAGGGTTGCTTCCTTAGGTAATATTGCATTACATGGATGAAGAAGCCTCAAGTTAATTTTATCCATTTTGCAGCAGTCTATTCCTAAGCTCTCCATGCATTCAATTCCTAGCTTAGTGATCACAGTGTATCTAGCTTCCCTTCTGTTGTGAAAAAATATCTTTCCAAAGCTACGGCATGCATGGTCCCTAGGTAGCTAGATACATGGAGATTTATTGACCAATGAAGTGGTGGAGGCTATACTACCAACCCAAAGAATCTTGCCCAACAAGCAAGTCTGTACAAGACAGAATGATGTAAATGCTATGGTTGATCTGTGTCCCATTAGATATGAGCATTCATGAGACATTTGTTCATTTCTAAGTAATATCATTTCAAGATCCATATTTTTAAATGGTATGTCAATTTAATCTGAATATTTAACTTGATGAATGACAACTGTTGTCGTATAATGCTGGATATTTTTTCCTTACGAGTTTAAGAACATACTATTTTGTTTGCTAGGAAATTGTTAATGTGGATTCATGCCATTCCATTTTGCCATTATTCACATGTCAAAACACGTAGATGCACAATGTGCTATTTATTATACATGGCAACATCTTCCTATGATTTTGTTGCAAACATTTTTTTACCACCACTGGAAAATAATGGCAATTAGATTTTTCCACAAAATAGACCTCATTAGGGACGGTTATGCTAGCAGGAAATACGCAATCCACACAATAAGGTCATGGAAAAATAATAATAACCTCAATTACAAGAACCTAAGCTAGTAAAAAAAACTGTTTATCGACAATCTTTGTAGTGGGAAATACACAGTGGGAATTGTGTATTTCCCACGGCAAGATCTCGTGGTGACCGAGCAATAACCACAAAATCATAGGCATTGTCAAGGCTTTTTGACACGGACAAAGAAGGCTTTTACCACGGATCCTCCCATGGTAATAGGTTACTATTACCCCCAAAAAAATTGAAGTAATGACAAATGGAAGTATTTGCATTGAGTTTTATGCCATGAATCTCTCACGGAAAGAATGGGTGGCAAATGATATATGCCTGCGAAAAACACACTTTCAGCTACAATAGGTCTCCTTGGCAAAAGCTAAAAAATCTTGTAGTGAATGATTTCTCAGTATTAAAAATTATAATGGACAAAATTTTTAAAAGGTCTAAAGCATTTATAGAGTATTATAGTACTGCAGAGGAAGCTGCTAGTACAGCACCTCAAAGAGATGCAAGGAAAGGTTAATTCGTTGGCATCTTCTCCCCTCTGACTCTTTCCTATATATATACTTACATATTTTTGTCATATTAATCTTCTTTTTCTTTCTCGTGTCTAATATCTTGTAATACCCACAAATGGGTTGGTTTCGCTTCATTTTTCGTTCAGAATTGTATATGATAAATTAATGGCTAAACTGCATATCATTAATGGCTGCATGATAGTTGTTGATGTTGCCAAAGCTAGAAGATAGTACGCTCAGATTTTTTTTTTTTTTTTTTACAATGTTATTGAATAGAACATGATCAATCTATCTAAAAGCGTTTAAATAGCACAATAGTTGGATAATTCATTGATGAATGATAATAGGTCCAACACAATTAATCACAACATGTACATTATAAACCTGTTGAAAATTCATCGATTGTCGGTCCAACATGCATATTAAAAGGGAACAAATATTCAATTTTGGCTAATATGCCAATAATTCATTCAACAAATATACATGATGTCAGATAGCAAGTTGCACACGTGTGATTTGGTGGAAATCGTGACAATGCGATGATGACCACATGGTGGCATCTCAATGACAAGTGCTTAGAGTCATGGTGGCATCTCAATGACAAGTGCTTAGAGTGTGTAACCTGCAATAAGTGTGCGTATAAATAATCATAGCGGAAAGATAAATGGCAGTCAAAACTAAGTATTAGAAATGTTTAAACCTTACAATCCAAAATAAGAACCATCAAGGGGTTTTTTTTTTTTTGATAGGTGAACCATCAAGTGGGTTTATACAGTCATCCAACTAAAATACATAAATAAAGTGATGATAAATTCTACAACAAAAGGGAGAAAAAGAAGCTCTAGCAATCACTCATCTAGCGGAGTCGGTCCATTTGGCTCTAACTCTCTCTCTGCAACAAAGTATACGGATCAATAAGACAGAACCGTATGTGAAAGCAACATAGTAAGATTATGAAAATCTTAGCAAGTAACCAAACAATATTTAGAGATTAAAATATATTGCATGTGAGAACAAACTATTTATTAACTTGTACACCATGGTCTCCCCTCAAGACCATCTATACATCCTGACTCTCTTCACCGAACTATGGGTAACGACCATGTATGTGAGTTTGTAACGAGTGATGTCTAACTTAGTGCCCGGCACGTACCACGACTAAGCATCTACTAACAACTACCAGTGAGGGACCATGGGTTGTACCACGAGCGTTACCGTCTTGACCAACTCCCTTTTCGCCTGTCGACAGCCTATGGGATGTCACTCAATTCATTATGCTTCCGAGTGACTAGATAAGCTCCACATCTATTACCATGTACACTATGATCTCCCAATGGGACTATTTGTACATCCTCACTCCCATGCTATATTATGAATAATGACCATGCATGTGACTTCATAATGACCATGCATATGACTTCACAATGACCAATACTCAACTCCAATTCCATGATAAGGCATCATCTAGCCCCCGCCAGCAAGGGGACTTGAGATGAGTTAAGAGCGCTACCATCTTGATGGACCTAACTGTCACCTGGAAACAGTCCCGGGAATATCACATCAATTTTATTACACTTCCAAGTGACCAAAGAAGTTCTACTGGGATAATGCCACAACTTGATTTGGGACCGTGATACACACGCATCCACATGTTATAACCAGCACATACATACCCAAATCCTAGTGCATACAAATTGTAAATCACAACATAGTTATATAAATAATTCAATAGCAATAACATAAAATGCATAGATGCAAGTAATACATATTACAACCAGTCACAACACAGTTCTACAAACACAGTTTCACAATCGTAGTTTCACAGTTTGGTTGTATCAAACTACAAGCATTTCCCATCCTCCATTTCTAGCCCAAGGGCCAACCATCCTCAACTACAGTTCAGATACCAACGCTCCTCTAGGCCCGAGCCCTAGTCTAACTAACTAGATTGTAGAAAAGCGTTAGTGTAAAAATAATATTCTAATCCTAAAGTAGTTGCATCGAAAGATTACTAACAGTATGACCAGATAAATTCCTAGATAATCGAACATGTGTCAGTCTACGGTGTCCCGCTATTAGATGACTGCGTGCTCTGCGACTCGGATGAACACAAAACCATTAGATTATTGCACGAACATAAAAAATAAACAATTGTAATGCAAGGCAAATTTTACTCATCGAGGTGGTGCCAAACTCGATGGGTAACGACGGGGCAGGATGGCAATGGCGGATTTACTATAGGATAAAGGGTTTTATGGGGTTTTCACGAGAGGGCACTGGATTTGAGAAGCTAGTTGGTGGTTTAGAAGGATGCTCTGGCAAGGCCCGGTGAAGCACAACGAGATGCACAACAGGAACAAAGTAAATTCTAGGTTGGGTGGACTTGAGGGGAAGGGCTACAAAAATAAAGGTGGTTGGCTCTCAGGGTGGTTGTGCAACAAGGTGGGGGAAGGAGATTTGGGGGACCAACCAGCAGTGGCGAGCTTGCAAGGGAAAGCTCATCATGGTCAGCGTCAAACAGGTATGATGAGAGGAGTCACGGCAAGCAACTACGTTTGCAGACCCAAAATGGGTGTGGGTGCCTGTATAGAGAAAGGGTGCTGACAGAGGGGTGGAGTTGCATAGGAGGGTTTTGACGAGTAGAAATGGCTTAGCTCGAAGGCAATAGTGGCGCGAGTTGGAGGACAACAGTATCACAGAGAGAGCTAAGAAGAGAAATAGAGATTGGAGGGAAGGGAAGGCTTACCAACAGCGGAAGGTGGCGAGATGGTGGCAGGTTATTGCTCGATGGACCCCTGCGAAGGTAGGACAGAACACCAACGACAACAAGTAGCAGAGGAGAAAGAGAGAAATTCCTTTCAGCTGGGAGAGGGGCTGCACTGCACATGGGGAAAGAGAAGAAGATTGGCTAGGGTTCGCCCTGACCCACAAAACATCATTGTTTCCTTGGCTAAGGGCTGGGCTGCTTTAAGGCACACAGGCTGGGCCCTTCACACACACACGGCCCAAACAGATTAAACACATCGAAACACAACACAAAATCTCACCAATCACCAAGGGTCCAAACTGAAAAAGGAATAAAATAAAAAATAAAAAAGGCATATCTAAATACAAATTCACAACAACTTTGCAATAAAAAACAAATAAAATACTAAGATTCAATATTAATACAATAACATAATATAACCAATAATAATAAATAAAATAAAAATAATTCAATATAAAATAAAATAAAATAAAATAAGATAAGATAAATAGTAATAGTACTAATAAATAAATTTAAACACACTAAATTACTTGGGATCTCACAACACCACATATACATAGTAGTTGGATTAATTACATTAATTACCTTTTCCATTTCTTGTCGAAGATGCCTCGTCCATAGGTTGAAACGACCATAATTTTAAAAAGGGGGATCAAGTGCATGAATACGAAAAGGATGACTGGGGCACAGGCCAAAGCAATGATAGGAAACAAAATCCAAGAATATTGATGATGTAGCAGGATTATAACAGCAGTAGAAAAGGTTATCATCATGGTTGCAATAGAGCAAAAGAGGGTGGAAAGGCCTAATATCATCTGTCTCGGCAAATACTTGAGAAAATCTTCTTCTGCATAACTTGATGTGAGGATTCCCAAAAACATCAACATTGAAATTAAGGAAGAAGAAAAGGACAATGCATCACATATTATAAAGAGCATAAACAAAGGTTTCCTTTTGAATTTTGGAAAGCCTGTCTTTTCGTCGTTGCCACCCGGAATAGTAATAGCTGCAGCAAACATAATGGTAACAATTAGAATAGCCACTACGATGTATGATGTTGCTGTAACCTTCATCCATTCCTCTCCCATTTTCATCAAATTCTTGTGGTTCTGCATAAACAATTGTCGGGGAGTTAAACCATCCCCATTTGTACTTTCCTTAGCCTTGGGATGGACAATTCCCTCTACCTCCTGCATTTGTTAGAAATAGTAAGTAAAATAAGGCCAACAGTTCCAAATTATTATGATTAATCTAGTATATTAGGGATAAAAAAGACTGGAATTGATCAAAACCAATCCTTATCCCACCTCAGCCTCAGCCTAAATATTCTACGACGTTATCAAGATATAAAGATAGAAAAGGTCTCACAATATTTTATTTTTTTATGCTTTTTAGTGTCATAATATTGTGAATCGGACTGCATGCAACACTAGGATGTTGCATTGAAAGAATTATGACTAATATTTCACCTGTCTGTAATAGATGTTTAATGTGTCATTGGTACTGTTTCTTTTACTGTACCATGAAGCTGAAAATTAATGCAGACTTACTCGAAGAAAGACCAGAAGGCCAACAAGGAGTTGCACAATTTAAGGATGCTGATAGGCCAATGACATAATTTGTTTTGAGAGAGAGAGAGAGAGAGGACCTTGAACCATTGTAATTCTCTTTGCATTTGTAAAGCTGCCCCTGGGATTTTATTAACCCTAGTGGAATCTTCTATCATCGCTGCCATATGTAACATATTATTTCCATTGACATCATCGTTAGATGTCAATAAGTAGTACATCTTCCCATCCAGCCTGTATAGAATGTTAAAGATTTTTTCTTGACGGTGTAAGACGGCAATCATAAATATGTTCCTTTCATATCTATCTTGAGTCCATAGAAATCGTCGATCCATTTCAAGCATCTTAGAAACAAATTCGAAAATCCCATTCTTGGCTGCACGGGTAATGGCAGTAAAAACTAGACCATTCTCAAGCTCTTGTTCAGTTGATTTTGATATCACTTTATACATGATTTGAGAAAGAAGTTCATCTGATTGGACATGGATCTTCTTCATTTCCAACAACTGCTTGCAGATTACTTTGACAATTATCGAGACATTAATATTGGCAATTAGTTTATAAACTAGATGAAATTATAAATAATTAATAATTAAAAAATTAAAAATATCAGTCAATAATTTTGATGGAGTGTACGTACAGGCCGGAAGTTGAGTACTCCTGAAACTAAATAGCGAAACCACATTTAATTTTTTTCAGTAAAACAGGACCTTTGAAACCAAAAATATGAGGATACATGAAGTCGGATACGCATTCCTATCGAAATATATTAGATTCATATTATATGTTTTATCCTTGATCAGTCGCATTGTATATACTTTTAAGATTCGTATACCTTTATTTACAGTTAGTAGTCATGGACTTATATATACTTTAACTAGATTTCTTGAAAATAATGTATTGAGTTATGGAAATTAACTAGTTTTTTGAAATATGTTTGTGAAGGCATTGATTAATGATCGTTATTCTAACTACGTACATGGACGTACATGATCTTATTTGTGTTTCGATTGTTCATAATTAATTTAGATTCAATGCCATTATAAATAATTAGATAATTAAGAGTAGTGATAATAGTCCTCCTATAACTATTTTACACAATCTTATTTTGTTGTTAGAATAATATATTATCATAATTATGACAGAATATATTCATAATATTCTAGCATATGTATGGTTATAACATGAATTATTCTCTAATGTTGTAATATCACCATACTCATTATAGAATATATTCATAATATTCTAATATTTAGAGTGATATAACTTATTCTCTCACATATATTAAGTTTATCGTGTAAATTAATTAGTATCAATTAATGAAATTAGTTTATAAAAAAATTAATATTCATTATAAATCTATTGTATTTCATTATTTCTTGGGCCTCGTTTACCTATAAATATAAACAGGGACAGATGTTATGTACTCAAAGACAATTAAGAATAGCAAATATGTAACCTTTCAAAATCTCAGGACTTTCCTTCCTTCAGCCTACCGATCCCCAATTTTCTATTTTATTATATTTTATTTTCTAGACTTTACAATCAATAAATATACTGCTCTTCATTAAAAATAATTGTTCTTGTTTTTTTTTACTTGAGTTTCAAATTATTACAAAGCAGCCTAATATAGTAAGATAAAAAGAATTTATAAAAGATCGCATAAAGTTTATCGATCATTGCTCTTGGAGTACTTATTTATAAATAAGTGTACATAGTTTGATAGCAATAAATGATGAGGCTTCAAAGGAGTAAAATCCCATACCATCAAAATTTTATATACCAAGTAATAGATGGTAGATTAATAAAAAAAATAAAGAAAGAAAAACACTCATGATGTTGTCCAAATTATTACAAGCCAAAATTTTGGGAATGTAAGCTAAGGAAAAGTTAGCATACCTGATCTGTTATTTTTTTCTTGATCTTGATTGCTTTGGTGTTGCTCTCCATTTGAAACATTCAAATGAATATCACCAGTATTTGGAAGAGCTGATATTGGAACGCATGACATACCTTTTTAGCAAGGAAAAGTTAACAAATCTAATACACAATATAGTCGAACTTTTAATATTCTAGCTAGGTTTTGAATGATCAATCTTCCTTATAATGTCAAAAAAAAAAAAACACAAATAATTAAATCAAATTTATTTTTAAACGCATATTGCATTCATTAAAAGTGGGCATTAGAATTGAATTTGGAATACAGATTAATTACAAGCCTATTACAACTTTGAAAGCTCTCTAGTATACACAAGTGACTGGTAGTATAGCTTAACTTTTACTACAGCCTCCTCAGACTATTATCTAAAAGACAGCACCAATACTCTATCTAAAATAGAGTGTTAACAACCTCCTACCCATTCAACGGAAAAATCAAATCTTAAGTATGCCCTGGGATAGCAAAACAGGACCTTTGAAACCAAATACATGAGGATACATGAAGTCGGGTACATGAAATGCATTCCTATCGAAATTATAATTAGATTCATATATATATATATATATATATATATATATATTATATCACGTTTTATTCTTCGTCAGTTGCGCATTGTATACTTTTAAGATTCATATATATCACTAATTCATGCATCTAAAGTAGTCGGCCCTCATATATATACTTTAACTAGATTTCTTGAAAATAATGTATTGATCAGTAATTGAAATTGTTCAATTAAAAACAATATTATATAGTTTTTTAAAATATATTTGTCAAGGCATCGATTAATTACCATTATCCTAACTACGCACATGGACGTACGTACATGTCTTATTTGTGTTTCTAATATTGTTCATAATTAATTTAGATTCCACGCCCTTATAAATAATTATATAATTACACAATCTTATTTTGTTGTTAGAATATTAACAATAATTATGATAGAATATATTCATAATATTCTAATATGTATAGTGATATAACTTTTTGTCTGACATATATTTTGTTTATCGTGTAAATTAGTTAGTATCAATTAATAGTACCATTCCTATATAAAAAAAAATATTACCAATAATTTATAATAAAAAAAATTAATACCATTAATCTATTGTACTCAAAGACAATTAAGATCAATAGAAAATATGTAACCGTCCAAGATCTCTAGAGAACTCTTTCCTTCCTTCTGCCTTCCCAACCCCATTTTATATTTTATTTTCTACATTTTGCAATCAATCAATGTTATAATAGTGCTACTTCATTAAAAATAATTGTTTTTTTTTTTTACTTAAGTTTCAGATTTCTACATAAGCAGCCAGATCTATTTAGAAAAAAGAACTATAAAAAAAAAATGCAAAAATGAAATATCCTAGTTTTACTAAATAGGTTATCGATCATTGCTCTTGGACTAAATAAGTGGAGTTTGATGGGAATAAATGATGAGGCTTCAAAGGAGTAAAATCCTATACGATCAAAATTTTATATACCAAGTAATAGATGGTAGATTAATACTAATACTACTAATAATAATAATAATAATAATAATAATAATAAAACTCAAGATGTTGGCCAAATTACAAGCCAAAATTATGGGAATGCAAGCTAAGGCAAAGTTAGCATACCTAATCTGTTATTTTGATCTTCTTGATTGCTTTTGCGACGTTGCTCTCCATTTGAATCATTCAAATTATTAGCAGCAGTACCTGGAAGAGCCGATGGAACGCACATACCATTTGAGCAAGAAAAACTTAACAAATCTAATTAATGATCAACAATATAGTAGAACCATTAATATATATTCTAGCTAGTTTTTGAATGATCGATCTTCCTTATAATGAAAAATTAATAAACAAATAATTAAATCAAATCTTAAGTATGCCCTAGGATAACAAAAAAAAAGAAAAAAGAAATAGAATAAACAACTTAAGTTATAGCATCGAATTAATTATAACTTAATTGTTTTAGTAAAACAGGATCTCTAAAACCAAAAATATATATGAGGATACATGAACGCATTCCTATCGAAATTATAATTATATTCATATTAAATGTTTTGTTCTTCATCAGTTGCATTGTATATACTTTTAAGATTCATATTACGGCCTTCATTTGCCGAAAGTAGTCGGCCTGGACTTCTATATAATACTTTAACTAGATTTCTTGAAAATAATGTATTGAGTAATTGAAATTTTTCGATTACAAACAAGATTAAATAGTAAAATTCCATATTATAAAAAAAAAAAAACAAATAACTAAATCAAATCTTAAGTATGCCCTAGGATTAAAAAAAAAAAAAAATGAAAAAACAACTTAAGTTATAGCATCGACTTAATTACAACTAAAAGTAACTTAAGTATGTTTAGTTGTTTTAGTAAAACCAGACCTTTAAAACCAAAAATATGAGGATACATGATGAAGTCGGATACATGAAATGCATTCCTGTGGAAATTATAATTAGATCATACTATATGTTTTATATATTCTTGGTCAGTTTACCTTCATTAATTTATCGAAAGTAGTCATGGACTTATATATACTCTCAACTCATTTATATACGATTTTAAATATATGAAAATTTTGGTTTCTGGTTAACGGAGAAAATATACAAAGCCCTCTCAAACAACCACCAAATTTACAATCACTCTCCTCAAAGTATTAATTTTGAAAATCCCTTAAATTGCCAAAAAGATGCAATCTGCCCTCTTAATATTTCACTTAAAAGAAAGATTACCCCAAATTAAAAAGATTTTAAAAATCACAAAAAAACCGGTCTATCAAATAAAAATAATAAATTTAGAATAATATTTTCTCAAATAAACATCTTCTAAGAAAAAATTAATAATTTAAAAAATAAATAAAAATATTTTCTGAGTAACCCTGCATTTTTTAAAATACAAGTGGCCTTATTACTAATGTTTTAACAAGGGTATTTGCTAACATTTAATAATTTGAGGGGACAATTATTAGAATTTATATGATTGGAAATTAAATTTGTGATGGTCAGAGGGGCTTTATATATTTTATCCCAATTTTAATAATTTTTGGGTGTTTATTTCTTCTATAATTACTAAGAAAACATAATCCAATATTATTGACGGTGTTTCTCTAAATGAGCCTGCAATATTAATATTGAAGAATATTACAATGTAAAGCAAGAGAATTAAAGGAGAGAGTGGTAATACAGAGCTGATTTCCACTTGGGAAGGAATGAGGCATAGAGGCCAATGCTAAGATGGGAGACTCTTCATACTTGTCAAGAGTCAGTGCCAAACTTGGCTTGCGACTGATTAATTCCAAAGCAATATCTGTTTTGTCGTACGTACGTATCAGGTGGAAGTACATACAAAAAGGAATTATTATATCGATGATGAGAAGTTTAAATTTACGGGTAAATCATACACAAGATGATCAAGAACGATAATAAATTTAACAAGACAAAGTACTTCGTACCTAAAGTTTCGGCATATATAGCATGGGTAAGAATCGTGGCATCATTGCGATCCCTCTCCTCGGTGCTTTCTTGTGCATTAATACGAGAAAACAAATGGCGCCCCATTTCTATTTGCCTGGAACTAAGAGCTATAACAACTGGAAGATTTTTCTCCTTGGACAAATCTGTAATGCTGATCAAGTTAGGATGTTTTTTAAGCATGCAGTCCACCATTGTCTTGTTTCCAAGCATGGCAGCCGTGATTAGAGCTGTATAACCGTCACTATCATGTATTTCCAAGCCCACATCCGACATTTGATTCTCGACCAACTCCTTCACTATATCCTCATGTCCATTTATAACAGCAATGTGAAGAGCCGTTTCGCCTCTACATCCGATTTTCCCATTCATTAATGCCTCGTGTAGAGACTTAGGATCAATGTCGTCATGATTGGCGCCTACCTTTTTGATCAATTCGTCTTTTCGAGACTGAATAATGCCTTGTGTCTCTTCCAACTTACCGTCTCGCACAGCTTTGTACAATTTCTTATCATTACTACTTACCAGATCTTTATTCTTACGTAACAGATCTTCAAGCCGCGTGGCCTTCGTAAAATTGTTATTCTGATCATGACCTGGTTGGGATTACGGTAGGTGTTTTAAAAAGTGCTAAAATTGTAATAGCCCAAATTTTTAGGATATAATATTTTCTTGAGAATTTATTTTAAGAGATTTGTTAGAAATGATATTTTTATGGAAAAAGAATATGAGACTTAGATGCATTCTAAGGTAAATGTTGGATGGACTTTTGAGAATTTTAGCAATGTATCAATTAGAGAAATTCAATTTGGACCTAGAAATAGATAAATTTTTGAAATTTGAGAAAGAAATGCAAAAGGAAGTGAAAGAACAAAACATCAAATACTTGGTGTGCCAAAAACGGATTCTCGGACTGGACCGTCGAGTTTTAGTGTAATAATCATAATTTTTTCATATGAGGTCCAAATAAGGTAATTCCAATTCGTATAGAACCATTAGAGAGAGATACAAAACTTTAAGTTTTTTTGTTTTTGAAGATAAGGAATTTATCAAGGACTAAATCTAGTGTGAAGTGAACGGATAGAAATAGGAGTTAACTGGTAACCGACTTAGATGAGTTATTTTAGGTTCAACCATGTGACAAAAATTGAGATTAGCTACTATACTTTCTGAAGTCTTGACATGTGTGGAAACATGTAGCAAGTTGATAAGAATTCATCTAGAAGTCTCGGTGGGTAAGAAAACAAAGGAAAACAAATGGAGAATTCGGATTGGATATTCTCGGGTAAGTTTTGACGTGTTTTAGTAAATTAATCATATCTCTCTTATATGATATCAGAATAAGGTAATTCAAAATCTTGTAGAATCCTAAGAGGATAATCTTAAACTTTAATATTTTGACTTTTGGAAGAATCAAATTTTATCAATGAAGATTAGGGCTGGAACGTGGCTAATCTCTTGGAGAGGCCAAGTGGCCAGATGCACCTCTTGGAAGTTTTCCTATGATGGTGTTTTGTCTTCACCCCCACATGTTGAAACTCTTTGAGCCCTTGATCAAGATCATTTTATATGTGGATTAATCTCAACCATAGGATTAAAATATCAGCAAATCCCCATAGGATTATGGGTGATCATGAAACCACAAGTAGGGGACACCTCACCTATGCAGTCAAATGGAGTTGCTGAAATGCCCAAGCCCTCTTCCCTTGCACCCCACGCCTATTATGCCTATCAATAGATTCATGGGCTTATCTTCTTTTTCCATGAGAGATACAAGTCGGCCATAGTGAGAAATACCCAAGAGAAATACACAAAAACTCACTCACATCACTTAAATGCCAAAAGAGAGTTAAGTAAGGGCCTTGGAAAGAAGTGTGGTGCAAAACCAATTCAAGACTAAGCATTTAGCTTTGGGAAAATTTTTTAAGTGCATATATTAACTTAATCTTGGTATAAAATACGTGGTTTGGTGATTGAATTATGTTTGATATTTATTTGAGCTTAATCTTTGTTTATGTGTTAAATTGAAGCCTATTGAGTTTTGGAGTAGTTTTTGCTATGATAAAATGCTAGAAAAATTATGAGATCTTAGGAAAATATTCTATGATGATATATTAATAATATTATATGAAAATATGAGATCTTGATTTGGAAAAAATTGATAGATCAACCCTAGCAACTTTCGGACTTAAAATGGGTTAAGTTGACAGATTTAACATCTTATGATAAAATAGTCATAACTTGTTAGTGTAATATCGAAATTGAATGATGCAAGAGGCTATGGAAAGTTAAGATAGAGATCTATAACTTTTGTGTTTTAAGTTTTACGAGATAAGAAATAAATAAAGGATAAAATCTAGATTTAGTTGGTAGAACGAGATTTAGGCATAAATTGGCTCAAGCGAAATATCTTATTATGTTTGATTTTGAGATTTTTATTAATTGAAGATTTTATGATTCAAGTAAAGAAAAATAAGATGTTGAATTTATAAAGTGATTGGTCATCCATGATTTTATGATAATTTGTTATTCAAGTATTATTTGTTATGTTATGACACTATGAGATGATGATAAGGTTAAGGATATGAGAAATGAAATAAAAAAAAGGATAAGGTATGACATTTCCATGGATAATAATAGTAGCATGGCCCTTCCATGGGTAATAATAATGGTATGGCCCAACCACGAGTAATAACAGTGGCATGGCCCTTTCTCGGGTAATAATAATGGCATGGCCCTTCCTCGGGTAATAATAGTGGCATGGCCCTTCCATGGATAATAATAATGATATGGCCCAACCACGGGTAATAACAGTTGCATGGCCCAACCACGGGTAATAATAGTAGATTATGATAAAATGATATGTATATGATATGACTAAGAATGAAAAGTCTATATATGTAAGTCCACATAAGAGATAAATTTAATTCATACATGAGTCACATGAATCATGTCATAAACGTATACTCTGATTATTATATGTGACTATTTCACGATATCTGTACTTTTATTAAATTAAATGTGTACTTACTGAAATTTCTCTGGAAATCTCATTCTTGTATGTTTTTTTTCTTTTGGAATATGATTTTCGCTACAGGATTAGATGACAGTCATGGGATAGACCCTAGTTAATAGAGAGACCCGAAGTAACCCTAAGGGTTCCCAGGAGTACTCTCTCTCCATAAAAGTTTATGACCAGTTAGTAGTAATAAGAACCAGCACGGGCATAAAAAAAGAGTTTTCCGAAGTAAAGAAGGGGCCTAGGCTGCTTTAAGTCAAAAGTTTTAATAAATTTATATTTCGACTGAGAAAACTAACTGGGTTATGCATGTAATGATACAATGATATTTTAAGAATGGATTATATGAATACTAAGGTTTTATGTAACCATGTGATCTCTAGAATTTTTATTTTACTTATTCGTTGCGATTTGCCCCAAATTTCGATAAGTACGGGAGTGAGTAGCCAAGTGTTACTTACCCTGACATTTTAATTTGCGTTGAATTACGAACGTAAATTGGGGGCGTCACATAAATAGTCTTAAAAGTTCTTTAATAAAAAAATTAAATTGTTTAGATATTACATATTTAAATACTTTGAATTTCAAATAAATTAAAACAACATTTGAGAAAAAGAATCAGAATGATGCTTAATGATGATTTTCCTCAAAACTGTTTCTTCCAATAATGTGAAAGGTAATTCGAATTTTAAAGGGATTGTTATTGGACGAAAAAATCTATATAATTTTATTTTAATTAAAACTTTCAAACTTTCAACAATATGTCCATAACTTTTAAAAATTCAAATAATTGTCAATATTTATACCTCATAAAGTTTTTTTTTTTAATTTGTTTTCGAACAAACATAACATGTTCAAAAATATTTTATATATATGGTTACCAAACAATAAATAATTGTTTAATAATAAAACTTATTACTTAAATTATATGCTATCAACTCAAACTATCAAATACATAATTTTGTGCGTTAATTTATTATTATTTTCATCAAATATGAGTTTAGTTAATTTTCAAATTCTTTTTAGGAAAAGAATTTTTCAGTCCTGAGAATACTCTCATTGGATTGATCATTGCTAAACTATAGTTTTAGCCAATATAACTCCTATTTTGACTTTTGATCATTCCATTCACATAAATTCTCATATTGGATTAGTTATTTTTTCAAAATATCACAATAAAATACTATAACTAATTTTTAATTTTGACTATTCACATTAAACCTCTACATTAGATTATCCATTTATGAAGTTATATAATAATGAGTAATTAATAATTAATTTTTTTTAAAATTTACAATTATTAATTTAATTAATTTTATCATATTTGACTATTCTATATATTATATGTTAATTAATAATCATATTTTAATTAAATTATGAGTATAAATAAAAAAATTAGTAATCATATTATATTTAAATTAAATTACTAATGGATATTTTAAAAAAAAAATTATTTTTACTTATTTCTCATCCAACTATATTTTTTTACCAACCTAATTTTCTCTACTCGAGCTATAAGAAAAGAGTGTAAAGTAAGAAAAAAAAATAAAAATTTGGTCATTGTATTTGATTGACCATATTTGGCATTTGGTTTAGATTTACTGTTCACAAAATCCAAATTATTTAACTTTTAAACAATCCAATATGGGCTTAACATGAGTTTTAATATCCAAATTCTTATTGGATTTGGCTTTTAGCTAATTCAATAAGAGTGCTCTAAGGTGCTCCTGACTTATATATAATGGTGGGCCATCTATTATTTTTCAAATGAAATGCGCAAGGTTTATACATCTTAAAACTATGTCTAATTACATTACTCCTCAATTCTTTTTTAGCTTACAATTATGTTCTTCTTATAATAAATTTAATATTATTAAATAACAATAAGTTTATACGTACGAGTTCGGACAACTTTATTCCATTTTGGCTCTTTAACAAATCGAATATTACATTAATTTTCTCAATTCTAAGCTTGATTAGATTATTTTATATATATAACTAATTAAATTGGAGTCAAGTACTTGATCGAACCCAAACTGGTCATTGTTTTACCACGCATGCTAGGAATGGAAACGCTGTTTGTTTGATGTGATAAGGGTTAGATACTAACTTTAAGACAGTTTTCCAATTCTTTTTGAATGCCATTTTTTTTCAATTTCTTTTCAAATGGAGGTATTAATTAAGGGTGATAATATCATGTGACATGACATGACGATAATAGTAGATTTGAATTTAGTCTTAATGGGTTTAGATCAAAACGGGTTGGTAACATGTCAACCAGTTTTGACCCGTTATAGACCTTTATGATCCATTAACAAAGTTAAGATTACAATTATATATACTCTTACACCTAAAAGTAAAATTGTTGAGATTTTCATTTCCATATTTTTATTATTTGGATTGTAATTTTAGACTTATAGTTAGTTTTATTTTTTATTTTATAGATATTATAATTTTAACATTTATGTAAAATTATGTAAACTTAATAAGGTCAAATGACTTAATTTCAAGTCTAATCAACCCATTTACATAAACAGTTCGTGTTAACCTTACTATTTCGTAGTATTTACTAACGGGTCAAAATGAGTCATGTCGTCTCAATCTGTTATGTTGATGGCTGGCCATGTTCAGGTTTAATATTTTGACAAGGTAAGTGTTGCATGTGTCAAGCTATGGAGATGCTAGTTGGAAGAGATCTGGATCGATGATGCGTTTATTATAGTTGTAATCAATGGCTATTATTAATTCATGTGCCAGATGCATTAGGGTTACTTAAGGGCCATTTGTGTAATTGAATCTCGACCTGTATAATACAATGTGATGGCTACTGTGTACTTAATTTTTGATTTCTCTGGTTATTTCTAAGGTATTATTGTATAAAACTGAGGTTTGATCTCTTATAACTCTTTTGCACCATCAATGGAAGATTCTCATAGGGCTACTCCTATTATACATGTAGGCCATTAGGGCCGAACTATGTTAAATCTTGTGTTCTTGTTTTCTTGCTTTTGATCTTGAATCTAGTTATTTCTCAAAGAAATCCGAAAAAAGATAACACGACAAGTGGTATCTAGAGCTAGGTTTTCGATGGAGACTACTAAGTTTGATTTAGAAAAGTTCACTAGTAAAAATGATTTTGGCTTTTATGGAGAATCAAGATGTGAGCCATCTTGGTTCAACAAGAGCTTCAGAGAGCCCTTCTTGGAAACAATAAGGAGGCTTCCTCTTCTTAGGAGGGGAAACCAACTTCAACCCTCTCTAAGAAGGTGAAGCCTGAAATTCTGCAAAAAGAACATAGTGTTATAATATTATCCCTAGAAGACAAAGTGCTTAGAGAAGTTATCAATGAGGATACGGCAGTTGGAGTTTGGCTAAAGTTAGAGAGTTTGTATATGACAAAGTCTCTAGCAAATAAACTCCATAAAAAAACTAGGCTCTATACTTTTAAAATGAACGTTGGAACATCAATTGATAAACATTTGGATGGATTCGATAAAATTCTTTTGGATCTTTCTAATATTGATATTAGTAGAGATGATGAGGATCAATCAATTCTTTTATTAAGTTCTCTTGACTCCACTTATAATAATCTTAAAGAAACAATGATGTATTGAAGAGACAGACTAACTTTAGAGGAAGTGAAATCTGTATTGTACTTTAGGGGTAAGTCTGAGAAAAGGGATAAGAGAGGAAAGAATGATAAAGATAGGTCAAAGTTTAAGGGCAAACAATTAAAGTGTCTTGCCTGTCATAAAGAATGGAACTTTAAAAAAGATTGCCTTCAAAGAAAACAAGCTGTTAATAATACCGTTAAAGAACCTAAGGGTAAGGCAACAATAGTTCTAGATGGTTATGACAGTGTTGGATTACTGAACATCTATGAAATAGATTCAAGAAAAGAATGGATACTAAATTCAGGGTGTTCTTTTCACATGTGTCTATTAAAGAACTAGTTTGAATCTTTTACATGTCAAGAAGAGGGTCATGTTATCTTAGGCAATAATAAGTCATGTAAAAATAAGAGATTGGGACTGTGAGACTTTTAATGCATGATGGGATTGAACGAGTGTTAAGAGATGTGAGATATATACTTGAGTTGAAGAAAAAATTGATTTCTCTTAGCATTTTAGACAAAACAGGGTATTCCTTTAAATCTATCTGAAAATGGGAGCCTAAAAGTGTGCAAGGGATCACTTGTAGTGATGAAATGGGTGTTAAGAAATGGGTTGTATACTTTAGTAGGAAATACTGTGATAGGTGAGGTTTCACCTATCCTTTACAAAATGGGAAATGAAGTTTCCTTATGACACAAAAGGCTATGGCATGTCAGCCAACAGGGCCTTAAAGAACTAGAAAAGAAAAGACTTCTAGGGATAAGAAACTTGAGGAAGTACCATTCTGTGAGGACTGTATCTTAGGCAAGTCTACTAGGATTAGTTTTTAAAAGTCCACACATATTACTAAATAGACACTTGACTACATTTATTCAGATTTATAGGGTCTTGCCAAGATGAATTCACATGGTGATTTTAGATACTTTCTGTCCATAATAGATGACTTCTCTAGGAAAATATGGGTTTATGTTTTAAAACATAAAAGTGATACTTTTGAGAAGTTTAAAGAATGGAAATCATTGGTTGAGACTTAGTTAGGGAAAAATGTTAAAAAACTCAGAACAGATAATGGATTAGATTATTTATCTAATGAATTCTTTGATTTCTATAAAACTATGGGCATTGTGTGAGATCCAAGATTTACGTGTATTTTTACCCGTTATTTTATTCTCGGTGTTAATTATTTTAATTTATTTAAATAATATTATTAGTCATATTTTATTTGTTTAAGATATTTATTTGAGTTATTAATTAGTTAATATTGAGTTATGTTGCTTTCTTATTTATTTTAATGAGTTAATTATTTTAATGATTGGGAATTTAATTCTTTTATTTTATTATGTGATTTTATTTGATGTGTTTTATTTATTTAATTAAATGTGTTGTGGAATGGGTTTTTATGTGCTTATATTTATGTTGTGATTTTAAGTGTTTTTGTGATCCAAGTGATGGGAATTGGACTGTATTTCTTTCCCTAAGTATTTCTTTTCTTTTCTTTTTCCTCCATTTTTCCCCTACTTCCCAGCCCGCGTACCCCTCCCCTGCCTCCTCTCCCTTTCGTTGTTCCTCTCCCTCAACCTAGGGCCGCCGCCGGCCACCCACTAGCGACACTGCCTAGCCCACTGCCTTCCCCACACACCGGCGACCTCCCCTGCACCCGTGGTGCACCTCCGGAAACCCTCTAGCCGGCGCATGAGGCTTAAACCCGAAATGAGTATTTTTGCTTCTTTTGCGTTTTTCGGCCACCGCCGGCCACCCCTTGACCTCTGACCACCACCATTAGACTCCCCACCCTCCGGCGAGCATAACCCACCGTCGGTAGCCACCCATCGCCGCCGGTTACCCCTCTACCCGAAATGGGTCTTAAACGGGTCGTTCACCGTCTGGCCACCGTCCGGCCACGGTAGGCCTCACCACAGCCACCAAAAGACTCCCCTCGCCCAGCCGGTCATCTCCCTAGTTCAGTTTCTCCATACGCGGTCTCACCTTCCCGGTACAACCCCAAACCTGAAAATGAGTTTTCACCCCTTTTGACCCCGATCCGCCACCTTCCAGTGGTTGTGCCGCCACACCACCACCTCCATGAGATTCCCCACCCTTCAATGAGTATCTTCCTAAATTTTGGTGTCAAACCGAGCATTTTAGCCTAACATACATGTGGCTGCTGCAAACACTGCAAATTGACGTTGTTCAAGGATTTACGTTTTTACTGCTGTAAGTACTTTCCAAACGAGTTTTAAGATTTAAATATATTTTTGGCATCAATAGTTATTGTGTTTGATTATTGTTGCTATGTGTTGGTTGATGTTGGTATTTGTTGGTTGATTAGATTAGTTAAATGTTGGATAATTGCTGCATGGTTGTATGCATTGTGTATTTACGCGCATGCTCATGAAAATATTTAGAAATTGGATTTTTGCATGATTTTGGATATTCATGTGTTGAGAATGGAAATCTGGGATTTAAAAAATCGAGTTTAACGGATTTTAATGGTTTTGGGTTGAGTCATAATGGGGACGGCGATACGTAACGCCCGTTGTGATCAGCGTGTGAGTGTGTGGATGACATAATGGGGACGGCGATACGTAACGCCCATTATGGTCATTGGGTGTGCATTTCATATCGGGGACGGCGATACGTAATGCCCGGTATGAAATAAGTGTGTGGATTGTAATGGGGACGGCGATACGTAACGCCCATTATGATTTCGGGTGTGTGTGTAAATCATATCGGGGACGGCGATACGTAACACCCGGTATGATTGGTTTTGAGGATATTATTTTATGGAAAATGATGGGTGATTTTATTGGGATTTTATTGTGGATTAAATTAGGATTTTGGCGTGTGTGGTTATTTCATCGACTTTGAGGAAGATGATTTTAAGCCTCATGCATATGGTAATTGTTCATGGTTGTTGTTGTGGCATTAATGTATTTCTGTCTTTTAGTTTGATTGGGTTGTACTTACCTGCGATACCATCTTGACGTCGTAGTTTTTGGATACAGATTATGAAGAGGCTGAGCCTGAGGAGACGGCTCCGCCGTTGATGTGATATTATTAGTAATTGTTATCTCAAGAAATTTATTTTCCCCTTTTTATAAATATGTATTTGTTTAATTTAATTTGTATTTCGGAGGACTGTATTAAATCTCCTATTGGAGAGTTTATATTAAATTGGTTTGTAAAATATTAATAAAAAATTTATGGTACTTAGATAATAATTTATTATCCGCTGCGACCTATATTTTATGTATGTCACGTGTGCACACACTTTTGACACTTGTCGTTGGGATGTGTGACCTGTGTTGTCATCATCCTGACGCCTCCATTTCCGTGTTATTTTAAGGAAAATTTGGGGGCGTCACACACTGCTAGACATAAGACTATTAGAGAAACCCCCCAACAGAATGGGTTGGTAGAAATGATGAATAGAATCATTCTTAAGAGAGTAAGGTACATGTTAGCCACCTCAAGCCTGCCTAAAACTGCAAAGGCTGTGGCCACTGTTGTATACCTTATTAATAGATGCCCCCCAACAACTTTGAATTTTAAAACTCTTCAAGAAATTTGGTCTGACAAACCCTCCAATTATCATAACATAAAAATGTTTGGTTGTATAACTTATGATCACATTAAAACTGATAATTTAGAACCTACAACTATTAAATGCATCTTGTGGAATATCCAAAAGGTGTTAAGGGTTTTAAGCTCTAGGTGATAGAACCTGGAAAACAAAAATGCATAATAAGTAGGGATGTAGTGTTCCATGAAACAACAATTGGGGGTAAACAAGAAAAATCAAATGAGCTTGACATGCATTCTGACACCAATGATATGCAGTTTCAGGTGGAGCAGCCATTCACCTCTCACAGCAATTTAGAATCAAAGATTATGGACTGTGAGGAACAAATCTTAAAAATTGGAATCTCTGGACACACTAAAAGTTATATTCTTGCAAGAGATAGGGGAGATAGGGAAAAGAGGGTAAAAAAACCTCCTCAAAGGTTTGGACAAGTTGAGTTGACATCTTTTGCCCTTTCTGTTGCTGAACAGAAATTGAGGTGGAGTTTAGGACTTTTAAAGAAGCCATGGAAAGCAAAGATTCTAAGAAGTAGATTCTTGCAATGAAAGAAGAAATGAAGTCTCTAAACAAAAATGAAAGATGAGAAATGGTCCCTAAACCTGAAAGATAGAAACTAGTAGGATCCAAGTGGATCGTTAAAAAGAAAGATGGAATCCCTAGAGTTGAACCACCTAAATACAAAGCTAAGTTAGTTGCTAAGGGATTCACATAAAGGGAATGAGTGGATTATAATGAAATATTTTTCTTGTTGTAAGACGCAACTCAATTAGACTTTACTATCCTTTATTGCTTTAAATGACCAGTATTTGGAATAACTTGATGTTAAAACAGCTTTCTTGCATGGTAATTTAGAAAAAAAATTATTTACATGCAACCTCCCGAGAGCTTTGATATAGAAATGGATAAAAATCATATATGCTTATTAAAGAAATTCTTGTATGGTCTTAAACAATCTCCTAGATAATGGTATAAGAGATTTGATTTTTACATGATTCAAAATAATTTTTGTGGAAGCAATTATAATAGCTGTGTTTATTATAAGCAATGTGATGATTGTTAAATATACATATTGTTATATGTAGATGACATGTTAATTACTTGTAGGAATTTAAATCTGTTAAATCAAGTTAAGTGTATGCTTAAATCTGAATTTGAAATGAAAGACTTAGGCCCTGCTATAAGAATACTTGGCAAAGAAATAACTAGAGAAAGGGATAAAAATCTTCTCCATTTATCTAAAAAATCTTACATTTCAAAAGTGTTAAACATATTTGGAATGAGTCATATAAAAGCTATTTTTATTTCTATCGCACAACATATTAAATTGTCCATTAAACAATGTTTTGTATTTGAAGATGAATTATTGTTTATTAATAAGATTTTTTATGCTAGTATGGTTGGAAATATTATGTATGTTATGGAATACTCTAGACCAGATTTAATATATGTTGTTAGTCTTATAAATAGGTTTATGAGTAAATCTGGAAAACTACACTGGCATGCTTTAAAACATATTTTTTAATATATGTCTGGTGCAAGGTAGTTAGGTTTAACTTTTGGAAAAAAATATGTACATTGAAATAGGGTTAAATGGATATGTAGATTCTGATTATGTTGGAAATTTAGATATCAAAAAATCATTATGTAGTGTGGTTTTTTTATTTTTGGTGGTACTATTAGCTGTAAGTCTAATATGTAATCTTTGGTAACTTTATCTACTACAGAAGCTGAATATATAGTTATGACAGAGGCCTTTAAAGAGGCCATATGATTAAAGGGACTGTCACATAAATTAAGGATGTATAGTAGGACTATCATAGTTTACTGTGACAATCAAAACACTATCCACCTTGCTAAAAATCATGTCTTTCATGAGATGTTCAAACATTTAAATGTTAGATTGCATTTTGTGAGGGATGTCATTGCTGTTGTGGAAATAGAATTAAGAAAAATGTCAACAGAGGATAATCCCTCTGATATGATGACTAAGGCAATACCAAGAATTAAGTTTGAACATTGTTCTAACTTAATTAATTTAGGGAATTGTTAGTATCCATTAGGGGAACATGCAGGAGTAGTAATAAGAAAAAGAGACAAATGCAAGAGATATAAGTTTGTCAAGGTGAAGAATTGTTGTAGTGTCAAGCTACGGAAATGCCAGCCGGAAGAGATCTAGACCGATGATGCATTTAATATAGTTGTAATTCAATAGCTATTATTAATTCATATGTTGGATGCATTATGGTTACTTAAGGGGTATTTGCGTAAATTTAGTTTGGCCAGTTGCATGTATTATGCGATGGCTATTGTGTACTTAAGTTTCGATTCATTTGTTTCAATATCGAAGAGAGAGAGAGAAAGGCTGAAAGCTCTGGCAATTTCTAGGGTTATGGTTGTGCGATTTCTCGGGCTTTTTTTAAGGTACTAATATTGTGTAAAGTCGATATTTAATCTTTTGTAACTCTTTTACACCACCAATAGAAAATTCTCATAGGACTATTTCTATTATGGATGTAAGCTATTAAAATTGAACCACGTTAAATCTTGTATTCTTGTTTTCTTGCTTTGATCTTGAATCTAGTCATTTATCAAAAAAATGGGTAAAAAAATAACACAACAATAAGCTTAACAGGCCGTTGGGTTTCAGATTGACTCATTTAGTACAATAAACATATATTTGATACGAAACAAAGGCAACCCGTTAACATGAGAGAGAGAGAGAGAGAGAGAGAGAGAGAGAGAGAGAGAGAGAGAGAGAGAGAGAGAGACCTTGCCCTGTAGATCCACTATATTTATGTGCCAAATCCCTCCAAGCTTTTCTGGCATTCGTAATGTCCTTAATCATAGAAAATGGCTCTGGGCCGCATGAATTCTGGATCACATGTAAAGCCATGAAATTCTCCCGCTGTCTTCCCGGAAAGGGTTGATCGGTTTCTTGAACGTCCTGCCAAAGATTTTGGGAGAGCAAGTTCATTCTCACCCGAGCCATCCATTCCTCATAATTTTCTTTGCCACGAAGCATAATTGCTTGAAAAACAACCGCAGGAGTACTAGAAGCGACTGATGATGTAGTACCAGGTGTTGTCATGTTGATGATATCCCTACAATGTATTGTATTATTGTGACTGAAGAATCTTTTGGCAAGTACTGAATGTAGAAGTCAAAAGAAATTAATTACAATTTCTAGCAACCTAGCTAGCATAAAACTACGTACGGACAAAATCAGTATCATGCTTATATATATATATATGTATATTTCAATGATATAGTAATTAAAATATATAATAACTTAAATTTGTGAGAAGAGATGCAGTAAAGATCTTACCATTTGGCCAGAGGAAGAGAGAAAATAACAAAAACAGCATTTAGGTGGTTGAAGTCATATATGAGCAATTAGTGTATATAGCTCATGATGACTCCGATGAGCAATTAATGTCTATGCAGATCAGTTTTTTCAAGTGACTCGTAAAGGACAGAGCAATATCCACAAATTTTGTCCTTTTTTTTTGTGTTTATGTAATAATTAAGAAAGTTTTGCTTGGATCTTCGATCCATCCCCTTCTGATCGTAAAAAAAAAACCGGCGCCTAAACTCATTAAATAGGATGTAGACAGCAGTAAATTTAGATCTTTTGATCTTCCTGCATATATAGCTCCTAATGAGCTCAAAAAAGGGCACGTAAACTGACATTTGAGTATCTTGAAACTTAAACTTACGACGCTGGACGGGAGGGACTTTCTCCGAAATTAACTCTCAGATTGTAAGTCTGATGAGTTGGCTGTTGTAGTCTCCGGAAAACAACGATTGGTCTTGCAGAAATGATGACCTGCACACTCAAATATGCTTCGGAATATTTTCTTATAGCTTCTTCGGAAGTCGACATAATCATGACCCAAATAATTAATTAATCATGTTGGGGTCCCATTTTCTTTCACTGATTAAAGCAGATGCCCTGAGATTCCAAATCATGTATTTGAAATATATATATATATATCATTAATTGAAAGCATCATTACCCGTGCTGTAACATTGAAAAAGTATTCGGAACCTTGATCATTACCGGCGGTAATGAGGTTACCCTACGGCCTAGGCCGGGTGGGCACTGGGGGCGAGAGACAGCAGGCCAATATGTTCCTTCCTTCGCCGTCTTTGGTCTATATAAAAATCCTCAATCCGCTTCAAGCATCTTAGAAGAAATACGAAATTCGATCCCGTTCTTAGCGGCCAGGACAATGGCACGATAAACTCGGCCATGATCCACAAGTACTGTTGAGTTATTGGTTCTCATATTATCACTTTACGCATTTGAGAAAGAATTAAGTCCATTAATGTACTGGACATGGATCTTCTTCATCGTGATTCCTTTCTCAATTATTTAGACATTGTTAATTAGTTAATTAGATGAAATTACAAACAATTAATAATAAAAAAATTTTAAAAATCAGTCAATGATTTGGATGGAGTGTACGCGATACACCACATAAGTTTAAGACTCCTGAAACTATATAGCGAAGCATTGCTGACGGTGATCACACATAAAATATTATAGGCAGTATAAAAGTGATCAGCTCTGTTATTAGGGTATATATTTACTTTTGTATATTTTTGGTAGTAGTGATTGATCAAAGCAGTTATTTTATATTAAAAAGTAATATAATTATTAATTACATTAATATTGTACATAATGAATATGTTAAAGTGATTGCATATAAAAATTTTGCAAAAAATAAGTTTATATATTGAGGTGACATAATCATGTATAAGTTTATAAAAATTTATTGTACGTATCGCCGTCCCCATCGAATTTTCTCAACATGACGTGCCAGTTTAGCCATACATAAGCTCATCAATCTTTTGGGCGTTACGTATCACCATCCCCGTCCTGACGAGCCTCGTGTCAATCTTTCGGGTGTTACATATCGCCATCCTTATCCTGACGTAGAATTATTTAGAATAGCGGGCGTTACATATCGTCGTCCTCGTTAGTCATGTCAGTCTTCCGGGCGTAAATTGAGGATGTCACAAACAACGTAGTGACTCCTAAGTCTATCGCCTAGGCGCATCTAACTTTTATCTATTTCTAACAAAACATATCTATTAGTTTAAGGCATTAAAATCCACATGCAAATCATGGTCCAAAGTAATTCACTTCATCTTTGATAAGGTAATTGGTCATATTCTGTTCCAGATTATATTATTCATATTACACAATAGTTGTTACTTCTACTTCTCACGTTAGTAGAAATTTTGGCAGCACCTCCCTATAGTTTTCCAAGTATACATGTTCGTAAAGAGAGATTGTGACTCTACAAACAGTATACCTAAAGAGCAAATGAGGAAGACACTGAAACTTCATATGCAACCTAGAAATTAGTAAAAGTAACAAAAGTGTGCAATACAGATAATATAATTCCAAACTATCCATATTGGACAATTTAGGAATCAATGTACATTGATTCCCAATGAGTTTAAGGTTATTCATATATACAATGTCACATAACATTCTATTTATTATTCATTTGCTAATTTTTAACTATTATATCAACTATAGAATAAAAGATGGCATTTGGGGTTTAGGGTTTGCTTATTTAGAGTTTAGGGTTTAGGAGTTTAGGATTTTAGGATTTTCTTGCTTAGGATTTGCAATTAGGGTTTAGGATTTAGGGTTTAAGATTTAGGATTTAGGTTTTGGGGTTTAGTCAACACATGCTTGAAAAATTAAACAAAGTCTCATTCCCACTAGTAATTTCACATAATGTATCATACCCAAATTCACACTAAGTATTGATGCTAATTAATATATGCTTACAAAATAATGTACCATACCCACATTCACAAAAAATAATAAAACCACAACATTCAAACAATGTGAGCAAAATGTTATTTAGTATATGCTTGGAAAAGAGGCACAAATTGTCACACCCAATATTCTTGAAACAATTCACATAAAATAATATACCCGCATTCAAATTGTCATAAGACACATTCAAATAATCATATAATATGTTTGGAAAATCCTATTACTAAAAAAATAATCAAACTAACCTAATATGCACAATGACCAAATATGCACAATGACCCAATATTTTTAATCACTCAATAATCAATCAATAATTAAAAAAATGCACATATATAACATACCCAACAATAAAAAAATTCTAAAATATACATACTTGTAATTGGAAAAATTCACACAAAATAGTATACCCACATTCAAAAAACCATAAAACACATTCAAATATATTCACCCAAGATGTTTGCAAACTCCTATTACTAAAATAATACAAAAAACCCAAAATACACATTGAAAACATAAAAAAAAATCCAAGAATACATGCTTCTCATATTTCATAATTAAAAAAGAATAGAAATATAATATACACAACTATAAACAAACTAAAAACACACAATGAGAAATTAGAAAATATACCTACCAAATGCAATGAAATTTCTTTACAAAGGTTCTACATTTTTCAAAGAATATACTACCAATCCTTCAAAAAATATACAATGAGTTATTAAGATTATTATATGCTAAAAATTAAAAGAAAACTCAATAAATATGGAAAAAGAATAATGTTAAAAATAAGCTATTTTCTTTATCTTTGAAGAGCAAAAACTTAATGAAGCTCCAAAGTCTCACTCTCTCTCTCTCACACACGCATACTAGAAGCCAGAAATGTGTTTCTGTTTTTATCTCATGCCTATATTTGAATCTGTCTGAATTTTTAAGGACATTTGAATGTTACAATCTTAACGTTCGAACATACTTAAATTCCCTCGAAACATTCGAACTTGGTATTGTGACATTCGAACGTCACGAATTACGTTCAACCGTTTATTAAAATGTTACAAAAATTCCTAAATTGTTAAAAAAATGTTCAAATGTCATAAAGTTAAGTTCAAACATTCTATAAAGTTAACTAGGTGACATTCGAATATTTTTTTTTGTTTTTAATTTTTTTATGATTAAATTTATATATTGCTATAGTAGATATTAAAAATAGAATTACATTGCTATATTTAACTATAACATTAAAATATTATATTTTAGTGATGTTTTATATATAGAAAAATGTGTTCATTACATTCAAACGATTGCTTTGATACTTGAAGCATACCATTTTTCATGGGATTCACATTCGGAAGAGCTCATCTTCCAATCTCACCACATACTCCGATGCTAATTGGGCGGGTAATTTTGATGATCGAAAATCCACTTCTGCTTATATCAGTTTTCTTGGTTCTAATCTCATATCTTGGAGTTCAAAAAACAAAAGGCTGTCGCTACATCATCGACTGAAGCCGAATATCGAGTACTTACAAATGCTGCCTCAGAAACACTATGGCTCCTCTCTTTATTTGTTGAACTCGGCTTCACTATTCCAGGCGCCCCAAAATTGTTATGTGATAATTTAGGAGCCACTCAATTGAGTTTGAATCCAGTCTAGCATTCATGCATGAATCACATTTAGATTGATTTACATTTTGTTCATGATATTGTGCAAAAAGGTACTCTCAATGTTCATCATGTGAACACTCAAGATCAACTTGCTGATCTCTTAACAAAACCTTTGTCACGGCAACGTACAGAAATTCTTCAAACCAAGATTGGAGTTGCCGATGGCACCTCCATCTTGTGGGGGCGTATAAAGGAAGATGTATCAAATCTCAGTTCAGATCAAACCAGCAGCAAGTCAAGCAACAATTACGAGTGAAAGCCAGCAAACCAAAGATTTGATTTTTGAATTTTTTGAATTTAATTTTCCACTTGTAACTAATAGGATTTTTAGCCTTCTTTGTAGCATGTACTCTTAGAATAAGTTTTTGTAAAGTCTATATATTCTATACGAGACTCTTTACAGATTGCAAGTGGAAATACAATTGTTCTTCATTCTCAAACAACCACCCAATGCATATTTACATCTTTATTAGGGGTTCCTATTTTTTTTCTTATTATAAATACAACATTAGACAATGCTAAAGTGTATTTAATTTTTTTTTCTTTAAAATATTGTTTAATTGTTTTAATCATGCAGAAAAACTTTTAAAATTGAATAACGTTGCTAATAGTCATTAACTATTATGTTAATACCTTACCAAGAGTATTGGGCAGGTGGGTATGTTTCATTTTAATTTTAAGATAAAAATGTTTGCTGAATTATGCTTTGATTGTGATTTAAACAGTGAGAAAGATGCTCAGATGCATCATGCTTTTTGGGATTCCCCTTTCGGCTTTTGCTGTGACAATGACGAAGATACTTCCCGCGAGCTCGCCTGTAAGTTTCCGTTCATTTTTTACGCTTTCTTTCATATGATTTTAGTTTGCAGTAGAATGATTTCCGTTTGAATTTGAAAAACGTTTTGTCTTATTTTATTTTATTATTATAAGTTTTTTAAATATTAAAAAAATAATATTATATAAAAATAATATTTAATTTTAATATTATTTTAATCAAATTTTATCTTTTATTTAAAATCATCTTATCTTAAAATTGTGCTTCAATTATGCACCATATTAGACCTTCAGATTTGATGTTTAGGGAGAAATTGTGAAAGATGTTTTCATTGCTGCTTATGTGCAGCGAATGTGCTTTATATCTACCCAAGGTTCTATCGATTAGGCCCGACCCGAATTAGAGTGCTGTAAAAAAGACATATGGCTTAACAGGAAGTACTTGGTTTTTTTGCTGGCGAATACCAATCACTAGTGTTGACACAATAAAAATCGCTCAACAGACTAGAGGGAGAGAAATAGTCAATTCCGACCCACTGAGGCAATCTGGACCTTGATCGGTGTTTCAGTGTGGTTGTGCGGTGACGACATATACAATCATATCAAATAAAACAAATAGAAACACACAGTTTACATACATGGACGTTGGAGGAGGAGAGTCCATTATAACACATATTTTACAATCTCTCGTTGCCTCTTGTATTTCACACACTACAAGATTTTGGGCCTTTTGCCACGAGTTTTTTTTTAATGGCGTTCTGTCGTGGAAAAAAGTGACTTTTTACCACTAAATTAGACGGTGGAAATAAACATTGATATTTTCCCACGAAATGCTTGTGATCGATAATGTTTAATGGCAACAAACTTTTTTGTATTTTATGGAAAATAAATATGGGCAGCCAATGAGCCTTTAGTGAAAAAATACTTATTGTGACGGGTTAAATTGCCTTTTTATTGCAGAATAAAGTCGCCGCAAAAAGTATTTAATCTCTTCGAGAGATCTGCGTGGCTTATTTGTTTTTGCCGCGAATAAATAAGTAATTCCCACGCATTTTACTCGCCGCAAAAGAATGACCATATTAAGCCCCCCACGCATTATTTCCCTCTTCTCCTTCACTCAAATTAAAGCCCCATTAATTCTTCAAGACCCAAATTAAAGCCCCGCCCGCGACCTCTTTACCACCTCCTCCCCCTCGCCTTTGGCCAGCGGCTCAAACCTCCAACCCCCTACCCCTAACCACTACTCGCCCCCCTCACGGCGGCTGCTACTTCTATAACTCTATCTAAACCTGTTGGGAACCCTAGGTTGAATTACAAGGGGGTCTAGGGCAGCTCTCATCATGCGACTGCTAGCCTAGAACATCCCCCTCACGGTGTCGATTCCGGCGTCCCCTTCCTTCCTGAGCACGAGTTGTTCCACAAATACCCTAATCTGGTTATTACCATTCACATCTGCTTGTCGTTCTCTCTCCTTGATTGTAACACGGTATGTCTTCTCCTTTGGTTTGATCTCTCCATTGGTGGTTATTCTTCTCTCTTTCTAGTTTATTCCTCTATTATTTTCTTGTGGAAATTTCGAATGTAGCTTAGTCGTTCTGTACAATTTTTGTGACCATATGAAAATGTAAAATCGTTTTGAAATTTTTCTAGGTTTTGTGACCATATATTTCTCCATATTTTTATGATTTAGAAGGGTCTTGTTGAAATTAACAATGAGGAAATTTGATAAAGGTGAAATTTGTTGTTTTAGGGTTTTGCGATTATAGTTGGCAAGGTGCCTCTCTCTCGCTCTGTTTTGCGATTATAGTTTATTTTATTTCAAGTTGATTTAATTTTTTTCTTGATTTGTTTTACCACTGTGTTCTGTATTGTTGCGGATGAAATGTATATAGATGAAAATATTATGTTTGGATCCTGATGAAATGTTGGAGGCTAAAATTATAGGTTTGTTTTAGAGATAGAAACGATAATGAATTGTGTCTCAGCTCATTGAAACCTTTTTGTTGAGTAATGGTTTGGTTATGATTTATGTTTTTTAATTGATAACCAGAATTACAATATATTCTGATCACCCATTGGAAGATTTTCAATTTATAGCTACTTTAGCAAGTTTATGAGCATTTGAATTGCCCTCCATATTAATGTGACTCACTATACATGCTTCCAATCTTGACATTGCAGATTGAATCTGTGATGAGCATTCCATAGTGGCTTCCATTCTGTTTGTTGGAATTCAGATCATTAACCACTATTTTTGAGTCTCCTTCAAGTATTACTTTCCTCATACCTAGATCTAGAGCAGAATTTGCAGCTGTGCAAGATGCTATAGCCTTTGCTATAATAGTGATTTTTTTTTTGATCGGTAAAAATGAATTATATTAACAAAAATGGGCAAAAAGCCAATTACACAAGAGAAGCCCTAGCTAGATAGAGACATTGATATAACATAGTGATTATGCTTTGATTTGATTACATAATCAGTTTTAACTAGATGACAATGACATATATTTTTTTTAATAGGTATTAAGAGATATTTTACTCCAAGATGACATATTGTAATAGGATGAAAATACCATTTTATCTGTATTTCAAAAATATCTGAGATTTTATTATACTCCTTGGAGTTGACTAATGGAGTCTGGAGATGTATCATACCTGGTTCAAAGACAGGGCCTTTGGCCCAACCGTTTGGTCTAAAGTAACCACATGTAGATGCAGGTCTGGGAACAAGGACTTCACTTTTGTTTTATCTTTTGAAAGAAACAAAACTTCTCTTGCTTGAAAGACTAAAAATAGAACTTCATTGCTAGTCAATAGTTTATTTAATATTGGGGTTTTTCATTTTCCTTTTTGGGTTCATCTTTTTTCTTAATTTTTGTTTATGTTTCTTTGATTACAAAGTATGGAAGAAACTGAGTTCCACTGCAAACGTTACAGATTTCAATTCACAAACCATTGTTCCTCTCCTATTATGAGCATTCCTATATCTAAAATCATCATTTATTTAAAATGTGAAATATATAATTAAATCAATATAATATAGAGTTAAAGTTCGAATTCGGAACCTTTGAAGCATATTTTGTGAAATCATCACTTGTTCTAAATTTTTTCTTTGATTATACTGATGCTCTGTTTAAATTTTTGTAACCTTGTTATGACATAATGGATGCTAAAATGCCAAAATTGTTCACATGTATGGTTCGGCCTTTTGTTGTAACCTTGTTCACATGTATGCTAAAATGTCAATATTATTTGATCCATTATGCCTTATGGTATTTATTGCCTCTTGTCATTTATTTTCATTTGTACCTTGTTTTTCTAAATATATGGTGTGCTTCTTGATGCTTCCAATTATAGTCCTAAAAAGCTTGGTTTTGATAGTTAAGTTTCAGATGCTCTACCAACTCTTATTTTCGTTTTTCCCTACTATCTTAAGAATATTCTTTTACAATTATATATGGATATTGGTTGTATCTTTTGCTTCTTAATACCTAATTGAATACCTATGCCTTATCTTAAAATGGACTCATTCTAGAAGGCTTCTTCTGGATACCCTCTCTGGCTGTTCCAACCACCACTGCTGCTTGACAAAATGGCAGTGGCATCTCTTGGCTTTTCCCTTTTGTAGTGTCTAGTTTCAAATATGAAACCTCTTGCTCTCTTATTCAAGAACTATATATTTCAAAGAATTTGAAAGGAATTGAGTTTTATACAATCCTTGTGAACTTTCTGCTGAAACCATGTTATATATGTTTTTCATTTTCCTCCATTTCCAATCTTCTATGGCCAGTTTAGTTTAGAACTTTTTCTCATTTTGTGGACTAGCTGGTAGTTCTAAGGTTTCTTGCATTAGGTATTAGTTGCATCTTAGTTTTTAAATGATCAATGATTAATGATTAATTTCCATTGGTCACTTCATATTTTCTTAGAATGGTCATCCACCCCTTGGATGGTTGGATACCTTGGCATATCTTG
This sequence comes from Platycarya strobilacea, assembly GCA_036898215.1. Lineage (NCBI taxonomy): Eukaryota > Viridiplantae > Streptophyta > Magnoliopsida > Fagales > Juglandaceae > Platycarya > Platycarya strobilacea. The sequence goes on from CM072550.1 coordinate 58,470,489, forward strand.
TTTTGCATGTGCTGTTGATTCTCTCACAGTACATCTCTGTCCAAATTATGCAGTCATCACAGGTCAGTTATTACCCATGTGTTTTAGCCAATACCTCTTATCCTTTACTAGTGCCATCTCTATCAAGCATTTTATAGTTATCTGATGGTATAAAGAAAATAATTACTTAGGAGGAAATCCCAATAATGGAGGGGAATGCTTGCAAAATTAAGGCCATATTTGGTTTATTTCAGTTCTTTAAAAAAGTTTAAAAAGAAAAAAAAAACCAAATATTTATTTTCTTTAGACTACCAGATAATTTAATCACATATTCATAATCTATAATTGTAAATATTTTCAGGTCTCTGTTTTGGCTTTCCCCCAAAATGGATTAGTCAAGCTTGGAAACAAAAGCAAATGGTAGGCTTTATTTTGTTCTTTTATCTGTTGCTGCTTGAAAAAAGGAAATGATATTATAATAGTGTTCATTGAGTAATGATATTATAGTAGTGAATGCAAATGGTGTTCAATTACATGTTATTACTTCAAAATTATGAAGGGGTAAGTTCATAATTGTTAAGATTATTAGTTTAATGCATGGTGAACATTATCATGGTTTAAAACTAACCAACTAATACTTCCATCACCAGTGTTTGACATATACAGCTTGGAGGAATGGCAGTACAACCTCAATATGGATTAATTCCAGTTAAGGAAGAGTTGGTGGAGAGCAAGGGCAGACTTCAAATGCTATTTGGAAAGTACGGCACCAACAATGTGTTATGATTGTGGGTAAGAATCATGCTTGCTCTTTAAGCCCATTTTCTGCTTATGTCTGCAAATGTCCAATAAACTCGATGGTTCCATGTTTTTTAATTCATTCAATACGTTGTTTCCCATTTGCATAATCTTAGTTTTTAAAAAAACCAAAGACACTGCCTTTTGGTATAAGATAGAGAAACACTTCGAGAATATGACAATGAATTATTAGCTGTTACTAGGAATATTAAGACTAAAATAGAAATTAATTAAAAGAATGAAGAGCTAATTGTCTCTGAAGACAAATTAATTATATATTCTCTAGGACAAAAGGTTACTAAAAATCATGAATTACATCTCAGATTTATCAAGAAAAAACAGCCTTTAATTTCCATGTTTCAACCTGGAAGTGCATATCATATTGTGGACTTAGAGTTTCTTAGATTTTCAAATGGGTCTATGCAGGGATGAAAATGTCATTAAAATGATTCTAAACTCTATTAGTTAGTTGGAAACAAATGAGTGAATCTTTCTAAGTTATGATTAATCATGGGCAACTACATCTTCAATATATGTAAACTTTTTAAAAGATTAGTAACTAAACAAACTTAATAACCCATAATCATTAAAACTCAGATTGCATATAACGATAAACTTAGATTGCATATAATTGTTTAGGCTATTGCTTTTAACAATGGCAATCAAGCTGCCTTTTTTCTTTCATCTTGCATGTTACAATTGTAGGGAATGTGAAAGTTAATGTGATTAGGATGCTTGAGTAACTGCTTGTTTCCTCACATGCTGAAATGGAAATGTAATTTCTTGGAAATGGTTGTAAAGTATGGGGCCCACACGGGTTGTGGGGATATCAAATCTTAGACAAATTGAAATGATAAATGGCTCTAGTTTTATTGGACACGTGTAACCTTTCATTTTATCATGATTTAGATAAGTGATAGTTCACACGGTTTATAAGAACCATATATAGTTACCATTGTAGAAATCAAGCTTATTCTTAGGCATGATTAAATTTTCAAAACTTGAATGCCACAAAATAGTATAGCCATGACACTTTATAATATAATAGTAATTTTTATTTTATTTTTAAATTTGAGAAGAGTGTGGCTGATGCATTCTTCACATTATCACAAACACTAGTCTTATAATATGCAAATTGGCAGTACTTGCATTCCATCATGCAAATTAATTTAGGGCATGTAGGATTGCGTCTATTATCTCTCCAAGCTCAACAATTACAGTATGTTCAGTCCTATAGCATTTCGGCTAGTGAAATTTTTTTTATTTTTGCTCCACTTTGTATCTGTATATGCTATATGCAGTAATGACGTGTTAAATAAATAAACTTTAAACACAAGTGTGCTACAACAATTGCCATTACAAGCTTCCCAACCTATTATATTCCATTCACCCTAAATAAATTGAGCTTGACAAATATTTTTTTCAGTTGTGTCAAGTAACATTCAAGCATTTTTCATTAGTGGAGCAGAAGGCATGTTTCTCTCTAGCAATTTAGAGAAAAATAAAGTATCATCACATTCAACTACAATAATTTGTCCATATTTGCTACTTGTTTTTTATATTTGTTGTTAGAACAATTACATTTCTCTCTATTTGATTGGATATGTAAATAAGGTAGAAGATTTCATGAGTTGGTAATAGGATCTGTTACCTGGTAACATATATGTAAACAGGGTAGGTAGCTTGGTTTCACTTTCATGTAAACAAATTTGGGGATACGACCATGGTTATGTATGTTGCCGATTCTAGGTTATTAAGCCTTTTGTGGTTGGACACTCTTTAGATTTATTATTTGAATCTAGTCAATTGTGTTTGGTTGATAAGATTGCTTTGGTTTAAGAATTTAGTATTGAGAAAAAACTTTTTCCCACCAACATTGTCATTGCTATAGTGAATTTGCTACCATTGTCTTACAACTAATAGAATTGGTATGAAACAAGTATTTTCCACAATAAATATGGTCACTATAATATTTTTTCCGACGAACACAATTATGGGAAGTACTTATATTAGAAGTTTTTGATTAATTTTCACAACTCCAAATCATCAAAAAATTTCTTTTCTTACAACATAAGTCGTGGGTATAACATTATTTCCTCGAAAGTGTTTGTGGATAAAAAATATTTCCAACTAATCATCTTCATGGAAAAATTTTCTCTAGCACTAGAATGATATTTATGGAAATATTATTTGCCACGAAAGAAATTTGAATATTATTGCCATAAAATCAGGTGGTGGGAAAAAGTAGGTTTTTGCCACGAAACTAAATTTTGGTGGGTAAAATCTTATGTCCATAAATTATATGCCACCAACATCCCACCACCCAATTTGGTGGGAAAAAACCTTGTTCCACTTAATATATATTTTTTCCCACCATAGGCCTTGGCGGCAAAAGGCCCAAAATCTTGTAGTGACAATACAAGAAAAATTAAGTGCCGCTTGCTGACGGGAAAACTCCTCTATAAGAAGAAATCGAGCGTCTTAGGAAGAAAAAGAAGAGGTCGAAGGAGAGATCTCTATTTGTGGTTATCCGAAGGCTTTTATAGGTCTACATTTGTTAGTCTGCAATGATGAGACGACTCCCTTTTTGTTACAATCACATAGTAGATTTTCTTTTCTAAATCTTGTAGTTTTTTTAGTTTTTTACATAGTAGATTTTTTTCTTTGGATTTGGTAGTTTTTCTCTTGTTTTGAGAGTTTTTTACTTAAATTTTAATGTTGTTATTATTTCTCTATTTTTTTTGATATTCCTACAAATGATAGATTCTTGAGAGTAAATTTGGGAGGTCTAAATTCCCAACAAGTGGTATCAAAGTCAATATGTTTTTTTGGTAGGGAATAGCTTTGGTGTCATAGTGTAGATATATATTGTTTAAGGAGGTTCTTTCTAGAATATAAGTAGTATCATTGTGACTTTCCAATCTTTCTTAAGAATTTACTTAGTGAGAACTATTCATTTTTAGGATTAAATTCATTAAGAAAATGTTAGGAAGTAAAGCTTTAAATTCTATCAGACTCGAGGAGGAGAAATTTGATGGGAGAATCAATTTTGACTTGTGGTAAGTGCAAGTTAAGAATATTTTGATTCAATCAGGATTACATAAGAAGTTGAAAGCAGGCCAACCCTAAAGTCAGTAGTAATACTAGCGTGATTGGGAAAATAACTAGTATCAATAACTAAAGTAGGTTCACTAAGAGGCTCTAAGTCAGTAAATAGAGATACTGGTAATAAAACTAACTTTGTGTCTCTCTTTATTGAAGACAATGTCATTTGAAAATAGATATGTATATCCTCATGGCAAGCTGCTAATTTCCAAAATTGCCATGACAGAAGATGTGTTAATGTCAGCGGATCTACAAGTTTGCACACATGTATTAGTTTGGTATTGAAACAAAGTGTGTCATGAAAATTTATGTCGATGATTAATGAACTTCTAGGAAACATGAACGTGGAAGTTATATCTTAATTGTTTAACAAGATTATTTTCGACATGAGCTGCAGTAAAATACTTGAAATTGGTTTATTTCGAGTCTATATGCTTTCATGGTAGAGCATGATAGCAAAAATTATGAAAATCTTCATTAAGGTAGAGCATGACTGTAGAATCAGCCAAAGTCACAAGGAAAAAATTGTTAAAAATTGTTTAGTTTTTGGCTTTCATTCCAAATTAGTAGAGTAAAGAAGAAGCAAGACCTAATGCCTATAAATTGAAGATTAGCCTCTTTGGCAAAGTGTATCAATTAAAAGTTTGGCTAGTAATTTTTTGACTCCAATAAACTTTTTCTGTTGAACATTTTTGTAAAAGAAATATATATGAGAGTTAAAATTTTGTTAATGAGAGAGTTTTTTCGATATATTTGAGAAAAAAAGAAAAATTGTATAATTGTAATAATTTTTTATACAATAGATTTTTTTTTGTCTAGATCCTATAATTTTTCTTCTATTTAAGAGTTTTTCATATAAAATCTAGTATTGTTATTATTATTTTTATTTTTGTAAATGATAAATCCTAAAAACTAAGGCCCTGCTTGGATTCCGGAGTGGGTTGAGCTCATCTTAACTCACTTCTATTTCATCATTATATTTTTATAATTTTTTATACAAAACACAAATTTCTATACACCTTTTTCAAATCCCAATACACATTTTTCAAATTCCAACACACCTTTTTCAAATCCCAAAATAATAATAATATTAAAAAATAAACCAAACTCATCTCAACTCATCTCATTTTTGAATCCAAGCGGGACCTAAATTTGAAAAATCCAAATGTCTAACAAAAAGTGAATAGGATTGTCACATCAATACGCAAGTCTTTATTAACTGACCATTTTTATAATTGTTTTCGCTTCACTTAGCCCAACAAATATATAATAAAAGAGCCATATTACATATAATCTAAAAAAATTATATTTTTCGAATAATAAATAAATAAAAAGATTCTCATTTTAAAATAAAATTAACGACCAGCTAGTAGAAGACGACAAACGACTTTGTTGGTAATAAGGCGCTGTCACGAGCCGGTGCTAACACATCTGGGGCCGTTTCCCAACTTTATTCATTATTTTATTTACGTTCACATATGATTTTGGACTCACGATGCAACCATGTATTATAAAAATCTTTGTACAATATTTATAATTCATTTGAACGTGAGACTATATGGTCATAGCTAGACTCATAGGTCGATAATGTTGTAATTCCCTTTACTTGTTGAATAATGGATATTTATAATCTTATTAAAAGAAGTCTGATCAATACCAAGGTCTTCGTCATTTATTTTTTTTTTTTTTCCTTTTTGAAGGAGCTGTCTTCGTCAACTTTCAATTTTTACGCTGCTATGATTTGCTTTTCTCTATTCTGTTTCATTTTCCATTACTTCTCCCACTTGTGTCCAATTGTTCATTACTTCCCACTTGTTTCAAATCCAATGGCTATCGCTTTTTCTATGTTTACTCATCTATAATCTCAAACAAGGTAGAAAAAAAATTATATTTAAGAGAGACTTGGGGATAAGCTAGTGTCAATGGTTTGCTTTTATGACAATCAAATTCGTATAATATTCAAATTTAAAGTTATTTATTCCTTCTACTTTTTTTTTTAAAGGATCAGCTTTAAACCTCAATCATTCATTAGCTAACATATCAATAATACAAGGAGGAGGATATCTACAATAAAATGTAAAATAAGTGAAACATTCCTAGCTAACGCATAGGCTACTAATTTGTTGGCAACTTTTCTAACACGCCTAACTGACCACTTCGCATGTTGATTAAGAAGTAGTGGTGTGTTCTTGATAACCATTGCAGTAGCAGACCAATCTTGATCCTTTAACAACATAGCTCGAACTACTTGTTGTGAATCACCCTCCAGTACCTTTTGGTTTATACCAAGTTGAATACTAAACGTTTTTTTTTTAGCAAAGAATCAGGACCACATGTTCAAGAAAGGTCCCTCTCCAAGTTTATTAATAATCTCTCACTTATGGCAAAAGATTACCGTTGCAACAACCTGATGCTTGAGCACGCGATATAATATTTCCATAAATTACCCAATCTCAAGCATCCAAGTATGACTTATTAACCAATCAAAACATAACCAATAGTCAATCTTAAACTAAACAAACCAGAAACATCATAAGAAACTATACAAAAGAATTAAACCACTTTTGATTTCCAGATGTATGGAAAACCGCATTTGTCTAGCCGAAAATTTCCCCTAATGCTTGTTGGCAGATCAGAAAAAGAAGTCCAAGTAGCACTTCGACCTTTGGCAATACCCATTTTGGCAAAACCATCAACAACTGAATTACTTTCCCTGAAGTAGCGCAATAAAGAGACATTAAGCCTTGCTAGTTGTCATTGTATTTCATCCCAATAATCTTCCATATACCAAAGTCCACATCTTTGAGTCTCCAACCAATTTAGTACTAATAATGAATCTAATTCAATTTCCACATTTCAGAAGCCCAATCTCTTTATATGTCGCAGCCCATGAAATAAACCCATCAATTCAGCAGAGTTATTCGATTTTTGCCCTGTCTCCACTGGAAACCCACAAATAATTTCTCCTTTATCATCTCGAATAATTTCTCTCGCCCCCGAAGCACCAGGATTACCAAGAGAGCAACCATCAACATTTAAATTTACCAAACTCAATTTTGGAAATTTCCATTTGACTGGAATTACTACTTCTCTTCTTACCGATAAAGGTAAAATACCTTCATCCCGTCAAGAGAGCAAATTACCTTCCTTGAGTTTTAAAGCCACTCAAGACGCCCAATATTTAATGGAACACCAAATATTTTGAATACCAAGCTTAACTGCCTTAAAAGTACCACAAGCCTCAACTAGCAATGGATCAAGGAACAATCACTTACTAATTGTTCCTTAAAGTAGCAATCATTTGGCCTCTATGATCCCTGACAATCACCCATATGCCAATGCCAATTTTGTAATTAACTTTGTCCACAACATCATCTTAGTCAGCGGCAAACCCACATTTCTAAATTCCCCCAAAACGTTTTTGAAAATACAACATATCCTCTAGATTTTATACATAATTATATAAATATAGAAAATGCCCCCCCAAAAAATTTATAATCTCCACATTCTCTGTAGAATTTTCTAAAATTCCAATATACCAATATAATTAGAAATGTCTATGTCTAGTTTTTTTTTTCTTGTAGTCCCAAAATTTTGTTTATTTTCAATATGTTGTTTATTTTCAAGGATGTGACCTCTCTGGAATTATAATTAAAACTAAGTTTAGGAGAAATAATAAACTTATTAATATGGATCCGAGAGTTTGTTGATATACTATATTGAGCTTCTAAATATGGAATCTAAAGTGAAAATACAAGAAAATTATTTAAGACCGATGACCTATATGAAAAATAGTTGAGAGATTTTATCCTCTAGACTTCATTAAGCAAGAAAAGAATTTATTTAAATTCTCAATTATAGCATTATATGTTTAATGTGATACGAAAATATCTAGATTTTGTATGAAATATGATATAGTAGCTTACATACTAGAATAAAAGATGACATTCTACAAGATCCCTTAATATTTTATATGAAGAAAATTAACTCTAAATATTTTATTGCAAAATAATAGTGAATGTGTTGAAACCAAGGTTTTAAGTTTCGTATCTATATATAGATTTTGACGATAACAAATAAATTCAAGTCCCAAGCTCAAATTGTTTATGTAATAAAGCAAAACACATCAACAAATCAAGTATGAACAAGAAAGAGAACAAGTCTACAAATGAAGCTTATAGAGTAATTTTGTACATCTCTTGATAAAATTCAAAATTGGATTAAGGTTCAAAATTAATGTTTTCTCATAAAGTATCAAATTGTATTTTTCATATGTGCATGACATCATTAAAGGTTTTCATTTCGAAAATTATATTCTTTACATGTGCATGACATCATTAAAGGTCTTAATTTCAAAAATTACATTTTTCACATGTGCATGACATCATTAAAGGCTTTAATTTCGAAAATTACATTTTTTACATGTGCATTACATCATTAAAAGTCTTAATTTCAAAAATTACATTTTTCACATGCGCATAATATCATTCAAAATTTGATTTTAAAAATTTGTAAGATGATTGATTGTCATCTTTGACATCTATGTTTTGTTTGAAATTTTTATTAATGCACTTTTGACAAATGTAAAAGTTAGATAATTTTATTTGAAAATCTTGAAGGGTGGTTATACTCTTTTGACATATGCATAAAGCAAATGATTTTGTTTGAAAAATAAATCATGCTCATGTTGACATATGCGAAAAGTAAAAGATTTGGTTTGAATATTTTGAAAAATGAATGGAGTTGTCTTTGACAAATGCAAAAAAGAGATGTTTTTATTTGAAAATCTTGGAAAGTAAATAGTACTTTTATTTGACATGTTAATCTTTTCAGATTTGAAAATGAAGACTTATTTGCCTATAAATAGCTCACTTAAGTTTTGCAAAATCATAACAAGAGCATTAATCCTTGTTCATTTTGAGAGAGATATATGTTGTGCTGTATTGTTCTTATTTCACTCATTAAGGAGTGTACTCTAATAATGTACCCATTGTTAGCTCTTATATCAGTAAGAGGGTATATATATCCCTTGTGTGTGTAGAATGTGTTCTACATAGAAAATAGTTGAATCACCAAGTGTGAGGTGATTGCAAGTGTAGAAGGTGTTCTACACGGATTCTTTGTAGCGGTATTGCTCAAATGTGTAATAGGTTTCTATCTCTACCTGAAGGAGATTGAATAGTGAACTTGGGATTCCTCAAGGGGTAGCTTGAGGCGAGGACATAGGCAATGAGGCTAAATCTCGTTAAAATATTGAATTTGCTTATTCTTATCCTTACTCTTTATATTTTCTGCCGCTTTATATTATGTTTATATTTATATTGTGTATTTGGTTTATAACTGTTAATTTTTTATAATATAATCCAATTCACCCCTTTTTGTATTAGTCATCTAGGCAACATTTGGTATAAGAGTAATGACTCTATTATAAGATTAATTATCTGTTGAGTTAAAATCATATGGCTAATATTGCAGCTACCTTTGCTGAAGGTCAATCCAATAGTCGGCCTCCACTATTTTGTGGAGACAATTACACATTTTGGAAAGGTAAAATGAGAATATTTCTTCAGTCTCAAGGTTAAAAAATTTGGAAATGCATTGTAAATGAGCTTTAGATCCCAACAAAAATTGTTGATGGAGTAAAGGTCAAAAAGAAAGAGAAAGAATTTGATTGTAATGACAATAGACTTTATACAGTGAATGTAATGACTATGAATTTTCTATTTAATGCTCTCAATGATAATGAATTTAACAGAATAATGACTCGCAGGATAGCAAAGAATATCTGGGATAATTTAGAAATAACTTATAAAGGAATTTCGCAAGTCAAAAAATCAAAAATTTATATTCTTACGCATGAATATGAAATATTCAAAATGAATGATGATGAATCAATTTCTTCTATGTATACTCATTTTACTAACATTGTAAATAGTTTGACTGCTCTTGGTAAAATTTATTTCAGTTTGGAGATAGTAAGGAAAATTTTCAACTCTTTGCCAAAACGTTGGGAATCAAAAGTGACGGTGATTCTTGAAACTAGAGATCTTAAAAAACTCAAAGTAAGTGGACTCATCGGGTCATTTATTACCCATGAGTACACATTGAAAAGAGGAGAAAAAAAAGGAAAGCAAAAGAAGAGCTTAGCACTCAAAACTGTCCCCTATGAAAGTGAAAGCGATGAAGATGAGGAAAACAATTACAAAGATGAAGAAATTGCAATGATCACAAGAAGATTTAAGAGATTCTTAAAGAAAAATAAAGTTCTTCTAAGAAAATCTTTCAAAAAGTTTTCCAATAAAGATACAGGTAAAAACGACTCCTTAACTTGTTGTAAATGTAAAAAGTCAGGACATATCAAGGCAAAATTGTCCTATATTAAAGAAAGATCAATATAAAGGCAAGAAAGCAATGAAAGCTACATGGGATGATGATTCAAGTAGTTCAGACAGCGACACAAGCAATGAAGAATCTACAAATCTTTGTCTTATGGCTAAAGATAATCTTGAGGTAACAAATATTGAAAATCATTCTTATGAAGAATTGTAAAATGTTTTAGAAGAGGTATATCATGAGGAACTTGAGAAATTGGGTATCAAATATGCTACTTTGAAAAAGAAAAATTCTTCTTTACTAAATGAAATTAATGTTTTAAGAAAAGAAAATAGTATTTCGAAAGATGAAAATCACGAGTTGAAAAAAAAAAGTATCTGATTTAGAAAAGATTGTTGAAAACTTTACAAATTGAAAAAGAAACTTTGAAAAACTTATTGGCAGTTAATGATGTGTTTTTGAAAATGTGACGCCCCCAATTTACGTTCATAATTTAATACAAATTAAACTGTCAGGGTAAGTAATGCTAGGCCACTCACCCCCGTATTTATCGAAATTGCAGCATAATAGTTCTGAATAAAAATTTTCTAATGATCACATGGTGAACTAAAACTACAATATCCAACTCATCTATTCTTATAATAACATGATATTATTACATACATAACCCAGTTAGTTTTGTCAGTTATGTACATAATTTATTCTCAAAACCTAGACTAACTTTATGGCCATTCAGGCTCCTCTGAGTTCTTTAAGTCATTGGGCCTTCCCCTATCTCAGTCATTAATCCTGCAATATAATTTTATATTTTCAAAAATAGAAATATAATTTTATATTTTCAAGCTAGACAGCCAGAGTATGGATTTATGGCATGCTTCGTGTGGCTCATGCATGACTTAGACTTACAAACTTGTATTATGCACGAACTTTTCATTATCATCTTAAAATTATTGTTTTTATAAATCTTTACTTATATCTACTATTATTACTCGTGGTTGGGTCATGCCACTATTATTGCCCATAGTTGGGCCATGCCACTATTATTACCCGTGGTTGGGTTATGTCATATTATTTCTTATTTCTTTAATGCTTGACATGACTTATGACGACATTTACTTGACAACATATAACATAGATTTTTCTTAAAACAGATGTCATGACTTGTAATGACACATGTATATGACAAAATACAATATACACATAACTTAGGCTTATGACATGCATGTTTCATATCTTCATAATTCATGTGACATATAAAAACATATCCCAAAAACATACATCACATATACATGCACTTAAGTCACATAAATTCGTACGTCAAAACTTAATGAATAATGCTTACTATGGTAAACTCGATTCTACCACTTTAATCCCAATTTAATTTTATTGAGTTCTTATCTCTTAATATAAAAACATAAGAGTTGTAGATCTTTCTCTTATCTCTTCATAGCCTCTTGAGTTATTCAAATCCGATATCAAACAAACAAATTATGTCTAATTTACCAAAATGTGTCAAATCTGCCAATAATAATCCTATTAAGGCTGAAATTCACTAGAGTTGTTTCTTCATTCTTTTCCATAGAAGAATCTCATGTTTTCATATAATTCTCTTCATATAACATCATATAATAAATATATTTTTAAAGTCTCATAATTTTCTTAGCATTTTTCCATAGCAAAAACCACTCCAAAATTCAATATGTTTTAATTTAATACATAAACAAAGATTAAACTCAAATAAATATCAAATTAGTTCTGTGACGCCCTCAATTTACATTAAGGGTATTAACGTAAATTGAGAAGTCTGAGTAAGTAATACTAGGCTACTTACTCCATATGTATCGATCTTAAGATGCGTACATCTATTCTTACTATCATGTATAATGAGACTTATAGCGGAAAATGGTCTAAAAAAATTTATAAAATAAACTAGTGATCACATGGTAAAATATAATCATAATATTCACATTGTCATATTTATAACATCAGATTGTACTATTATACATAACCTATTTCGTTTTCTCAGTCTTCTAATAATAATACATATTTATCCAACTACCACACTAGAACCACCTCAGTTCCTTCTTGACTTCTGGAAACTCTCTCCCATAATGAAACCTATCCAGACTAATACAAAAGTCCCGATGAAGATATTGCCCATATGGAGTTGTGTAAACCCCGCACATGGACAACATTCTATCTAAGCCTAATTTCAAACAGCATCCGATATGTCTCTGCTCCTCGGAGAAAGCGGATGCATCGTATCTCCATATCCCCATCGGTCGATCATAGATATCCATAACAGAAGACTCAAAAAAATCAAAAAGAGAAAAGTCAGAAGGTTTATCAAGGTGCTTCTGAGCTCCCTGAGACATAGGGGCTTTTCCCTTGTCCGCCATATGGTTCTGTACAATAATTAAATTTTCCAGAAAAACACAAACAAATAAAAGTGAGATTTCCTTAGAAATCTCAATAAGTACACTTATAACATAACAAGGTATGGATAAAGTACAACATAAAACACATGACAAGATCATGATAAATGTATAACATTTGAATTAACTTATGTGTCTCATTAGAATGAGTGACAAGCAAATGATTGACTGTTATTTTCTATGGACCCATTCTTATTATACTTAAAATTCTTATTACTTGTAATATCTTTCGTAATATTGTGGGTCATACGTATTTCATCACCTCGACGGGCGTTACGTATCGCCGTCCCCGTCGGATTTTCTCAGCATGACGCGCCAGCTTAGCCATACATAAGCTCATCAATCTTTCGGGCGTTACGTATCGCCGTCCCCGTCCTGACGAGCCTCGTGTCAATCTTTCAGGCGTTACGTATCGCCATCCCCATCCTGACACGGAATTACTTAGTATAACGGGCGTTACGTATCGCCGTCCCCGCTAGTCATGTCAGTCCTCCGGGCGTTACGTATCGCCGTCCCCGTCGTGACACGACACTTAACTTATCACTTTTCCTTAACGTTTTTCTTATCGTATTCTCTTAAAATACACGTCGTGGCTTGTGGCGATGCATATGTGACGAATAGTAATATACATGCAACCTTAGACTTGTGACATGCATGCTTTCTATTTTCGTAAAGCATATGACATAGAGAAGTACATCACAAAAGTTTACATGCACATACGTCACTTAAATACGTAATGTCAAATCTTAGCAAATAATACGTATGTAATTAAATAAATTATTAAATTTTATTAAATCAAGAGGCTGACCGAAATCTTATAGAAATTATCTTTAGTTATTATTCCATTTATTATATTCAACTCACGCCCACAAATTTGCATACTTATCTAATTTAATTATTTCTAAGTATTTCTTGAACTATTTTTTATCTATATAAAACTTTATTATTATTATTATTTTATCTTTTTAAGATAATAATTATTAAAAATCCTGCTAATATATTGTGTTTCCAAAATTATCATATTTGTTAAAAAAACTAATTAAAAACATTCACTAGAAGTTTTAAAAGTGAAAGAAATCTTCCTTTTTCAAGGGTTTCCTACTCTCTTCTGTCACTTATTCTCAATTTCGTCTTCCATAAAATTATTATCTCTTAAAAATTAAAACACCAATATTGTAGATATTTGTCTTAGCTTTCCATATCCTTTTGAATCACTCAATTTTGCCTTCCCATTAAAAAGTTATCACTGTTTTACTATAAGAGGGTAAATCTGTTAACTCAACCTCCTTGAGGTCCGAAAGTTACTAAGGTTGTTCTTTCAATTTTTTCTAAATCATGACCTCATATTTTCACATATTCCTCTTATTATATGATCATAAAACATATTAATAAGTTATTAAAATTTTTCCTAGTATTTTTCCACAACAAAAATTACTTCATGAATAAAAAATATTTAAGCTACCTCATACATGATGCATAGGCTTAAACAAGCATCAAATAGGCATCAAAATAAATCAAAAAATTAAGCCACTTATACCACACCAAGAGTATGCTAAGAAATGCTCTTAAAATTTTTTTCAAAGCTAAAAGAGTAGTTTTGAGTTGATTTTGCACCACACTTCTCTCCAAGACTCTCACTTAGCTTCTTTTTGATGTGTGTGTGTTGTGACTTCTCTAAAAGGAAGTAAAGGGAAGCTTAAGGGTCTATTTATAGGAGGGAAAACTTTGCTTAAGGGCTGAAAAGGGCAGGGGTATTTCAGCAACCCCTTTGGCTGAATGTGTGAGCTGTCCCTCCTAAACCTTAGGCCTTATTATCACCCCTAAATCTCAAGATTTCCTAAGGTTTTCATCTCATGGCTAAGCTTCCTCCATATCTAAAATAATCCCAGATCAATGGTTAAAAAGATTACAACACATAGATAAAAAAATCAAACAAAATCAACCAAAATCTGAAAATATTTTGGATGAAATCAGTCCAGCCACTTGGCCTTTGGCTGGCTCCCACGATTTCTACCTCTTTTTTTCACCTTTTACCACATGTTCCAGACCTCCTTGACACCCTTAGGACCTCTTGGAAGAATCCTCTTAAGGCTTGGTTGACAATTGGTTAAGAATGGAGGGGATAGTTGGCTGGTTTGGTTGGTTCTCCTCCAATCAGATTTTGTTCCTACTTCTTCCATGATTATAACAAAAATTTCTTCTAGAAACTCTTCCACCACCATATACAAACCTTTTTACACTTATCTAGAAGATAAAAATGTAGAGAACCAATCAAATTGAGGCTCCTAAAGTAGGTCGGTGGTTTGATTTATTTGCGGGCTTCAGTTACGCTCAAATCTGATCAGTCCACTTCCAGCCCGGTTAACACATTGATAAAATTCTCTTCTTCGAAATATCCAAACATGAAAGTTTTAGATATTTCTCTTAGTGATCCATAGGATTTTTAATCACCTAAATAAGAGGTCATATGAGAGAGATATCATCAATTTACAAAAACATGTTCTAATCCGAGAACCCACTTTTAGGCTATCTAAGTGTTTTTTTCCACTCCAGTTCCTATTTCTCAAATTTTCATCTTAATCTCCTTGATAGAATTATTCTATAGATGAAAGCTAAAATATTCTAATTTATTCTCTAAAAAAAATAAAATATTTGATCATAATTCCCCTTATTTCAATGACTACTTGAAGTGTTTCTAGTTTAAATATTCTTTCCAATTACCATAGCTTTCCTAAAATTCCCTTTAGAATATTAAATTTCTAAATGAATCTATTCCTAGGGATGTATATATGTATAAAAGAAAAGAACGGGTTATTACATTCTCCCCCCCTAAAATAAAGATTTCGTCCTCGAAATCGCTAAAGTATAATAAGTAAAATTTAACAATAAAATTTTTTTTTACCTCGATTGCTAGTGGCAGTAGACTCATATGAGGATGAGGGTTCTCTTTCTTCTATAGATAGTGAATCCTGTGAGAAATAAAATATTGCATCCACGTCTGGGTCATAGTAAAGATTGACACTCATCTCTTGCAATTTAAGTAGTCTTTTTGCTTCTGTTCTATTATAACCGGTTCCTTTTCACAGCTTTTCCTTTATCATATTTTTTCAACATTTCTATTTCAGCTTGTCTCCATTTTTAGGGTGGTTTTCTTTCTTCCTCTGGTTTGGCCTGTCTACAAATTGGGTTTCTCTGTTTATCTATATCCATAATATGCGTTCTATGCCATTCATTTTTATTCAACCATCTTAATCTGTCTTTACGGGCTCTTTCTTTATGTTTCTCAGCTCTTTCTCTTAGTCGATTTACAGGAGTAACTGACTTTCTCGCAGTCCTTCTTGTTTTTGTCATTTTCTTGATTAAAGACAAGCCACAATTAACTAGAAGATTGAAAACAAGCATCACATGAATAACATTTCACATAAGTTCATTATCACACAAAACACAAATTACTACAACTAGTTTTCAAACAAATGAGGGTATTTATTTCTCATCATATCCTCACGTTCCCAAGTAAATTCTTGAAAGGCAGGATTATTCCATAGTACTTTGACTAACGAGATGATACGATTCTGCAGTGTTTGGTTCTTCTGATCTTCAATCCGTATGGGCCATTCTTCATATGTCAAATTGGGACGTAAATTGATTTGACCTGGATCCATTTTTGCCGTTGGTACTTCACCTATTCTTTTCTTTAAGGAAGATACATGAAAAACATCATGAACACCTTGCAATTCGGCAGGTAGATCAAGACGATAAGCTACCGGTCCCACCTTTTCCAATATTTCGTAAGGTCCAATATAGCGAGGACTTAATTTTCCTCTTTTTCCAAAACGCACTACTCCTTTCATAGGTGAGACTTTCAAGTATACCCAATCACCTACCATGAAGTCTAAAACTCTTCTACAATTGTCTGCATAGCTCTTTTGTCTACTCTGTGCAGTCTGTATTTTATCTCTAATTTTTTTCACTTATTCTTTGACTTCTTGCAAGTATTCAGGACCTAAAACACTGCTTTCACCAACTTCATCCCAATATATGGGAGATCTGCATTTTCTTCCATATAGTGCTTCATAAGGTGCCATCTGAATAGTAGCTTGAAAACTATTATTGTAAGCAAATTCAACTAAGGGTAAGAGACTTTCCCAATCACTTCCAAAGTCTAAGACACATGCTCGCAACATGTCTTCTAAAGTCTGGATTGTTCTTTCTGTTTGTCCATCTGTTTGGGGATAATATGCACTACTAAAATTTAGGCTTGTACCCATCATCTATTGTAAACTCTTCCAGAATCGAGATGTAAACCTAGGATCCCGATCTGATACTATTGTCTTTGGAATCCCGTGTAGACGAACTATTTCCTTCACATAGATTCGTGTTAACTTTTCCATTGAATCCGTGTTTGCAATGGGCAGGAAATGAGCACTCTTCATTAGTCGGTCAATTATTACCCAAATTAAATTCTTTTTGGCGGATGTTCTTGGCAACCCGACTACAAAATCCATAGATATGTCTTCCCATTTCCATTCGGGAATCGGCAGAGGTTGCAATTCTCTAGCTAGTCTTTGATGTTCTGCTTTTACTAATTGACACACCGGAGGACTGACATGACTAGCGGGGACGGCGATACTAATGCCCGCTATACTAAGTAATTCTGTGTCAGGACGGAGATGGCGATACGTAACGCCTGAAAGATTGACACGAGGCTCGTCAGGACGGGGATGGCGATACGTAATGCCCGAAAGATTGATGAGCTTATGTATGGCTAAGCTGGCGTGTCATGCTGAGAAAACCTGACTGGGACGGCGATACGTAACGCCCGTCGAGGTGATGAAATACGTATGACCTACAATATTACGAAAGATATTACAAGTAATAAGAATTTTAAGTATAATAAGAATGGGTCCATAGAAAATAACAGTCAATCATTTGCTTGTCACTCATACGCATGAGACACATAAGTTAATTCATATGTTATACATTTATCATGATCTTGTCACGTGTTTTATGTTGTACTTTATCCATACCTTGTTATGTTATAAGTGTACTTACTGAGATTTCTAAGGAAATCTCACTTTTATTTGTTTGTGTCTTTCTGGAAAATTTAATTATTGTACAGGATCATATGGCGGACAAGGGAAAAGCCCCTATGTCTCAGGGAGCTCAGAAGCACCCTGATAGACCTTCTGACTTTTCTCTTTTTGATTTTTTTTACTCTCCTGTTATGGATATCTATGATCGACCGATGGGGATATGGAGACACGATGCATCCGCTTTCTCCGATGAGCATAGACATATCGGATGCTGTTTGACATTAGGCTTAGATGGAATGTTGTTCATGCGCGGGGTTTACACAACTCCATATGGGCAATATCTTCATCGGGACTTTTGTATTAGTCTGGATAGGTTTCATTATGGGAGAGAGTTTCCAGAAGTCAAGAAGGAACTGAGGTGGTTCTAGTGTGGTAGTTGGATAAATATGTATTATTATTAGAAGACTGAGAAAATGAAATAGGTTATGTATAATAGTACAATCTGATGTTATAAATATGACAATGTGAATATTATGGTTATATTTTACCATGTGATCACTAGTTTATTTTATAAACTTTTTTAGACCACTTTCCGCTGTAAGTCTCATTATACATGATAGTAAGAATAGATGTACGCATCTTAAAATCGATACATATGGAGTAAGTAGCCTAGTGTTACTTACTCAGACTTCTCAATTTACGTTAATACCCTTAGCGTAAATTGAGGGCGTCACAGAGTGGTGGCTATTTACTCAGACTTCTCAATTTACGTTAATACCCTTAGTGTAAATTAAGGGCGTCACAAGCTCTCTTTTGGCACTTAGGTAATGTGAGTGGGTTTTTGTGTATTGCTCTTGGGTATTTCTTACTATAGCCAATTGGTATCTCTCATGGGAAAAGAAGAGAAGCCTATGCATCTATTTATAGGCATAAGAGGCGTGGGATGCAAGGAGAAATAGTTTGGGCATTTCAGCAACTCTATTTGGCTGCATAGGTGAAGTGTCCCCTACACTTGTGGTCTCATGATCACTCCTAATCCTATGGGAATTTGCTGATATTTTAATCGCATGGTTGAGATTAATCCACCTATAAAATTATCTTGATCAAGGGCTCAAATAGTTCCAACACATAGGGTGTGAGATCCCAGATTTACGTGTATTTTTATACATTATTCATTCTCGGTGTTGGTTATTTTAATTTATTTTAATAATATTATTAGTCATGTTTTATTTGTTTAAGATATTTATTTGATCTATTAGTTAATTAATATCAGTTTTATGTTGTTTTTAAAATTAAATATTGAGTTACGTTGTTTTTCTTATTAATTTTAATGTGAGGTAATTATTTTAATAATTGGAATTAAATTCCTTTATTTTATTATGTAACTTTATTTGATGTGCTTTTGTTATATTAATTATCATTTTATAATTAAATTGCACTTGGATTTAATTTATTGCTGAGTTTTAAATATTTTAATTTATCTATATTAAATTGTAGTATTATCAGTCGGCTTTTATTTAATTTATTGTATTTTTCTACTTGGACTTCTTTTTCTTTTTTTTCTTTTTCCTTTCTTTCTCTTTTATTTTTTTCTTCCTTCTTCCCCTGTATTCGGCCCCAGACCCCTCACGACCCCCTCCCCTCCCCTTCTCTACTGTTCTCCTTCCCTCCACCTAGCGCCGCTGTGCGCCATCGGCCTGCGACACCGCCCCTCCACCTGAACTCCCCACCCTCCGGCGACCTCCCCTGCACCGGTGGTGCACCTCACGGCAGCCCCTAGTCGGCACGTGAATCTTAAACCCGAAATGGGTATTTTAGCTTCTATTGCATTTTCCGGCCACTGTCGGCCACCCCTTGGCACCGGTGACCTACCAGCAGCCTCCCCTTACTCCAACGAGCATAACCTAACCTCCGGCACCACCCACGGTAGCCCAAAGCCCCAACCCGAAATAGGTATTTCAAATACCCATACACGGGTTTGCCACCCTAGCGCCGCCGTCTGGCCACCGTAGGCCTCACCACCGCCACCAAAAAACTCCCCTTGCTCAATGGACCAACCCCTAACTCAGCTCCTCCATCCACGGCCCCACATTCCCGATACAACCCCAAACCTGAAAATGAGTTTCCACCATTTTGGAGCCCGATCTGCCACCTTCCGGTGCCTGTGCTGCCACACCACCACCTCCATGAGATTCTCCACCTTCCAAAGAGTATCTCCCTAAATTTTGGTGTCAAACCAAGCACCTTAGCCTAACGTATCAGTGACCGCTACGAACGCTGCGGATTGGCGTTTGCTAAAGGATTTGCATTTTTACCCGCTGTAAGTACTTTCCAAACGAACTTTAAGATTTAAATATATTTTTGGCATCAACAGATGTTGTGTTTGGTCATTGTTGGAATTTTTTAATTGTTGGCTATTTTGTGATGCCCCCAAATTCCCCTTAAAATAAATACGGGAATCCAGACATCGGGATAATGACAACACGGGTCACACATCCCAACGATAAGTGCCAAACGTGTGTGCACGCGTGACATACATAAAATATAAGTTGCAGCGGATAAT
Source organism: Platycarya strobilacea (assembly GCA_036898215.1). Lineage (NCBI taxonomy): Eukaryota > Viridiplantae > Streptophyta > Magnoliopsida > Fagales > Juglandaceae > Platycarya > Platycarya strobilacea. The sequence continues at coordinate 58,490,735 of CM072550.1, forward strand.
AAAACCATTATCTAAATACCAGAATTTTTTAAAAATATTTTACAAACCAGTTTAACGTAAATTCTCCAATATGAGATTTAATACAGTCATCCAAAGAGTAAATCATAAAAATATATATTTATAAAAAGGGGAAAATAATTTTCCAAGATAACGATTTATAACAATAGTACATCAACGGCGGAGCTGTTTCCTCAGGCTCAGCCTCTTTAAAATCTGCATCCAAAAACTACGACGCCAGAAAAGGCATCGTAGGTAAGTATAACCCACATAAACCGAAAGACAGAAATACATTCATGCAACAATACTACGCATGAATAGGACACCGTATGCATGTGACTTAAAATCATTCTTCTCAAAATTAAAAAAATAACCACACATGCTAAAATCCCATTTTGGCCCAAATAAAACTCCAGTAAAATCACCCATCATTTACCTAGAAAATGATGACCATAAATCCATTAAAACCACAACCATTTTCCCAGAAAATGGTCCACGTAAAGCCAATAAATATAACCCGCCACTTTCTCAGAAAATTACCTACACATCCATTTTATTAACCGTATGCACCATGATCTCCCTTAGGGACCATCTGCACACCCTGGTTTTCATCATCACACCGAAGGTAATGATCCCGCATGTGACTTCGAAACAGGCGATGCCTAGCTAACCGCGTCCAGCACGTACCATGACCAGGCATCCCCTAGCTCCACCAGCAGAGGAGCCATGGAGTCGGCACGAGAGCGTTACCATCTCGTCCAATCCCGTCGTCGCCCAACGACGACCCATGGGACGTCACTCAGTACATTCTGCTCCCGAATGACCAGATGAGCTCCACCGAGATAATGCCCCATCTCGGCTTGGGGTCATGATACACACGCACTCGAAACCATAAACACATGAAAACTCAGTTTTCATTTCCAACACATGAATATGTGCATAAATACACAATTCAGATGACCATGCATCAAATAGCCAACAACTGATAATTTTCAACAATGACCAAACAAAATATTTGTTGATGCCAAAAAAATATTTTAATCTTAAAGTTTATTTGGAAAATACTTACAGCGGGTAAAAGCATAAATCCTTGAGCAGACGTCATTCCGTAGCGTTTGTAGTGGTCACTTGTACGTTAGGCTAGAGTGCTCGGTTCGACACCAAAATTTAGAGAGATATTCTTTAGAAGGTGGGGAACCTCATGGAGGTGGTGGTGTGGGGGCACGACCACCGGAAGGTGGTGGATCGGGCTCCAAAAGGGTGGAAACCCATTTTCGGGTTTGGGGTTGTACCGGGAAGGTGAGACCACAGATGGGGAAGCTGAGCTAGGGAGTTGGTCGGCTGAGCAACGGAGACCTTTCGGTGGTAGAGGTGAGACCTACGGTGGCTCAACCCGTGGGTTTTAAAACCCATTTTGTGACGCCCCCAAATTCCTCTTAAAATAATTACGGGAATCGAGGCGCCGGGATGATGACAACACGGGTCACACATCCCAACGACAAGTGCCAAACGTGTGTGCACACGTGACATACATAAAATATAGGTTGTAGCGGATAATAAATTATTATCTAAGTACCAGAATTTTTAGAAATGTTTTACAAAACTGTTTAATATAAATTCTCCAACAGGAGATTTAATACAGTCATCCGAAATACAAATTAAAAAATACATATTTATAAAAAGGGGGAAATAAATTTTCCAAGATAATAATTAATAATTATAACACATCAACGGCGGAGCCGTCTCCTCAGGCTCAGCCTTTTCATAATATGCATCCAAAAACTACGACGCTAAGATGATATCGCAGGTAAGTACAACCCAAACAAACCCAAGATAACAAATACATTAATGCCACAACAACAACCATGAACAAATTACTATATGCATAAGACTTAAAAATCATCTTCTTCAAAGTCAATGAAATAACCACACACGCCAAAATCCCATTTTAGTCCACAATAAAATCTCAATAAAATCATCCATCCTTTCCCATAAAATAACATCCTCAAAACCAATAATACTGGGCGTTACGTATCGCCATCCCCGATATGATTTACACAAAATACCAATCATAATGGGCGTTACGTATCACCGTCCCCTATAAGAAATGCACACCCAATGACCATAATGGGCATTACATATCGCCGTCCCCATTATGTCATCCACACATACACGCTGATCACAACGGGCGTTACGTATCGCCGTCCCCGTTATGACTCAGCCAAAAACCATTAAAATCCATAAACTCAATTTAAAACCCAGTTTTCATTTCCAACACATGAATATCCAAAATCATGTAAAAATCCAATTTCCAAATATTTTCATGAGCATGCGCGTAAATACACAATGCAGACCACCATGCACCAAATATCCAACATTTAAATAATCCAATCAACCAACAAATAGCAAAAATAATCAAACACAATAACTGTTGATGCCAATAATAATATTTAAATCTTAAAACTCGTTTGGAAAGTACTTACAGCGGTAAAAACGTAATTCCTTAAACAAACGTCAATCCGCAACGTTCGTAGCAATCACCGATACATTAGGCTAAAATGCTCGGTTTGACACCAGAATTTAGGGAGATACTCATTGAAGGGTGGGGAATCTTATGGAGGTGGTGGTGTGGCGGCACAACCACTGGAAGGTGGCGGATCGGGGTCAAAATGGGTGAAAACCCATTTTCGGATTTGGGGTTGTACCGGAAAGGTGAGGCAACGGTTGGGGAAACTGAGCTAGGGGGATGATCGGCTGGGCGAGGGGAGTCTTTTGGTGGTGGTGGTGAAGCCTACGGTGGCCGGACGGCGGCGCGGCGAAGAACGACCCATTTTAGGACCCATTTTGGGTTGGGTTATTTGGGCTATCGTGGGTGGTGCCGGAGGTTGGGTTATGCTTGCTGGAGGGTGGGGAGTCTAGTGGTGATGGTCGGAGGCCAAGAGGTGGCCGGCGGTGGCCAGAAAATGCAGAGGAAGTTAAAATAATCATTTCGGGTAGGGGGTCGTGTAGGGGCGGTGGAGTGGCCGGAGGTGACACCACCGGTGCCGCTGAACTCGCCGGCATGTGAGGGTGAGGTTGGGTTGGGCGGTGTCACCGGTGGGAGGTCGACGGTGGCCCTGGGTTGAGGGAGAAGGGACGGGCGAGAGGGAGAGGGAACAGGGGAGGGGAGCTGGCACGCGGGGAAGTCTGGGGAAGCAGAGGAAGGAAGAAAAAGAAAGAAAAAGAAAAGAAAGAAAATAAAAAGAAAGAAAAAAGAGAAAAAAGAAAAAGACTAACTAGAAAAAGAAATACAATAAATTAAATAAAAGCCTACTTGAAATACTACAATCTAATATCAATAAAATAAAATATTTAAAGCCCAACAATTGAAATAAATTAAACCCAAGCGCAATATTAAAAATAAAACAATAATTAATATAACGACAGCAGATAAAATAAACTCATATAATAAAATAAAGGAATTAAATTCCAATCATTAAAATAATTAACTCATGTTAAAATACATAAGAAAAGCAATGTAACTCAATATTAACTGATTAATAACTTAAATAAATATCTTAAACAAATAAAATACAACTAATAATATTGTTAAAATAAATTAAAATAATTAATACTGAGAATAAGATAACGTATAAAAATACACGTAAGTCCGGGATCTCACACATTTTGTGGCTTGATTATGTGGGAGGAGTAAGGGGGGCTACCGGTGGTGGATTAGGTAGCTACGAGGCCGGTGATGAAATGGTGAAGAGATGGTGGCCGGTGGTGACCGGTGGTGGCTGGAAAACACATGAATGAGTATTACCATACACATTTGGGTTTTAGCCCATGGAAGGGAGGTGGGAGGAGGTCCGGGGCTGGGATCACTGGGGTAGGCCGGCCGGCAGGTGGTGGTCTTGGTGGTGGGGGTGGTGAGGGCAGGCGGCCGGTGTAGGGTGGTGGTTGGGCTGGTTAATGGCCGAACGGAAACAGAAGATGGGGGGGGGGGGGGAAGAAGTCGCACGAGGCTGGGCCAGAAATGAAGGGAAAAGAAAAGAAAAAGAAAAGAAAAAGAAAAAGAAAAAGAAGTCCAACTAGAAAAAAAGCATAACAAATAAAAGAAAAGTCGAGTGAAAATACTATAATTTCAATATCAATAAAATAAGATATTTAAAACCCAATAATAAACCAATTTAATTTAAAGAACAATTTAATTATAGAACACTAATTATTATTAAGAAAGCACATCAAATGAAATCATATAGTAAAATAAAGGAATTTAATTCCAATTATTAAAATAATTACCTCACATTAAAATTAATAAGAAAAGCAACGTAACTCAATATTTAATTATAAAAACAACATAAAACTAATATTAACTATCTAATAGTTCAAATAAATATCTTAATCAAATAAATCACAACCAATAATATTATTAATAAATTAAAATAATTAATACCGAGAATAAAATAATATGTAAAAATACATGTAAATCTAGGATCTCACATTTTCCCCCCCTTAAAAAGAATTTCGTCTCCGAAATTCGCTCGGCTGCAACTAATAAAAACTCCAATAGCTCACCTACCACATCACTTAATATGTATCATAACCTTAGCACAACCTCTCAAAATTTAAATGTTAACTAATTCCATACAACAATTTGTGTCACCCTAAAGTAACTCCCAAATTTATCTTCCCAACTTAATCATCAATAAACATAATTTACCACACCAAAAGTTAAATCTCTACTTACAAATACCGTTATAAATTTCAAGTCACTACTAATTCCTCACAACTAACGTAAAACTTGAACCTCCAATTACATTGCAATTCATCACCCTTTTGCGCGCACTCTGATAACTCGCTAACTGCATAAAAATTTAAGTCCTCATAAATTATCACCATAGTAAAAATTGGCTCAACACCTATTAACAAGAAATCCTATACCACTCTTCCAAATCCTAAAATTTTAATATCTCATAATTTTGATTATACCACTATGGTTGATACCTAAACTCCAACGTATATCACAAAAAAAATCCTATCACTCTACTCAACTTAATTAGCATGATAACCACAATACATATAGCTTTCCCAACCGGACCTTCAATACTCATGAGATGGAATAATCTCAAATATTTTAATTCCTATGCGACCTTAAGTCAAAACTAATTCCTTAAGATATTTCGACAAATGTTGCTAACTATTAAATTCTCCAAATATCATACTTAAATTATCCATTCTAAACAATTCACCCAGAAGCCTAAAATTTAGATCTCTTAAATTTATTTCCATCACATCAATTCAACCCTATCACTTAACAAAACAACTTCCATCAAGTCAAACACAAATCAAAGACAAGTACTCTCCAAAAATTTACACACATAATTATTATACATCAATCTCTAAGCATCCACAAACAACATCAAAACTTCACCAAGGAAATAATTGATCATCTACCATCATAAGTATTCTTAAAATAGATTCCATAACAATATATTAATGACCAACAATTTCATACTCACAAGAAGAGTTTATCTAAAATATACTTCCAACCATCTCGCAGAAATAAAATTAGAACTTAGAAACTCTAGCACTCAGTGAGGCCCAGCTAATACATATAAACAGCATGGAAAATATCAACAAAGAAACACAATTACATAAATACCAATAATTTATCAAAACAAATCAATCTCGCAAAGATATAATAATATCCCCAAACACTAAATAAAACTTAAGTAATTCACATAAATATTATATAAAAACAGAAAGGGGAAAAAAGATCTAATAAATAAGTAAAAGCTATTCATTTAAGAAAACAAGACCACCTCTTTTGGTAAACACAAATCACCAAAAGTTTTTATTAAATAAACAAGGATATTGACTTAAAATAAGAACAGCAAATCAAATAACAACTAAAGTTTTGAAATTCTCCACAAAACCCAACTCTTAAAAAGATTTATTATAGAAATCTTCAGGACTTAAAACCTTTAAAAGACACGAACCATAATAAAATTAATTAATTAATTAATTAATAAATAAGTACCAACAAGTCGTCAAACAAATCCACTTGCCAAAATAAATAAATAAACTCTCAAAATAAACAAACGAAAAGGTAAAAAGATAATAAATTTAAACTTACCTCAAAGCATATGCCTAAAAAGAAAGCATAGCAGCGATCCATTTTAAATCTTTGTCTAAATGAATTTTCAAACTTCCAGAAATATTTAAAAGACAAAAGCCACAATTTAAAATAAAAAGATAATAAACAAATCCAAAACCATCTTATAGAAAACTCATGATATAAAAATTAAAACCACACCAAATACATATGATCAATGCGTAAAAGCTTAATAAAATAAAATAACCCACAGCAAAATAATAACTTTAAAACAAGAGATTCTATAACACAATTATTTAAAATAAATGATTCAATAAAATGAATGATATAAAATAATAATCTAATTCAACAACTTAACTAAATAAGATCTACTAACTAAAATCTTAACTACTACCCAATTACAATATAAAACAAATATTAAAATGAAATACATCAAAGTAAACCAACCAATCAAAACTAAGTTAATGTTGAGTATAATAAATAAAAAGCACATTAAAATAAAAAGCACAACACAACAAATAAATATCGAAAATCTTACAATATGAATTAGTAGAACAAATAGAATAATAAAATAAAATAGAATAACCAAAAAATAAAACAAACAAATTTTTTAAAACAATAAACTTTTCTGGTACTGTCCCTAGGTAATCTGTGGATTTACCCCAGAGCCGTACAGCTCTGATACCACCTGTGATGTCCTCAAAATTTCCTTAAAATAAACACGGGAATCGAGGCGTCGGGATAATGACAACACGGGTCACACATCCCAACGACAAGTGCCAAACGTGTGTGCACATGTGACATATATAAAATATAAGTCGCAGCGGATAATAAAATCATTATCTAAGTACCAAAATTTTTTAGAAATATTTTACAAACTAGTTTAACATAAATTCTCCAATATGAGATTTAATACAGTCATCCGAAGAAAAAATCGTAAAAATAAATATTTATAAAAAGGGGAAAATAATTTTCCAAAATAACGATTTATAACAACCGTACGTCAACGACGGAGCTGTTTCCTCAGGCTCAGCCTCTTCAAAATCTGCATCCAAAAACTACGATGCCAGAAAATGCATCGTAGGTAAGTATAACCCAAACAAACCAAAAGACAAAAATACATTCATGCAACAATACAGCGAATGAACAGGCACCGTATGCATGTGAATTAAAATCATCCTTCTCAAAATTAATAAAATAACCACACATGCCAAAATCCCATTTTGGCCCAAATAAAACTCCAGTAAAATCACCCATCATTTTTCCAGAAAATGATGATCATAAATCCATTAAAACCACAACCATTTTCCCATAAAATGGTCCACGTAAAGCCAATAAATATAACCTACTACTTTCCCAAAAAATGGCCTACGCATCCATTTTATTAACCGTATGCACTATGATCTCCCTTAGAGACCATCCGCATACCCTCGCTTTCATCATCACACCGAAGGTAACGACCCCGCATGTGACTTCGGAACGGGCGATGCCTAGCTAACCGCACCCAGTACGTACCATGACCAAGCATCTCCTAGCTTATGCCAGCAGAGGAGCCACAGAGTCGGCACGAGAGCGTTACCATCCCATCCGATCCCGTCATCGCCCGACGACGACCCAGTAGACAACACTCAGTATATTCCGCTCCCGAGTGACCAGAGGAGCTCCATCGAGATAATGCCCCATCTCAGCTTGGGGTCGTGATACACACGCACCCAAAACCATAAACACATAAAAACCCAGTTTTCATTTCCAACACATGAATATGCACGTAAATACACAATGCAGATGACCATGCATCAAATAGCCAACAACTGATAATTTTCAACAATGACCAAACACAATATTTGTTGATGCCAAAAATATATTTAAATTTTAAAGTTTATTTGGAAAATACTTACAGCGGGTAAAAGCATAAATTCTTGAGCAGACGTCATTCCGTAGTGCTCGTAGTGGTCACTTGTACGTTAGGCTAGAGTGCTCGGTTTGACACCAAAATTTAAGGAGATACTCTTTTGAAGGTGGGGAATCTCATGGAGGTGGTGATGTGGTGGCACAACCACCGGATGGTGGTGGATCGGGCTCCAAAAGGGTGGAAACCCATTTTTAGGTTTGGGGTTGTACTGGGAAGGTGAGGCCATGGATGGGGAAGCTGAGCTAGGGGGTTGGACGGCTGAGCAAGGGGGACCTTTTGGTGGCAGAGGTGAGACCTATGGTGGCAGCAGGCGGAGGCTGGGTTGCTTAACCCGTGGGTTTTAAAACACATTTCGTGGCTTGATCGTGTGGCAGGAGTGAGTGGGGCGGGGGTTACCGGTGGTGAGTTAGGTAACTAGGAGGCTGGTGATGAAGTGGTGAAGAGATGGTGGCTGATGGTGACCGGTGGTAGCTGGAAAACACATGAATGGGTATTACAATACCCATTAGGGTTTCAGCCTATGGAGGGGAGGTAGGAGGAGGTCCGGGGCTGGGATCACAGGGGTCGGCCGGCCGGTAGGTAGTGGTCCTGGTGGTGGGGGCGGTAAGGGCAGGCGGCCGGCGTAGGGTGGTGGTTGGGCTGGTTAGTGGCCGAATGGAAACAAAAGGGGGGGGGGGGGGGGAAGAAGTCGGAAAAAGAAAAAGAAGTCCAATTAGTAAAAGAGCACAACAAATAAAATAAAAGTCGAGTGAAAATACTATAATTTCAATATCAATAAAATAAGATATTTAAAACCTGACAATAAACCAATTTAATTTAAAGAACAATTTAATTATAGAACACTAATTATTATTAAGAAGGCACATCAAATAAAATCATATAGTAAAATAAAGGAATTTAATTCTAATTATTAAAATAATTACCTCACATTAAAATTAATAAGTAAAGTAACGTAACTCAATATTTAATTATAAAAACAAAATAAAACTAATATTAACTATCTAATAGTTTAAATAAATATCTTAATCAAATAAATCACAACCAATAATATTATTAAAATAAATTAAAATAATTAATACCGAGAATAAAATAATGTGTAAAAATACATGTAAATCTGGGATCTCACATATTTGGTGCATGGTCGTCTGCATTGTGTATTTACGCGCATGTTCATGAAAATATTTGAAAATTGGATTTTTGCATGATTTCGTATATTCATATGTTGGAAATGAAAATTGGGTTTTTATTGAGTTTATGGATTTTAATAGTTTTTGACTGAGTCATAACGGGGACGGCGATACGTAACGCCCGTTGTGATCAACGTGTATGTGGATGACATAATGGAGATGGTGATACGTAACGCCCATTATGGTCATTGTGTGTGTAAGTCATAATAGGGACAGCGATACGTAACACCCATTATGATTGGCAATGTGTGGATGACATAACAGGGACGATGATACGTAACGCCAGTTATGGTCATTGGGTGTGTATTTCATATCGGGGACGGCAATACGTAACGCCCGGTATGAAATGAGTGTGTATGAATCATAATGGGGACGGCGATACATAACGCTCATTATGATTGGTGACGTGTGTATTTCATATCGGGGACGATGATACGTAACGCTTGGTATGATTGGATTTATGGATGATTTTATTGAAATTTTATCGTGGACCAAAATGAGATTTTTGCATGTGTTTATCTTATTTATTTTGAGAAAGATGTTCTTTTGAGATTCATGCATTTGGTGTCGTGTTCATGAGCTTTATTGTTGCATGAGTATATTTCTGTCTTTTGGTTTGGTTGGATTGTACTTACCTGCGATGCCATCTTGGCATCGTAGATTTTGGATGCAGATGTCGAGAGGTCTGAGCCTGAGGAGGTGGCTCCGTTGTTGAGTATTTTATTGTAAAATTGTTATCTTGGGACATTATTTTCCCCTTTTTATAAATATGTATTTTTATGATTTATCTTTCGGATGACTGTATTAGATCTCCTGTTGGAGAATATATGTTAAATTGATTTGTAAAATATTTCTAAAAATTCTGGTACTTAGTTAATGACTTTATTATCCACTGCGACTTTTATTTTATGTATGTCACGTGTTCACACACTTAGCAAACGACGTTGGGAATGTGTGACCCATGTTGTCATCATCCCGATACCTCGATTCTTGTGTTATTTTAAAGAAAATTTGAGACCGTCACATAGGGATAAAGACAAGATAACATCATAGGAAATCTTCCAATGGGTGTGTCTGGCCACTTTGCCTCTCCTGGGGGTCAGCCACGTTCCAGACCAAATAAGTCCTGGATAATAATCGATTCTTCAAAAACTCAAAACATGAAAGTTTAAGATCATTCTCCTAAGGTTTTATAAGATTTTGAATCACTTCATTATGAAATCAGATGAGAGAGATATGATTATTTCACCGAAATATATCAAAACTTACCCGAGAACATCCAATCCGAGTTCTCTATTTGTTTTCCTTTGTTTTCTTTCCCACCAAGGCTTCTAAATGAATTCTTATAACTTAAATGAAGAAGTTATTACTATTACACAAAAACCCGACGGATTAGCCCAATAACTCGTTTTGGCACACCAAGTGTTTGATGTTATGTTCTATCACTCCCCTTTGAATTTCTTCCTCAAATTTGGAAAATTTATCTTTTTATAGGTCCAAATTGAATTTCTCTAGTTGACACTTTGCTAAAATTTTCAAAGGTCAATCCAAAATTTTTCTTCGAATGAATCTAAGTCTCAAATCCTATTTTCATGGAAAAATATTGTGACGCCCCGATTTTTCGCATCGATTACAACGTAAAACGACGCATCCGGACAAGTAACACCAGGCTACTTATCCTACGTAAATATAAAAAGCAGCATGCATGCATCTAAGCTTACTAATTCAATGCAATGCCGATCGCAGCTGGAAGAAGTAAATTCCCAATATGTGCAAAGAGATCTAACTCTTGCATCAGTAGATCACATGGCATACTATAATTACACTTCTCATAACATCGTATTTACAACAATATTCTGTATTAACTCTTACATAACCCAGTTAGTTTTCTCTAAACATAATCTCATATCCTACCATCATCCAGTACTCTTACTTCTTCACTTGATTACGTACATGGGATCATCTCAACCGGAGAGGAGCATTCCATAGGACCCTCAGGGTACCTCAGAATCTCTAGTGCTGATCGGGTCTCAATGCAATTTATCTATCCCTGCAACAACATCTATCATTCCATAAGGAATGATAGATAAAACATACAAAACATAAAGAGTGAGATTTACAAGAAATCTCAGTAAGTACACAGTTAATGAAATAAAGCATAGATAACCTCAACTATCATCATACATAATCATACTCACCAACATATCACTTATAAGCATACTTTATGGAACATCACAAGTCAAATACCCATCTTACCATACAAACTTAGATCTTAGCTAGACCCATCATCACATACTTAATACTTATACTTATACTTATACCTGTACTTTCCACTTTACTTCTTAACCTTATAGGTTTCTCTTATTTCTTATCCACGATGGGCATTACGTATCGCCGTCCCCATCGGGATCTACTTATTGCATTACCTCGACAGGCGTTACGTCTCGCTATCCCTGTCGGCACGTCAGTCATACGGGCATTACGTATCGCCGTCCTCGTCATGACGTGACTAACTTATCAATCATACATACACTCATCAATCATCCGGGCGTTACGTATCGCCGTCCCCGTTATGATGAGTCTCGTGTCAATCGTCCGGGCGTTACGTCTCGCCGTCCCCGTCATGACACGGAACATATTTCACATATATGACAGGCGTCCCCGTCAACTTACCAGTCATCCGGGCGTTACGTATCGCCGTCCCCGAAATGACGTAAGCATTCTTATCATAGCGGGCGTTACGTATCGCCGTCCCCGCTATATACACTCATCAATCATCCGGGCGTTACGTATCGTCGTCCCCGTTATGATGAGTCTAGTGTCAATCATCCAGGCGTTACGTCTCGCCGTCCCCGTTATGACACAAAACATATTATTATATCACGACAGGCGTTACGTCTCGCCGTCCCTGCCGGCACGTCAGTCATACGGGCGTTACGTATCGCCGTCCCCGTCATGACGTGACTAACTCATCAATCATACATACACTCATCAATCATCCGGGCGTTACGTATAGCCGTCCCCGTTATGATGAGTCTCGTGTCAATCGTCCGAGCGTTACGTCTCGCCGTCCCCGTCATGACACGGAATATATTTCACATATATGACAGGCGTCCCCGTCAACTTACCAGTCATCCGGGCGTTACGTCTCGCCGTCCCCGAAATGACGTAAGCATTCTTATCATAGCGGGCGTTACGTATCGCCGTCCCTGCTAATCATGTCAATCCTACGGGCGTTACGTATCGCCGTCCCCGTCATGACATAATTCTTATTCTTACGACAGGCATTACGTATCGCCGTCCCTATCGGCACGTCAGTCATCCGGGCGTTACGTATCGCCGTCCCCGTCATGACGTGACTAACTCATGTTCATGCATATGCTTTTCATTCTTATCTTAAAACCTTTATTCTCACAAGTCATTACTAATATCCACTATTATCACCCGTGGTCGGGCCATACCACTATTATTATTCGTAGTCAGGCCATGCCATCATTATTACCCGAGATCGGGCCATACCATATCTTTTCTTATTCTTATGAGTTTATCACCTAAAACTCCTTCCATTTGAGACACTAATTCTATTCCGGGAAAAACCCTGAATTTAAGCAAAACAAGGCATCTCGCTCGAGCGGGTGTCGAGCGAGTGTCGAGCGAAGTCACGGGTTGGAACTCGCTCGAGCGGGTATCAAGCGACAGTCAGGTGGGGGTTCACATTTTGCCTTCGCTCGACTCGCCTGTCGAGCGACAGTCGAGCGAGATCACGGCTCATGGGGTTTTTCAACCTAAACCCATAAATCTTCTCACATAAACCTTATTCTTACTTATTAAAACATAAATCTAGGTCCTTATAATTTTCCTAACATTTTACCATCACAAAATCATATCCACAACACCATGAATTCCAAGCACATCATATAAGCCTAATTCAAGTTCCAACTAACAACAAACTTAATTCCATCAACAACCTACCTATTCTATGCCAAGATTAAGTTAAATTGTATACTTACAAGTTTCTCCAAAGCTTGGTTGAATGATCCAACTAGTCCTTGCAACCTTTCTCCTCAAAGCACTCACTTAGCTCACTTAGGAGGTGTTTGGAGGTTCAAGGGTTAAGGAGGCTTCTCTTTGGTTTTCTTTCCAAGTGGACGTGACTTTCTCCTCCCAAAAGGTCTCCTATGATCTGAAGATGGTTATATATATATAGAAATAGATGGCTTGGGGAAGAAGAGAAGGAAAACAAACCAAGGCAATGGGTTGACCCAAACCGTGTGAGGTGTGGTGTGTTGTCCAGCTTTGGTTAATCTAATCCTCATCCATATCTCCCATGATCTCCAAGGATATTCATCCTATGGATAAGCTTCTTCCTCATCTAAAATTATCTTAGATCAATGGCCCCAAATAATTACCAATTATAGATATAAAAGTAAACTCCAAAAAGTCTAAAATACCCATGATAAGCTTGACTGGCTATTGACCTTTCCTTGCACCCCCAAGACTTCTAGAACCTCTTCTTCACCCTTATCCACACGTCCAAGACTCCCTTAGCACCCTTATAGTGGCTGGAAAATATCTCATCACCTAATTCCCAAGGTTTGGTTACCAATTGGTTGGAAACAAAGGGGATAGTTGACTGTTTTGGCTAATCAGATTAGTTCTTCACTCTTGTTTGGTTTTAAACTAATTATTCTTCTAGAAGCTCTTCCTCCACCTAACACATGCTCTCATACGTGTATCTAGTAGATAAACATGAGGAAAACCAATCAAATTCGAACATCTAAGGTGAGGTGGTGGAGTGATTCATTTTCGGGCTCCAGTTTGCACTTAAAACAGATCAGTCCCATTACAACCCGATTAATCCATCGATACACTTAGATTCTCTAAAACTGCCAATCATAAAAGTTATAGATATATGTCTTAGGGTTCTATAGGAACTGGAATCACTTAATTTGGAGTTCATATGACCAAGTTATGATTTTTCTAATAAAACTAGACAGATAAGCCCGAGAACACCAATCCGGGTACACCAAATGTTGGATAGATGATTCCTCTTATTTCACACGAAATTCACTAAATAAAATCTCCTCATTTTCCACATATCTACACAATTGTCCCGATCTTAGGATAATTGAGAAAATAATCCAAAGGCTTAATCTTATCCAATGTTCTTAGTCAACTTCAAGTCAATGCTCCTCTATCTCCAATTCAGACCTGGTACTTCAATCTCTATTTCTCATTTTATTAAGTCCATATCTCTTAAACCTCAAAACATAAAAGTTGTAGATAATCCTCTTAGATTTCCATAGCCTCTTAAATCACTCAAATCCGACACCAAATGAGCAAGTTATAACCATTCTACTAAAAGACGTTTGTCTGTCCCTGTATTTCGCTCGAGCCAGTCATCAAGCGAGAGTTTAGCGAGATCTCGGGTCTAGGCACTTTTTCATCTTAACACAAGTCACATTTATACCCAACCTTATTCCCAACCTTTCAATCTAAAAATCCTATACATATATCCCAAAATTCCTAAAAATAGTCTTGGAGAGACATAATCATTCCACATATGAAAATTAAGCGGATGTCTAAAAATTCGGGTTATCACAAATATCCTTCCACTAAATTCCTTTAAAATATTCTCAAGTAAATGTCTTATCTTAAAAAATTTGGGTTATTACAGATAAGGTAGGTTTGGGATACATGCCAAAAGAAAAATACAAATCCTATAAAAACTTCTTTGATAAACCTACTAAATCAAAATCAAAATTTCAAAATTCTTTTCGTAAAAATAAACATTTTAAAGAAAAATATTATCACAATCACTCGAGTTTTTCAAATATGTCACATGTTATTTGTAATTTTTGCAGTAGAAATGGTCATAACTATCATGCTTGTGCTATTAGAAGAAAACTTACAATGACTATTAAGGTTATATAGGTACTAAAGAATTTTTTTTCTTCTTATACTAATAAATAAAGGACCCAAAGAACTTGGGTCCCAAGAAAAATTATTTTAATTATTTTTTAGGTATGCATGAAGTCCTCCATAAATTTACGTAAATAGTTTTTAGATAGTAGATGCTCAAGACACATGATAGAAGATATAACTAAGTTCATTGACCTCACATCGAAAGAAGAAGGACACGTGACATTTGTAGACAATTCAAAAGGAAAAATCGTGGGAATAGGTAAAATTAGTAATGAGTCTTCTCTCATAATTGAAGATGTTTTGCTTGTTGGAGGTCTAAAGTATAATCTTTTGAGTATAAGTCAATTATGTGATAAATTATTTACAGTTATTTTCAAAAGAGATAAGTGCATTATTTTGAATGATCATGATTGCAATGTTTGTTTGATTGCAATGTTTGTTTGATTGCTCTTAGAAATGATAATATTTATACAATCGAATTTAAAGAAATTGCCTCATAAAATGCTATTTGTTTATCAGCTCAAAAGGAAAATAGTTCGCCATGGCATAGAATGTTAGGTCATGCTAACATGGAACTTATATCAAAACTTTCAAAAAATGATCTTGCGAGAGGTTTGCCAAAAGCGAACTTTCTTAAAGATAAAATCTGTGATCCATGTCAGTTTGGTAAACAAACAAAAACTTCTTTCAAAATCAAGAAACATATTTTCACTACTAGACCATTGCAACTAACACAAATAGACCTTTTTGAACCAAATAGAGTTGCGCGTCTGAGAGAAAAATATTATGTATTTGTTATTGTTGATGATTTTTCTAGATATACTTGGGTCATCTTTCTTTCTCATAAAGATGAGGTACATAATGCCTTTACCAATCTATGCAAGAGAGTTTAAAATGAAAATGACTATTTTATTTCAAACATCCGAAGTGACAGGGGGAAGAGTTTGTCAATAAAGATATTGAAACTTTTTGTGATGAAAATGGTCTTGTACATAATTTCTCTGTTCCTCGAACCCCTCAACAAAATAGGATAGTAGAGAGGAAGAATATATCTCTTCAAGAAATGATAAGAACAATGTTTAATGAGAATAATTTACCTAGTTATTTTTGGGATGAAGTAGTAAATACTTCATATTATGTTATAAATAGAGTTATGTTAAGTTCTAAATTAGATAAAACTTCTTATGAGCTTTGGCATGAGAAAAAGCCCAACATTAGTTACTTTCATGTATTTGTATGCAAATGTTTTATTCTTAATGATAGGGATAATTTAGAAAAGTTTGATGCAAAATTTGATGAAGATATTTTTCTTGGGTATTCTACATATAGTTAAGTTTATAGAGTATTCAATAAAAAGATTTGATCGTACAAGAATTTATGTTTGTAGTATTTGATGAACCTAACTCTCTACTCTCCAAGAAATCTATTGATGAAAAAATAGAAGGTACAAATAAGACAAGTAATCTCAATCTCAACAAAGATAATACAATGAAAGAAGTTCAATATGGAGACATCAGAAAAGATCATCAAGATTTAGTACAAGACGTAACAAAACAGTAGAAACATGTGAAAGATCATCCAGTAGAACAAATTCTAGGAGAACTTTCACGAGGTGTAAGTACTCGATCATCTCTTGGAAATATTTGCAATTACACTACTTTTCGATCTCAACTTGAACCCAAAAATATTGATGAAGTATTGCTTGATGAATTATGGATTTTAGAAGCTATTTGAATGTTTGGACACTTATTTGGACAATTTGAAAGAAATGATATTTGAACACTTGTTCCTAAACCCAAAAATCATACTATTATTGGAACAAAATGGGTTTTTAGAAATAAGAAAGATGAGTCAGAGTCATCACTAGAAACAAGGCTCGACTTGTAGCCCAATGTTTCAACCAAGAGAAATGAATCGATTATGATGAAACATATGCAGCAGTAGCAAGATTAGAAGCTATTTGAATGTTACTTGCATATCTATGTTATAAAAATTTAAAGCCTTTTCAAATGGATGTTAAAAGTGTTTTCTTAAATGATTTTATAAATAAAGAGGTATATGTTGAAAAACCTCCAGGAATTGAAAATCATTTTTCTCCTAATCATGTTTTCAAGCTCACAAAAGTACTATATAGACTCAAACAATCTCCTACAGCTTGGTATAAAAGGCTTAGTGGTTTTTTGATTGAAAAAGGCCTTTCATGAGAAAAAATCAATACAACTCTTTTTATTAAGTATGAACAGGATGATATTATTCTAATTCAAATTTATGTAGATGATATAATATTTGGTACTACTAATGAAAATATGTACCAAAAGTTTACTAAGAGTATGTAGGAAGAATTTGAAATGAGCATGATGAGAGAATTTAACTTCTTTCTTGGATTACAAATAAAGCAAACAAAAAATGGAACATTCATTAATCAGTCAAAATGTATCAAAGTATTACTCAAAAAGTTTAAGATGGAAGGTGCGAAGGTAATTGGGATACCAATGAGTCCAACTACCAAACTTGATAAAGCTGAAGGCGGTAAGCCAGTTGACTCAAAAATATATCGAGATATGATTGGTAGTCTATTATATTTGACAGCCAGTAGACCAGATATTATGCTTAGTATATGTTTATGTGCACGCTTTTAATCATTTCCAAAACAATCTCATTTGATTGCAGTCAAGCGCATTCTTAGATATTTTACCGGTGCAATTGATCTAGGATTATGGTATCCTAAGTACACTTCTTTAAATCTTATCAGCTATTCAGATACAGATTATGCTAGTTGCAAAGTTGATCGAAAAAGTAGTAGTGAAACATGTCATTTTTTAGGTCATTCACTTGTTTCATGGTTTAGTAAAAAATAAAATTTTGTTGTATTATCTACAGCTGAGGCAGAGTATGTTGCTGCAGGTAGTCGTTGTGCTCAAGTTCTTTACATGAAGCAACAACTTGAGAATTTTAAACTTATGTATAATCATATTCCAATCAAATGTGATAATACAAGTGCTATAAATCTTTCAAAGAACCGAATACAACATTCTAGGATGATGTGAGTTAGATAAAACTAAAAACTGCTCTTATAAAGATGGAAATAAGAACAAGACAAACCATTATCTTTTCAAATCTTAGTCAATATTACAAGATATGCTAAATTCATACTTTCAAAAGTTATTTAGCTAAGCCAACGAGATTAATTGCAGCTGTCCCTATTTTTCTTGTAAACGTTGAAATGCTACTATTATCTGTTGATGTTGACTCTATTTGAGTTCTCTCTCATTCCAGCTCTTCTATTCGTGGTTTTAGAACACGAGTTAATTTTCTCAACTCCTTAATTTCTTGCTTTAACATTTTATTATTTATATCCTTAGTTGCAAGCTTTTCACGCAGTTTAGATATTTGACTATTAAGCCGATCAACCTCACTTACCATCGCCAGTAACTTTCGAGACATAATGGTAACAGATGCAACATATTGAGCACTAAGAGTTCTTGATCTTATAACAACCTTAGAATCAGTTCTACTAGAAAAACACATCTCTGCTTCTATCATCGTATTAACAGCTTCAGGAGACAAAATGACTGGTTGAGGTGTAAAAGGTTCTTGATTCAAATTCAGAAAATTACTAGAACAAATTTTTTCAGCCATTCTATCGATTTGGACAAACAGAATCTTACTCAATGAACATTGTGAGATCTTTTTTGCAAGTATTCGATTGGTGAACATGGTCTTTTTTAAACAGAAATTCAAAGTTCTCAAATCTCTGTAAGATCTCATTTGTCAATAACATCAAGCAGATTTGAATTTCCTTCCACACTGAGTTGATAGAACTAGGTCTCTAGCCTTTACAGCTTTTATCGAACATTGGTGGCTTCAATTATTTAGCTCTCTACAGTTTCTATTAAAACACCATTTTATTCGTCTATTAGTTATTGTGGAAAGAAGTCTTATTGAAACCAATTATGGTTCCTTTTTAATGATGCCAAAAGTGGGAGAAGTTTTAGATTTAGAAGAGAACATATTAACCCTATTATATATGCTGGAATTATGTTTATTTATTTCTTGAAAAACTAACGCATAATCTCAGGAGGAGCTTAAGTATTACTATAGGTCTCAGATTTCCACAAAGTATTTGTCATCATCAAAAATGGGAAGATTGTTGAATCCAAGGTTTCAAATTTCGTATTGATGAGTGCACAAAAATGCACTCTAAATACTCTATTTAAATACTAAAAGAAATGAGAAAACAATGGATATAACTCATGTTAATAAAATTAATGGTCATTTATCTTGAGATAGATATAAGCATGATTTAATATATTGATGAGAATATAAAATGCCATATTTTCCTCTCTTAATGTTTAAAACTTTATTCTTATTTGATGCCTAAATATACTCATTATTCTTATATTTTGATTTAGGACACAAATGGAGACATTAGGAGCAAATGAAGATAATTGCGGAATTTTAGACAATTCTGACATCTTTTCGTAAAATGGGCATAACTCTCTCATCCAATCTCCGATTGAGCTGATTCAAGATGATCTAGAACCGCAAGAGAAATATCTATAACGTTTATGTTTTGTGTTTGAAGAGATATCCACTCAACCTAAGACAAAATCGACCATCAAGTGGACATACCTGCACTTGACGTTCCTGGATATTTTTCAGCCACTTGCATCAAATCCAAATGTCATCATAATATTTTCTAGCAAGCACTCCTACACCAACTTGGAAATTCAATGATCAATTCAGATACAAGATGAAGTGCACTCAAGTTTCTTCAAGACAAATTATTTGACCACAAGATATTAAGTCATACAAGACAACTAATAGATAGAGAAGCAAAATTGAAACACTCAACCTACAAGCAAAATCCAGCTCATGCATGGTGGGAAAACAAATGATCAAAATGACAACTCACAAATCACTTGGATTCAAGAATGGCACATGGCAAAACAAGTTGAAATTGTGATGATTTTGGCATGACAACTTGCATGAAGGATGCTTATAAATAGAAGGGAGGGGTGTGTGTTCTAAGACCATGCTTAGTGTGCTTGGATGCCTTGGAAGATACATTGTTTTTGAGAGCTTGAGAAAAGAAAAGAAAAACCAAAGAAGAGAGAAGAAAATAATGGTTGGCTCTTCCATATTATCCCTTGAAGAATTTTTGTTGCATATTTTCAATATGTGTAACTAATTTTCTAGTAGAGCTAGGGATGAATTTGTATATATGATGGTATTTGTAATTGTTTTTGATTTATATATGTGTTCTTCAAATATTAAACTCTTTTGTTTAGTCATTCGAAATTTATTATAAATGTTTTCGTCACCAAATAATCTTAGAATTTATTTCATTTATAGATTCAGTCATGCTTTTTCTATTAAATGCAATAATCCTTTGATTATATTTGGTTCAATTGGTTATCTATTTTAATTTAATTCTCTGCTGCAATATTGCTCTACGAGTATATTGTCGACGTTGAATTTCTTTAATATCGATAACAATTCCTGTTCTTATATTGTGACGAATGATTTTTCGAAAGATTACATTTGATTTAAATCTGGTTATTAATGTTTTATTTTCCGATTGAAAATTTGGACATAGAATTTTCAATTGAGTTATTAATGAATCGAAAATAATTAAAATACCAATTATATACAAAGGATTCCCGATGCTTTACTTTGCGCACTCATCTAAATCTTTTTGTTAATTTCGTTACTGTTCTTCAATTTCTCAATCCATCTCCCTGTGGAATCGACACCCCAAAGCTATACTGCAAACGACCGCATTATTCTTTGGGCGTAATCAAATTTTGGCGCCGTTCCCGGGGAGACGGTAAAAGAATTTGTAGTTTTTTTTTTTTTTGGTAGTTTGTTAAAAAAAAAAAAAAAGAGCGGTAGCTTCGTTCATTTTCTTTTTAGCTTTCTGCGTCTTTCTTTTATTTTACTTTTCTTTTCGTAATTTTTTTTTTTTCAGTATTACGCTTTTCTTTACTTTGCATGCGCAGGTACAGAGACGCTTTTGGACGGTTTGCTAGTAGACCCGTGCTAGAATCAGATTCAGAATCTAATTTTTCTAATCGCTTGTTTGATAATTCTTCCAATTCTGACGCGATGAGTGAACACCTGGACCAACCTGTTAGAACCCTCCAAGATTATCTTCATCCCGCACGAACAGCCACACCATCCTGTATTATGTTCCACCTAATGTTCGTCAAGTAGATTTTAAAACGGGAATGATACAATTACTTCCGAATTTCCATGGTCTAGAAAATGAAAACCCCTATGTTCATATTAGGCAATTTGAGGAAGTAGTTGCAACATTTCACAGTCAAAATACCACTGACGAAACGGTAAGGCTAAAGTTCTTTCCTTTTTCTTTGAAAGATAAAGCTAAGAGTTGGTTATACTCACTAAGACCACGGTCTATTGGAACATGGAGTGAGATGACTCAAGTGTTTTTCAATAAATACTTTCCCCAACATAAGACTAATGCTTTAAAAAGACAAATCTCTACCTTTGCACAAAAGGATAGTGAGACTTTGTACCAGTCTTGGGAAAGATTTAAAGAATTACTGAGTATGTGTCCCCACCATGGATATGAGAATTGGCGCTTAGTGAGTTATTTCTATGAAGGCCTTACGCCTAGGGAACGTCAATTTGTGGAAATGATGTGCAATGGAGAATTTTTACAGAAAAATCCCGATGAGGCCATAGAGTACCTCAATGAGCTTGCTGAAAAAGCTCATACTTGGACTGGACCTAGTGCTACTGATAGCACAAATAGGTCACGACCTACAGGAAACTTGAGTGGTGGTATTTACCATCTAAGGGAGGAGGATAACCTTAAGGCTAAGGTTGAAATGCTCACCAGAGAATTAGAGTTATTGAAAACTAAAAACTCAAAACCAACACACACAGCTAATCATGCAGAATCTTTTGGGCCATGCGTTGTCTGTGGTGAGATAGATCATCATTCCCAAGAGTGTCCTACACATACTAACATGAATGGTATGTATGAGGAACAAAGTAATGCTCTAGGTATGTACAAAAATCCCTTCACACCTTACTCTGAAACCTACAACCCAGGATGGCGTAATCATGCCAACTTCAGCTGGAAGTCTGAAAACCAGCAGCCTGCACAACTCTCTAGATCATATCCTGCACCATACCATGCACCTCAATCTTCTAGAAATTCTTTAGAAGATACTTTGCATACTTTTATTGAAATACAGGGTAAGACTAATCAAGAATTTGAATCTTTGATTATGCAGGTTGTCGAAGAAAATAAGGAAATCAAGAGCCAGGTGTCTAAAATAATGAGTTCATTGACTATGAATGAGAAAGGTAAGTTTCCTTCCCAAACTCAATCTATACCTCATGGTCAACATATGGCACAAGGAGATTTGAAGGACGTAAATGCCATTGTGACACGAAGCGGTAAGTCTCTACGTGATCCAATAATAGACAAAAAAAAGGATGTAGAGAAAGATCAAGATAGCAGCAGTCCTGAGCTTCCCAAAGAACTTGAGGTAACAAAACCTGAGGAACCTGCGGTAACAAAAAATCCTGGTAAGGTACATTTTCCTCAAGCATTAAAGTCAAGCAAACAAACTCTAGATCATAACAATGATATTTTGGAAAATCTTAGACAGGTAAAAATTAATCTTCCTCTTTTGCATGTAATTAAACAAATTCCTACTTACGCAAAAATTCTCAAAGATTTGTGTACAGTTAAGAGGAAGCATTATGTGAAGAAGACTGCATTCTTGACAGAGCAAGTTAGTGCTCTAATTGAACAGCGGATTCCCCCTAAGTACAAGGATCCTGGATGTCCAACCATCACATGCAACATTGGCAATCATGAGCTTGGACAGGCCTTGCTAGATTTAGGGGCTAGTGTAAATTTGATGCCATATTCTATTTATTTGCAATTAGGATTGGGAGAAATCAAACCAACTTCTGTGGTATTGCAATTGGCTGATCGTTCAGTTAGAGCACCACGGGGTGTGGTAGAGGATGTTTTAATTCAAGTTGACAAATTTTACTATCCTGTTGATTTCTTAATTCTAGACACTAGTTCTGCTGTAGAAACCACCTCTAAAATTCCATTAATTTTAGGTAGACCTTTTCTTGCTACTTCTAATGCTCTTATCAATTGCAGAAATGGATTGATGAAACTCTCTTTTGGCAATATGACTCTTGAGGTAAATATTTTTCATATTGCAAAACAGCCAGAAGAGGATGTCGAGTGTCATCAGACATACATGATTGACTCACTTATAGAAAGGGATGTTCTTACAACTCATGACTCAGATCCCCTTGAATACTTTATTGTTAATTCTGAATTTAATCCTATAAGTGATTCATCTGATGTATTTGACATTTGTGCTATTTTTGACAGAACTCATGATTATAGCACACAGGCATGGCAACCAAAGTTTGAGAAGTTGCCTGAAAAAAGAGAAAGACAGATTCCTTCAAGTAGGGAAGCCCCTAAAGTTGAATTAAAATCCCTACCTAAGGGTTTAAAGCATGTTTTCCTTGGTCCAAGTGATACTTTTCCTGTTATTATTTCATCTGAATTATCTGAGTCCCAAGGTGAGAAATTAATTCAGATTTTATGCAAATATAAATCAACCCTAGGATGGAGTATTGCTGATATAAAAGGCATTAGTCCCCTAATCTGTACTCATAAAATAAATTTAGAGGAAGGAACTAATCCTCGAAGAGACCCCCAGCGTAGACTTAATCCCACAATGAAAGAAGTTGTGAAAAATGAAGTATTGAAACTATTAGATGCAGGAATGATATATCCTATTGCTGATAGTAAATGGGTAAGTCCTACGCAGGTTGTTCCTAAAAAGTCAGGAGTAACTGTGATAAAAAATGACCTTGGAGAGTTAGTCCCTACAAAACTGGTGACTGGTTGGCGGATGTGCATTGATTACAGAAAATTAAATGCCGCTACACGAAAAGACCATTTTCCACTTCCTTTTATTGATCAAATTCTTGAGTGGGTGGCTGGTCATCCTTTCTATTGCTTTCTGGATGGTTATTCTGGTTATTATCAAATTGAAATTGCATTAGAAGATCAGGATAAAACTACTTTTACTTGTCCTTTCGGTACTTATGCTTTCCGCAGAATGCCATTTGGACTGTGTAATGCTCCAGCTACTTTTCAACGTTGCATGATGAGTATTTTTAGTGATATGGTTGAAAAGTGCATGGAAGTTTTTATGGATGACTTGACTGTTTTTGGATCTTCTTTTGATGCATGTTTAATGAGTTTAGAAAGAGTACTGACTCGTTGTGAAGAAAAAGAATTGGTTTTAAATTGGGAAAAATGTCATTTTATGGTACCTTCAGGTATTGTTTTAGGGCATATTATTTCTTCCAAAGGAATGGAGGTTGATCAATCAAAAGTTGAATTAATCTCTAAATTGCCTACACCTAGAACAATCAAGGATATAAGATCATTTCTTGGTCATGCGGGTTTTTATAGGAGATTCATACAGAATTTTTCTGCCATATCTAGACCACTATGTAACCTCCTAGCTAAGGATGCCCCATTTGAATGGATACAAGCCTGTCAAGAGGCTTTCAAAACATTAATTGGCAAGCTTACTTCAGCACCCATAATGCAACCACCTGATTGGAATTTACCTTTTGAAATTATGTGTGATGCTACTGATTTTGCTGTAGGTGCTGTTCTTGGACAACGAAAAGAAGGGAAACCTTTTGTCATTTACTATGCTAGTCGAACTCTAAATAATGCACAAATGAATTACTCCACCATTGAAAAAGAGTTGTTAGCTGTAGTATTTGCTTTGGATAAATTTCGCGCTTATTTGATTGGTTCTCCTATCATTATCTTTACAAATCATGCAGCCCTTAGTACCTTTTTACAAAGAAGGATGCTAAGGCACGATTAATACGATGGATTTTGCTTTTGCAGGAATTTGACATCACCATCAAAGACAAGAAAGGAGTGGAGAACGTAGTGGCAGAGCATCTTTCTAGACTCACATTCGAGGACACTTCTGACCACATACCAATCAAAGATGATTTTCCCGATGAGCATTTACTTTCTATTACTTCTCTACCATGGTTTGCTCATATTGTGAACTATTTAGCTGCAGGTGAAATACCAAAGGATTTTAGCACCCAAGACAAAAGGAAATTCATGATTGAGGTACGAAAATTCTACTGGGATGACCCTTACCTTTTCAAATACTGCCCTGATCAAATTTTAAGGCGTTGCATCCCTGATGAAGAGATTGCAAGCGTTTTGGAATTTTGTCATTCCCAAGCTTGTGGTGGCCACTTTTCAATGAAGAAAACCGCTGCAAAAATCCTGCAGTGTGGATTTTATTGGCCCACCTTATTTAAAGATACAAATATCTATTGTCGCTCATGCGAAAGATGTCAAAAGTTAGGAGCTATGACCCGTCGTAATATGATGCCCTTAAACCCAATTTTGGTAATTGAAATTTTTGACTATTGGGGCATTGATTTTATGGGACCATTTCCTCCTTCTTTTGGATATTTATATATTATTGTGGCAGTAGATTATGTGTCAAAATGGGTAGAGGCAGCACCTTGCAGGACCAATGATAACAGGACGGTAATTAATTTTCTCAAAGAAAATGTATTATCTCGATTTCGTACCCCACGTGCTATCATTAGTGACCGAGGTACGCATTTTTGTAACCGTTCTTTTGAAACTTTAATGAAAAGATATGTGGTGATACATAAGCTTTCTACTGCATATCACCCTCAGACAAGTGGACAGGTTGAACTTGCGAATAGGGAAATTAAACAAATTTTAGAAAAAACGGTCAACCCGGATCGGAAAGATTGGTCTTTGAGACTAATCGATGCGCTTTGGGCTTACCGTACAGCTTTCAAAACTCCCTTAGGCATGTCACCTTATAGACTTGTTTTTGGAAAACCTTGTCATTTGCCCGTGGAGCTCTAGCATCGAGCATATTGGGCCATTAAACATTTCAATTTTGACTTGGAAAAAGCAGGAAAATTTAGAAAATTCCAATTGACGGAATTAGAAGAATTGAGAAATGATGCTTATGAAAACTCCAAGATCTATAAGGCTAAAATGAAAGCATTTCATGATAAAAATATTTTGAGAAGAACATTTAAGCCTAATGATCGAGTATTTTTATATGATTCAAGACTCCATAAGCATCCAGGAAAACTTCGATCTAGATGGACCGGCCCTTTTATAGTAAAAAACGTTTTCACAAATGGGGCGGTAGAAATAAAAAATCTTAAAGATGGATGTATCTTCAAAGTAAATGGTCAACGCCTCAAAATCTTAATTGATAGACAAATTCCAGAAGTGGAAGACATTCCACTTATGGACCCAGTATATCAATCTTGACCATCTCCAGGTATGTTTTTCTTTTATTTTATTTTCGTTCATTTTATTTTTGTTTATTGTTTACTTTATTTTGTTACAGGTTAATTTTATTTTGAAAAATATCATCTTTGATGCCAAGCAAGCCACCCACATCCCACATCAGGTGTATTCTACCCTATTTAGTTATTCAATTCTGATTCTTAAACATTGAGGACAATGTTTCATTTAAGTTGGGGGGTGGGAATACAAATCTGTTATTTAAACTCTGTGGCATATTTCAATCAATATATAAAAAATTGCCAAATTTTTTCACACAGGCATCTTTTCACACATGATACTCATGCTCATTCATAACCATCTTGGTGAATTCAACAAACCCATTTTAAATCATTTTGCTAAAACATCCACAGAGCCATTTATGCACTTCTCCAAACTTTGTGGTAATATGGTGATTTGACACATGTAATTAAAGAATTATTTTGCTCAAGTATTCATGTGAATTTTGTGAGAATTGAGAGCTTACAAATACAGAAATTGTGATAAGTATCCATTGATCTGTTGAATTTGACACTTCTTTTGAGAATATCATTACATGGTTTGTGGTAAGATGGTGGATATACTTGGGATATGACGAAAGTCAACTTAGGATTAACGTTTGAGCCTTTCAAGCTGAGCCTTTTCATCATAGATCCCTAGCAGCCAATTTTGAGCCAATATACACATATGGCCTTTTCTTTTCATATCTACATCATCCATACCTCTTCACATTGGAGTATAGCTTATACACTATATTTTCCTACCATTTTACTTCCAAGTGTGTACTAGGTGTGAAATTATCATAAAAAAAAAAAAACCATGACAAAAATGGCATGGTGCTAGATGTGTCCATCAAATTATTCATGAAAGAGTTCATCAAATTGCGAAGACACCAGTGGCAAAAGAAGATGGAAAAGTGTACTTAGTCAAAAATCTAAAAAATTGAAAAGTACATCAAAAGGAAAGTATAGTCTACTGAAAAATTTAACAGATTCCCTTTTGTGTATACTTGGAAGTTTTTGAAATCTCTTCACCTTTTCTTCTTATGAACCCCAACCCTAAACCACATTACAACCCTTTGTGTTGATTTTTGCAATCCTAAGTATGCTTGTGGAAAGAATGGTGGAAATGTCATTTGTTAGTATTCCTATCATAAGATCAATGTTTACTTGTTACTTATTACTTATATATAATTGGCTAAATTTCCATGAGAGTAAATGTACACCTTTGTCAACTCCATAGAGAGAACCCATACATGAAACACTTCTATACCCGTGAGCTATGGAGTTGAACTTTTTGCTTAAGATATTCTGATGTTGCATGTGTCGAAACCTCTGATTTGATAAAAATAGTTTGGAACACATACACACTCTGTGGATTGCTATATTTGAATTACTTGTGAAAGGGTTATTGAATTTCTAAGATTGTTTTGATATGTAAATTTGAAAAATGTGTCTTGATGGCCCCTATGTGTGATTTTCTTTGGTCTTTCTCATCATTTTGCATGAAAATTGCTAGGGACTAGCAATGAGTAAGTTGGGGGGTGTGATGAGTGCACAAAAATGCACTATAAATACTCTATTTAAATACTAAAAGAAATGAGAAAACAATGGATATAACTCATGTTAATAAAATTAATGGTCATTTATCTTGAGATAGATATAAGCATGATTTAATATATTGATGAGAATATAAAATGCCATATTTTCCTCTCTTAATGTTTAAAACTTTATTCTTATTTGATGCCTAAATATACTCATTATTCTTATATTTTGATTTAGGACACAAATGGAGACATTAGGAGCAAATGAAGATAATTGCAGAATTTTAGACAGTTCTGACATCTTTTCGTAAAATGGGCATAACTCTCTCATCCAATCTCCGATTGAGCTGATTCAAGATGATCTAGAACCGCAAGAGAAATATCTATAACGTTTATGTTTTGTGTTTGAAGAGATATCCACTCCATCTAAGAAAAAATCGACCATCAAGTGGACGCACCTGCACTTGACGTTCCTGGATATTTTTCAGCCACTTGCATCAAATCCAAATGTCATCATAATATTTTCTAGCAAGCACTCCTACACCAACTTGGAAATTCAATGATCAATTCAGATACAAGATGAAGTGCACTCAAGTTTCTTCAAGACAAATTATTTGACCACAAGATATTAAGTCATACAAGACAACTAATAGATAGAGAAGCAAAATTGAAACACTCAACCTACAAGCAAAATCCAGCTCATGCATGGTGGGAAAACAAATGATCAAAATGACAACTCACAAATCACTTGGATTCAAGAATGGCACATGGCAAAACAAGTTGAAATTGTGATGATTTTGGCATGACAACTTGCATGAAGGATGCTTATAAATAGAAGGGAGGGGTGTGTGTTCTAAGACCATGCTTAGTGTGCTTGGATGCCTTGGAAGATACATTGTTTTTGAGAGCTTGAGAAAAGAAAAGAAAAACCAAAGAAGAGAGAAGAAAATAATGGTTGGCTCTTCCATATTATCCCTTGAAGAATTTTTGTTGCATATTTTCAATATGTGTAACTAATTTTCTAGTAGAGCTAGGGATGAATTTGTATATATGATGGTATTTGTAATTGTTTTTGATTTATATATGTGTTCTTCAAATATTAAACTCTTTTGTTTAGTCATTCGAAATTTATTATAAATGTTTTCGTCACCAAATAATCTTAGAATTTATTTCATTTATAGATTCAGTCATGCTTTTTCTATTAAATGCAATAATCCTTTGATTATATTTGGTTCAATTGGTTATCTATTTTAATTTAATTCTCTGCTGCAATATTGCTCTACGAGTATATTGTCGACGTTGAATTTCTTTAATATCGATAACAATTCCTGTTCTTATATTGTGACGAATGATTTTTCGAAAGATTACATTTGATTTAAATCTGGTTATTAATGTTTTATTTTCCGATTGAAAATTTGGACATAGAATTTTCAATTGAGTTATTAATGAATCGAAAATAATTAAAATACCAATTATATACAAAGGATTCCCGATGCTTTACTTTGCGCACTCATCTAAATCTTTTTGTTAATTTCGTTACTGTTCTTCAATTTCTCAATCCATCTCCCTGTGGAATCGACACCCCAAAGCTATACTGCAAACGACCGCATTATTCTTTGGGCGTACTCACGTATCTACGTATAGATTTTGATGATAACAAATGAATTTATGTTTCAAGCTCAGATTGTTTATGCAATTAAGCCAAACACATCAACAAATCAAGTATGAATAAGAAAAAGAACAAGTCTACAAATGAAGCTCATAGAGTAATTTTGTACATCTCTTGATAAAATTCGAAGATAGATTAAGGCTCAAAATTAATATTTTCTCATAAAGCATCAAATTGTATTTTTCACATATGCATGATATCATTAAAGGTTTTAATTTCGAAAATTACATTTTTTACATGTGCATGACATCATTAAAAGTCTTAATTTCGAAAATTACACTTTTCACATGTGCATGACATTATTAAAGGCTTTAATTTTGAAAATTACATTTTTCACATGTGCATGACATTATTAAAAGTCTTAATTTCGAAAATTACATTTTTTACATGTGCATGACATCATTAAAGGCTTTAATTTCAAAAATTATATTTTTCACATGTACATGACATCATTAAAAGTCTTGATTTTGAAAATTAAGTTTTTCACATGTGCTTGACATCATTAAAACTTTGATTTTAAAATTTGTGAGATAATTGATTGTCATCTTTGACATGTACATACTTTGTTTGAAATTTTTATTGATGCACTTTTGATAAATACAAAATGTAGATGATTTTATTTGAAAATCTTGAAGGTGGTTATGCTCTTTTGACATATGCATAAAGAAGATGATTTTGTTTGAAAAATAGATCATGCTCATTTTGTCATATGCGAAAACTAAAAGATTTGATTTGAATATTTTGAAAAATGAATGAGGTTGTTTTTTACGAATGCAAAAATGAGATGTTTTTATTTGAAAATTTTGAAAAGTGAATGGTGTTCTTATTTAACATGTGAATCTTTTCATATTTGAAAATGAGAACTCATTTACCTAAAAATAGCTTACTTGAGTTTTGCAAAATCATAACAAGAGCTTATACATCAATTGTTAAAGTTTTGTATCATTCATTCAAAGCCTTTACTCTTTTTTTTTTCTAAGCATTGAGTCTTAATCCTTGTTCATTTTGAGAGACATATAGATTGTACTATATTATTCTTATTTCACTCATTAAGGAATGTACTCTGATAATCTACCTACTATCAGTATAACGCCCTGATTTTTCGCATCGATTACAACGTAAATCGACGCATCCGGATAAGTAACACAAGGCTACTTATCCTACATAAATATAAAAAGTAGCATGCATGCATCTAAGCTTACTAATTAAGTGCAACACCGATCGCAGCTGGAAGAAGTAAATTCCCAATATATGCAAAGAGATCTAACTCTTGCATAAATAGATCACATGACATACTAAAATTACACTTCTCATAACATCATATTTACAAAGACGTACTGTATTAAATCTTACATAACCCAGTTATTTTTCTCAAAACATAATCTCATATCCCACCATCATCCAGTACTCTTACTTCTTTACTCGATCACGTATATGAGATCATCTCAACCGGAGATGAGCATTCTATAGGACCCTCAGGGTACCTCAGAATCTCTAATGTTGACCGAGTCTCAATGCAATTTATCTATCCCTGCAACAACATCTATCATTCCATAAGGACTGGTAGACAAAACATAAATGAGTGAGATTTACAAGAAATCTCAATATGTACACATTAACGAAATAAGACACAGATAACATCAACTATCATCATACATAGTCATATTTACCAACATATCACTTATAAGAATGCTTTATGGGACTTATACAGGTCAATTACCCATCTTCCCATACAAACTTAGATCTCATCTAGACCCACTATCACATACTTAATACTTATACTTTTCACCTTACTTCTTAACCTTGTAGGTTTCCCTTATTTCTTATTTTCGATGGGCGTTACATATTGCCGTCCCCATTGGGATCTACTTATTGCATAACCTCAATAGGCGTTACGTATCGCCGTCCCTGTCGGGTCTTACTTATCTCTTATCTTTGATGGGCGTTACGTATCGCCGTCCCCATCACATATAACTCATCAGTCATCCAGGCGTTATGTATCGCCGTCCCCGTAATGACACGGAACATACTTAACATATATGACAGGCATCCCCGTCAACTTATCAGTCATCCGGGCGTTACATATCACCATCCCCGTGATGACGTAAACATTCTTATCATAGTGGGCGTTACGTATCGCCATCCCAGCTAGTCATGTCAATCCTACGGGCGTTACGTATCGCCGTCCCCTTAGTGACATAATTCTTATTCTTACGATAGGCGTTACGTATCGTTGTCCCTGTCGGCACGTCAGTCATACAGGCATTACGTATCGCCATCCCCGTCATGACGTGACTAACATATTTATACATGCATATGCTTTTCATTCTTATCTTAGAACCTTTGTTCTCACAAGTCTTTACTAATATCCACTATTATTACTCGTGGTTGGGCCATGCCACTATTGTTACCCGTAGTTGGGCCATGCCACTATTGTTACCCGTGGTTGGGCCATGCCACTATTATTACCCGTGGTTGGGCCACGCCACTATTATTACCCGTGGTCGGGCCATACTATATCTTTTTTTATTCTTATGAGTTTTTCACCTAGAACTCATTTCATTTGAGACACCAATTTTATTCCAGGAAAAACCCTGGGTCTAAGCAAAACAGGATATCTCGCTCGAGCGGGTATTGAGCGAGCATCAAGCTAAGTCACGGGTTGGAACTCGCTCGAGCGGGGTTTCAAGCAACAGTCTAACGAGGGTTCATATTTTGCCTTCGCTCGACCCACTTGTCGAGCGACAGTCGAGCGAGATCACGGCTCATGGGGTTTTTCAACCTAAACCAAGCAATCTTTTCACATAAACCTTATTTTTACTTATTAAAACATAAATCTATGTCCTTATAATTTTCCTAACATTTTACCATCACAAAATCATATCCAAAACACCATAGATTTCAAGCATATCATATAAGCCTAGTTTAAGCTCCAACTAACAAGAAACTTAATTCCATCAACAATCTACTTATTCTATGCCAAGATTAAGTTAAATTGTATACTTACAAGTTTCTCCAAAACTTGATTAAATGATCAAACTAGTCCTTGCAATATTTCTCCTCAAAACAGTTACTTAGCTCACTTAGGTGATGTTTGGAGGTTCAAGGGTTAAGAGGCTATTTTCTTGACTTATTTCCTTGTGTTGGGTGTGTGTCTCTTCTCCCAAAATATCCCTTATGGACTGAAGATGACTATATATATTTATAGGAATCGATGGCTTGGGGGAAAAAGGAAGGAAAACAAATCAAGGCAATTGGTTAAATCAAACCGTGTAAGGGTATGAGCTGTCCAGCCTTGGCCTATTCCAATGATCATCCATATCTCTCGTGATCTCCAAGGATTTTCATCCCATGGCTATGCTTCTTCAATATCTAAAATCATCTTACATCAATGGCCCAAATAATTACTAAATATAGATATAAAAGTAAAATCCAAAAAGCCTAAAATATCTAAGATAAGCTCAACTGGCTATTGGCCTTTCTTGCACCCCCAAAGCTTCTAGAACCTCTTCTTCACCTTTGGCCCCACGTCCCAGACTTCCTTAGTACCCTTAGAGTGGCTGGAAAAAATCTTATCACCTACTTCCTGAGATTTGGTTACCAATTGGTTGGAAACAAGGGGAATAGTTGGCTGTTTTGGCCAATCAGATTAGTTCTTCACTTTTGCTTGGTTTTAGACTAATTATTCTTCTAGAAGCTCTTCCTCCACTTAACACATACTTTCATATGTGTATCTAGCTGATATAAATGAGGAAAACCAATCAAATTTGAGCATCTAAAGTGAGGTGGTGGAGTGATTTACTTTCGGGCTCCAGTTTGCACTTAAAACAGATCAGTCTCATTCCAACCCAAATAATCCATTGACACACTTCGATTCTCTTAAACCTCAAATCATAAAAGTTTTAGATCTATTTCTTAAGGTTCCATTGGAACTAAAATCACTTCATTTAGAGTTCATATGACCAAGTTATGATTTTTCTAATAAAACACGACAGATAAGCCCGAGAACACCAATCCGGGCACACCGAGTGTTGAATAGATGATTCACCTCATTTCACACGAAATTTACTAAATAAAATCTCCTCATTTTCCACATCTCTACATAATTTTCCAGATCTTAGGATAATTGAGAAAATAATCCAAAGGCTTAATCTTATCCAAAGTTCTTAGTCAACTTCAAAGTCAATGCTTATCTATCTCCAATTCAGATCTGCCACTTAAATCTCTATTTATTATTTGATTAAGTCCATATATCTTAAAACTCAAAACATTAAATTTATAGATATTCTTCTTAGCTTTGCATTGCCTCTTGAATCACTCAAATCTGACATCAAATGAGCAAGTTATGACCGTTCTACCAAAAGATGTTAAGTTTGTCCCTGCATCTCGCTCGAGCCAGATATCAAGCGGGAGTCAAGCGAGATCTCGGGTTAGGTACTTTTCCACCTTAAAACAAGCCACATTTGTACCCAACCCTACTCCTAACCTTTCAATATAAAAAATCCTATACATATATCCCAAAAATTCCTAAAAATAGTTTGGAGAAACATAATCATCCTTACACGGAAATCTAAAAATCGGGTTATCACAATCAGTTCTTGTATCAGTAAGAGGGTTCGTATAACGCTTGTGTGTGTAGAAGGTGTTCTACACAGAGAATAGTTGAATCACCAAGTGTGAGGTGATTGCAAGTGTAGAGGGTATTCTACATGGATTCTTTGTAGCGGTGTTGCTCAAAAGTGTAATAGGTTTCTATCTCCACTTGAAGGAACTTGAATAGTGAATTTGGTGTTGCTCAAAAGTGTAATAGGTTTCTATCTCTACTTGAAGAAACTTGAATAGTGAATTTGGGATTCCTCAAGGAGTAGCTTGAGGCGAGGACGAAGGTAGTGGGGTTGAATCTCGTTAAGATACTGAATTTGCTTCTTCTTACCCTTACTCTTTATATTTCCTGTTGCTTTATATTCTGTTTATATTTTATATTGTGTATTTGGTTTATAAGTGTGACGCCCCCAAATTTTCCTTAAAATAAATACGGGAATCGAGGCGTCGGGATGCTGACAACACGGGTCACACACCCCTAACGTCAAGTGCTAAGTATGTGAACACGTGACATGCATAAATAAAAGCAGCGGATATATGAGGTCAATAACTAAGTACCATAATTTTTAAAAATATTTTACAAACCATTTTAATATAAATTCTCCAACAGGAGATTTAATACAGTCATCCGAAAGATAAATCATAAAAATAAATATTTATAAAAAGGAGAAAAATAAATTTCCGGAGATAACAATTTATAATAATAGTAAATCAAAGGTGGAGCCGTCTCCTCAGGCTTAGCCTCTTCAAAATCTGCATAAAAAAACTACGACGCCAAAAATGACATCGCAGGTAAGTATAACCCAAACAAACCCAAGATAATAAATACATTAATGCCATAATAACAACCATGAACAAACTACCATATGCATGAGGCTTAAAATCATCTTCCTCAAAATCAATAAAATAACCACACGCCAAAATCCCATTTTAGCCCAAATTAAAACTCCAATAAAATCACCCATCATTTTCCCAGAAAATGATGACCATAAATCCATTAAAACCACAATCATTTTCCCAGAAAATGGTCCACGTAAAACCAATAAATACAATTCCTAGAAAATGGCCTAAACATCCATTTTTTTAACCGTATGCACCATGATCTCCCCTAGGGACAATCTGCACACCCTAGCTTTCATCATCACACCGAAGGTAACGACCCCGCGTGTGACTTCGGAATGGGCGATGCCTAACTAATTGTGCTCAGCACGTACCATGACCAGGCATCCCTTAGCTCCCACCAGCAGAGGAGCCACGGAGTCAGCAAGAGAGTGTTACCATCCTGTCCGATTCTGTCGTCGCCGGGCGACGACCTAGGGGACGTCACTCAGTATATTCTGCTCCCGAGTGACCAGAGGAGCTCCATCGAGATAATGCCCCATCTCAGCTTGGGGTCGTGATACACACGCACCCGAAACCATAAACACATGAAAAGCCAGTTTTCATTTCCAACACATGAATATGTGCGTAAATACACAATGCAGATGACTATGCATCAAATAGTCAACAATTAATAAATTCCAACAAGTGACCAAACACAATATTTTTTGATGCCACAACCACCGAAAGGTGGCGGATCGGGCTCCAAAAGGGTGGAAACCCATTTTCGGGTTTGGGGTTGTGCCGGGAAGGTGAGGCTACGGTTTGAGGAGCTGAGTTAGGGGGGTGGTCGGCTGAGGTGGGGGAACATTTTAGTGGTGGAGGTGAGGCTCACGGTGGCGGCAGGCGGCAGCAGGGTTGCTCAACCCGTAGGTGTTAAAACTCATTTCGTGGCTTGATCGTGTGGGAGGAGTTGGGGGGGGGGGCTACCGGCGATGGGTTAGGTAGCTAAGAGGCTGGTGGTGACCGGTGGTGGCCAAAAAACACATGGTGGGGAGGTGGGAGGAGGTCCGGGGCTGAGATCATTGGGATAGGCCGGCCGGCAAGTGGCGGTCCTGGTGGTGGGGGCAGTGAGGACAGGCGGCCGGCGTAGGGTGATGGCTGGGCTGCTTAGTGGCCGAACAAAAACAGAGGGAGGGGGGAAAATCGCAAGGGCTGGGCCGAATGCAGGGGAAGAAAGAAGAAA
Organism: Platycarya strobilacea; assembly: GCA_036898215.1. Taxonomy (NCBI): domain Eukaryota; kingdom Viridiplantae; phylum Streptophyta; class Magnoliopsida; order Fagales; family Juglandaceae; genus Platycarya; species Platycarya strobilacea. The sequence goes on from CM072550.1 coordinate 58,527,145, forward strand.
AAGAAAAGAAAAAAGAAAAGGAAAAAGAGAAAAAGGAAAAAGAAAGAAAAAATGAGTCCAACTAGAAAAACACAATAAATTAAATAAAAAGCTGACTTTAAATACTATAATTTCAATATCAATAAAAAAAGATATTTAAAGCCCATCAATAGAAATAAATCAAACCTAAGCGTAATATTAAAAATAAAACAATAATTAATATAACGAAAGCAGATCAAATAAACTCACATAATAAAATAAAGGAATTAAATTCCAATCATTAAAATAATTAACTCATATTAAAATAAATAAGAAAAGCAATGCAACTCAATATTTAATTATAAAAACAACATAAAACTAACATTTACTAATGAATAGCTCAATTAAATATTTTAAACAAATAAAACACAACCAATAATATTATTAAAATAAATTAAAATAATTAATACCGAGAATAAAATAACGTGTAAAAGTATACGTAAATCTGGGATCTCACATTCTCCCCCTTTAAAAAGAATTTCGTCTCTGAAATTCGCTCCGCTGCAACTAATAAAACTCCAATAACTCACCTACCACATCACTTAATACTCACTCCAAGTATTAGCACAATTATCTATTTTTCTCAAACAGAAATAGATGATATTCCATCATAACTGTATAGTCTCCAAATAATATTTCATCTCTAAGACTCTTGAGTTAGCCAATCAATCTAAACTCCACATGTACAAGGACCTTAGCACAACCCCTCAAAATTTTAATTTTCACTAATTCCATACAACAATTTGTGTCATCCTAAGTAACTCCCAAGTTTATCTTCCCAACTTAACCATCAATAAACATAATTTACCACACCAAAAAGTTAAATCTCTACTTACAAGTACCGTTACAAATTTTAAGTCACCACTAATTCCTCACAACTAACGTAAAACTTGAACCTCCAACTACATCGCAATTCATCACGCTTTCGCGTGCACTCTGATAACTCGCTAAATGCATAAAAATTTAAGTCCTCATAAATTATCACCATAAAAAATTGGCTCAACACCTATTAACAAGAAATCCTATACTACTCTTCCAAATCATAAAATTTTAATATCTCATAATTTTATTTATACCATCATGATTGACACCTAAACTCCAATGTACATCATCCCAAAAATTCTATCAACTCTACTTAATTTAATTAGTATAGTAACCATGATACCCATAATTCTCTCACTCATCTGAACCTTCAATACCCAAGAGAAAGAATACTCTCAAATATTCAAATTTCTATGTGACTTCAAGCCACAACTAAATTCCTTAAGATACCTCGACAAATGTTGCTAACCGTTTAATTCTCTAAATATCATACTTAAATTATCCACTCTAAAGAATTCACCCAGATGTGATGCCCCCAATTTACGTCTGGGATTTAACATAAATTAAGGTGTCTGGATAAGTAACACTTGGCTACTCACCCTCGTACTTAACAAAAATAAAATGCATATATCACTTAATTCATAGCGGATCGGGTTTTAGATATAAAACCTTTTAAAGATCACATGGGAAATATATTTACAACATTCACAACATTCATTAAAAACTTAACATTGTACTTATTTACATACACAAGACCCAAATTGTAGCAAGTTAGCAGCAAAACATATTACATTCATCCAAAAGACTTTCCTTCACCTCACTCTTTTTCCTTCTTAATCTCGGGGAATTCTCTCCCATAGCAAAACCTATCTATACTAACACTAAAGTCTCGCTGGAGTAGTTGTCCCTGTGGAGTCATACAAACTCCACACATGGACAACGAGCCATCAAGTCCTAAGGTTAAACAGCATCCTGTACGTCGCCTCTCCTCAGCAAAAGTGGATGCGTCAAGGCTCCAAATTCCGGTAGGTTGATTACTAATAGGAGGTCCAAAGGAAACAAAAGAAATGTACATATAAGGACTATAGTCGGAGAGTCCCTTAGGACTCCCCGAGTCTCCTGCCTCGTCGGGGCTGTCCCCTTGCTGGTCATCGAATCCTGTATAAAATTGATATGCACAAAAATATATAGAGCCACAAAAGAGTGAAATTTCATTTGAAATCTCAGTAGGTACATAAACAGCTTAAAGGAAATAGGGAAAAAGCAACTATATTATTATCACCACTGATAACTAAGGAAATTTACCCTAAGATACACCTCATAAGACTACTGTCTAACTGGTACTTTTCTTACTCAACCGAAAACATAATCTTATATTGAATTACACCGTTTTCTTAAAATTTCTTATTCTTTCTTATCACTGATGGGCATTACGTCTCGCCGTCCCCATCACATACACTCATCAATTATCCGAGCGTTACGTCTCGCCATCCCCGTTGTGATGAGTCTCGTGTCAATCTTCTAGGCGTTACGTCTCGTCGTCCTCGTCTTGACACAGATCATGTATCGATATCACTGCGAGCGTTATGTATCGCCGTCCCCACTATTCAGATCAGTTTCACAGGCGTTACGTCTTGCCGTCTCCGCTATTCTGATCAATCTCACGGGCGTTACGTCTTGCCATCCCTGTGAAGACCATACATTCTTATAACACGACAGGCATTACGTATCACCATCCCTGTCGGCACGTCCGTCATCCGAGCGTTACGTCTCGCCGTCCCCGTCACGACGTGACTAACTTATTCTTGTACTTCGTTTTCTTTTTAGTGGTTCCTCTCTTATTCATATGAGTTTCTCACTCATAACCCTTTCCATTTGGAACACCGATTTTATTCTGGGAAAAACCCTGAGTCTAAACAAAACAGAGCATCTCGCTCGAGCGGGATGTCGAGCGAGTATCGAGCGAAGTCTCAGGTTGGAACTCGCTCGAACAGAGTATCGAGTGAAACTCTAGCGAGGGGTCATATTTTGCCTTTGCTTGACTCATATGTCGAGCGAGGGTCCAGTGAGATCACGGCTCTAGGAGTTTTTCTACTCAAAACATGCCAATCTTTTTACTACACTCTATTTGACTTGTTAAAAACTTAAATATATGTTCTTATAATTATAATGAATATTTTTACAAGACAAGTTAAAACCAACCTTACTCATATGTCACTTTGTCACTTAATCATATTCTTAAGAGTTCAATGCTAGTAAACATAGTTCAATCACTTCAATAAACCATTTCCATGCTTAAGTTAAGCTAGAATATGGACTTATAAATTCTTCAAAGTTCAAGAGAATGGATCCAACCAACTTCTTGCAAGCTTTCTTCCAAACTCACTCACTTAGCTCACAAATGAACTCTTTAAGGGTTTTGGGAGGGTTTTCTGGTGTATCTTCTAAAGGGGAAAGTGTTCTCTCCTTTTAAAGGCACTTAGAAAGCTCTCAAGGCTCTATTTATAGGGTGGTGGTCGACCAACATGAGGGAGAGAAAAGGAAAAACACCCTAAGGTGCACTAGTTGCCAGATTTGCATGGATGATGAGGTGTCTATCTAAGCAAATCTCATGATGAGGATTAAGGCTCCCAAATCCTAGAATTTGCAGCTGGATTAGTCATCCAAGGGCTCACATTTGAGATATTTTGGCTACCCATTTTGATCCATGGCTGAGAAGTGAGCTAAAGGGATAAGAGGTGAGGTGGCATTTCACCTAACCATGCATCACCTCTCATCTCCAGCCCTCTCCTTGTGTCACACGCCCCTCTCCAGATTTTTCCACCCATTTGGTTACTTCCTAACTCCCTTAAGTCTCCATTTAACAAGTTCTAGAAGGCCACTTCTTAGTTTAGTTAAGGTAGAGCCAAATTTGATCCACTTAGTCACCTATCAACTAGATTTTGTTTCTCCTTGTATTTCCATCACACTAACTAATCACTTGGCTTCTGAATCAACTTTCCATCCATTTCCAACTATCCTTACACATGTCCTAATCCTAGATAATCTCAAAATCAATTGCCTAATTCGTTACATGCCCCAAATTAGTTCAATTCATCCAACTCGGGTTCCATTTAAGCCCATTCCAGAGCTACCTACTTGATTCCCAAATAAGTTATTAATCCCTTACGAATATCAGAAAACGTAAAACATATAAGTTTTAGACCTATCTTTCAAGGTTCTATTCCAATTTGAATCACCTTAGTTGAACCTCATATGAATAACTTATGCCCATTTCACTAAAACTCGATAGATAAATCCGAGAATGCATAATTCCCAATACCAAGTGTTATCTCACATTCCTCAATTAAATCTCCCACTCTAATTTCCTAGTAAATAAATACATCAAATACATTTCCTTATAATAATATCCATAAAATAATTTACCTTAAAAAATTTGGGCTATTACACCAGAAGCCTAAAATTTAGATCTCTTAAATTTAAGACTACTGCATCAAATCAACTTCTATCACTTAACCACACAACTTTCATCAAGTCAAGCACAAATCAATGACAAATACTCTCCAAAATTTATACACTCACAACTATTACACATTAATCTCTAAGCATCCACAAACAAAACCAAAATTTCACCAAAGAACAATTGATCATCTACCATCATAAGTTTTCTTAAAATAGATTTCATAACAATATATCAATAGCTAAGAATTTCACACTCACACGAAGAATTCACCTAGATTACAATTCCAATAATTTCCCAGAAATAAAATTAAAACTTAGAAACTTTAACACTCAGTGAGACTCAGGTATTACACATAAATAACATAGGCAATATCAACAAAGAAATCCAATTACATAAATAGCAATAATTTATCAAAACAAATCAATCTCGCAAAGATATAATAATATACCCAAACACTAAATAAAACTCAAGTAATTCACATAAATATTATATAAAAACACAAAGGGGGAAAAAAATCAAATAAACAAATAAGTAAAAACTATTCATTTAAGAAAACAAGACCACCTCCTTTGGTAAACACAAATCACCAAAAGCTTTTATTAAATAAACAAGGAGGTTGACTTTCAATAAGAATAGCAAATAAAATAACAATTAAAGCTTTGAAATTCTCCACAAAACCCAATTCTAAAAAAGATTTATTGTAGAAATCTCCAGGCCTTAAAACCTTTAAAAGAAACGAACCATAATAAAATAAACAAATTAATTAATTAATAAATACCAACAAGTCGCCAATCAAATCCACTTGCCAAAATAAATAAATAAACTCTCAAAATAAAACAAACGGAAAGGTGAAAAGATAATAAATTTAAACTTATCTTAAAGCATATGTCTAAAAAGAAAGTATGGCAGCGATTCATTTTAAATCTTTGTCTAAATAAATTTTTCAAACTTTCAGAATTATTTAAAATACAAAAGCCATAATTAAAATAAAAATATAACAAACAAAATCCAAAACTATCTTGTAAGAAACCTATGAACTAAAATTAAAATCAAATACTGATGATAATTAAATAAAAACTTAAGAAAACAAAATAACCCACCACAAAGAAATGAATTTTAAAATAAGGAATTCCATAACACAATTATTTAAATTATCAGATTCAATAAAAATATTGATTTAAAATAATAATCTAATCCGAAATATCCAAATTCTAATTTAAACAAAAACAAAGGCATATATATAAAATAAATAATTAAATAAATGCTCAACAACTTAACTAAATAAAATGAACTAACTAAAATCTTAACTACTACCCAATTACAATATTGAACAAATATTAAAATAAAATAAAATAAAGCAAACCTATTATTCAGAACTAAATTAATTATGAAAATAAATAAATAAACAACATGCACATTAAAATAAAAAGCACAATACAACGAAATGAATATCGATAATCTTACCATATAAATTAGTAGGAAAACATAGAAAACAAATAAAATAAAATAAAATGACCAAATCATAAAATAATTAAATTTTTAAAACCACAATTTTTCTGGTACTGTCCTTAGGTAATCTGTGGATTTACTCCAGAGTCGAACTGCTTTGATACCATCTGTGACGCCCCCAAATTTCCCTTAAAATAAACACAAGAATCGAGGCGTCGGGATGTTGACAACACGGGTCACGAACCCCCAACGTCAAGTGCTAAGTGTGTGAACACGTGACATGTATAAATAAAAGAAGCAGATATATGAGGTCAATAACTAAGTACCATAATTTTTAGAAATATTTTACAAACCATTTTAATATAAATTCTCCAACAGGAGATTTAATACAGTCATCCGAAAGATAAATCATAAAAATACATATTTATAAAAAGGGGGAAAATAAATTTCCGGAGATAACAATTTATAATAATAGTACATCAACGGCGGAGCCATCTCCTCAGGCTCAGCCTCTTCAAAATCTGCATCCAAAAACTACGACGCCAAAAATGGCATCGCAGGTTAGTATAATCCAAATAAACCCAAGATAACAAATACATTAATGCCACAACAACAACCATGAACAAACTATCATATGTATGAGGCTTAAAATCATTTTCCTCAAAATCAATAAAATAACCACACACGCCAAAATCTCATTTTGGCCCAAATTAAAACTCCAATAAAATCACCCATCATTTTCCCAGAAAATGATGACCATAAATCCATTAAAACCACAACCATTTTCCTAGAAAATGGTTCACGTAAAACCAATAAATACAACCTACCACTTTCCCAGAAATGGCCTAAACATCCATTTTATGAACTATTTTTATCTATATAAAACTTTATTTTTATTATTATTTTATCTTTTTAAGATAATAATTATTAAAAATCCTCCTAATATATTATGTATCCAAAATTATCATATTTGTTAAAAAAACTCATTCAAAACATTCACTAGAAGTTTTAAAAGTGAAGGAAATCTTCCTTTTTCAAGGGTTTCCTACTCTCTTCTGTCACTTATTCTCAATTTCGTTTTCCATAGAATTCTTATCTCTTAAAACTTAAAACACCAATATTTCAGATATTTGTCTTAGCTTTCCATAGCCTTTTAAATAACTCAATTTTGCCTTCCCACTAAAAATTTATGACTGTTTTACTATAAGAGGGTAAATCTGTTAACTCAACCTCCTTGAGGTCCGAAAGTTACTAAGGTTGTTCTTTCAATTTTTTCTAAATTATGACCTCATATTTTCACATATTTCTCTTATTATATGATCATAAAACATATTCCTAAGTTACTAAAATTTTTCCTAGTATTTTTCCACAACAAAAATTACTTCATGAATCAAAAATATTTAAGCTACCTCATACATGATGCATAGGCTTAAACAAGCATCAAATAGGCATCAAAATAAATTTAAAAATTAAGCCACTTATACCACACCAAGAGTATGTTAAGAAATGCACTTACAATTTTTTTCAAAGCTAAAAGAGTAGTTTTGAGTTGATTTTGCACCACACTTCTCTCCAAGACTCTCACTTAGCTTCTTTTTGATGTGTGTGTGTTGTGAGTGAAATTTCTTCTATTTTTCTTAGTTTTCTCTCAAGGGACTCGTGTGACTTCTCTAAAAGGAAGTAAAGGGAAGCTTAAGGGTCTATTTATAGGAGGGAAAACCTTGCTTAAGGGCTGGAAAGGCAGGGGTATTTCAGCAACCCCTTTGGCTGAATGTGTGAGCTGTCCTTCCTAAACCTTAGGCCTTATTATCACCCCTAAATCTCATGATTTCCTAAGGTTTTCATCTCATGGCTAAGCTTCCTCCATATCTAAAATAATCCCAGATCAATGGTTAAAAAAGATTACAACACATAGATAAAAGAATCAAACAAAATCTGGAAATATTTTGGATGAAATCAGTCCAGCCGCTTGGCCTTTGGCTGGCTCCCACGATTTCTACCTCTTTTCTTTACCTTTTACCACATGTTCCAGACCTCCTTGACACCCTTAGGACCTATTGGAAGAATCCCCTTAAGGCTTGGTTGACAATTGGTTAAGAATGGAGGGGATAGTTGGCTGGTTTGGTTGGTTCTCCTCCAATCAGATTTTGTTCCTACTTCTTCCATGATTATAAAAACAAATTCTTCTAGAAACTCTTCCACCACCATATACAAACCTTTTTACACATATCTAGAAGATAAAAATATAGAGAGCCAATCAAATTGAAGCTCCTAAAGTAGGTCGGTGGTTTGATTTATTTTCGGGCTTCAGTTTACGCTCAAATCTGATCAGTCCACTTCCAGCCCGGTTAACACATTGATAAAATTATCTTCTTCAAAATATCCAAACATGAAAGTTTTAGATATTTCTCTTAGTGATCCATAGGATTTTGAATCACCTAAATGAAAGGTCATATGAGAGAGATATCATCAATTTACCAAAACATGTTCTTCTAATCCGAGAACCCACTTTTAGGCTATCTAAATGTTTTTTCCACTCCACTTCCTATTTCTCAAATTTTCCTCTTAATCTCCTTGATAGAATTATTCTATAGATGAAAGCTAAAATATTCTAATTTATTCTCTAAAAAAAATAAAATATTTGATCATAATTCTCCTTATTTCAATGACTACTAGAGGTGTTTCTAGTTTAAATATTTCTTCCAATTTCCATAGCTTTCCTAAAATTCCCTTAAGAATATTAAATTTCTAAATGAATCTATTCCTAGGGATGTATATATGTATAAAAGAAAGAACGGGTTATTACAATTCTTGTACTTTAAATATCTTATTTTATTGATACTAAATGGTAGTATTTTCAATCAGTTTTTATTTAATTTATTGTATTTTTTTTAGTAGTCCTATTTTTCTTCTTTTTCTTTTTCTTTTATTTTTCTTTTGTAATAGCCCAAATTTTTAGGATATAATATTTTCTTGAGAATTTATTTTAAGAAATTTGTTGGAAATAATATTTTTATAGAAAAAGAATAGGAGACTTAGATGCATTCTAAGGTAAATGTTGGATGGACTTTTGGGAATTTTAGCAATGTATCAACTAGAGAAATTCAATTTAGACCTAGAAAGAGATAAATTTTTGAAATTTGAGGAAGAAATTCAAAGGGAAGTGAAAGAACAAAACATCAAACACTTGGTGTGCCAAAACGGATTCTCGGACTGGACCGTCTAATTTTGGTGTAATAATCATAAATTTTTCATATGAGGTCCAAATAAGGTAATTATAATTCTTATAGAACCATTAATGAGAGATATAAAACTTATATGTTTTGGGTTTTTGAAGATAAGGAATTTATCAAGGACTAAATCTAGTGTGAAGTGGACGGGCAGAGATAAGAGTCAAATGGTAACCGACTTAGATGAGTTGTCTTAGGTTCAACCATGTGACGAAAATTAAGATTAGCTACCATATTTTCTGAAGTCTTGACATGTGTGGGAACATGTGGCAAGTTGATAAGAATTCATCTAGAAGCCTTGGTGGGTAAGAAAACAAAGGAAAACAAATGGAGAATTCGGATTGGATATTCTCGGGTAAGTTTTGACGTGTTTCAGTAAACTAATCATATCTCTCTCATATGATATCGGAATAAGGTGATTCAAAATCTTGTAGAACCCTAAGAGGATTATCTTAAACTTTCATGTTTTGAGTTTTGGAAGAATCTAATTTTAGCATTGACGTATTAGGGCTGGAACGTGGCCAATCCCTTGGAGAGGCCAAGTGGCCAGATGCACCCCTTCGAAGATTTCCTACGATGGTGTTTTGTCTTCACCCCCATGTGTTGGAACTCTTTGAACCTTGATCAAGATCATTTTATAGGTGTATTAATCTCAACCATGGGATTAAAATATCAGCAAATCCCCATAGGATTATGGGTGATCATGAAACCACAAGTAGGGGACACCTCACCTATGCAGCCAAATGGAGTTGCTAAAATGCCCAAGCTCTCTTCCCTTGCACCCCATGCCTATTATGCCTATAAATATATGCATGGGCTTCTCTTCTTTCCCCAGGAGAGATACCAGTCGGCCATAGTGAGAAATACCCAAGAGAAATACACAAAAACCCACTCACATCACTCAAGTGTCAAAAGAGAGCTAAGTAAGGATCTTGAAGAGAAGTGTGGTGCAAAACCAACTCAAGACTAATCATTTAGCTTTGAAAAAATTTTTAAGTGCATATATTAACTTAGTCTTGGCATAGAATAAGTGGTTTGGTGATTTATTATGTTTGATATTTATTTGAGCTTAATCTTTGTTTAGGTGTTAAATTGAAGCCTATTGAGTTTTGAAGTGGTTTTTGCTATGATAAAATGCTAGGAAAATTATGAGATATTAGAAATATATTCTATGATGATATATTAAGAGGATTATGTGAAAATATGAGGTCTTGGTTTGGAAAAAATTGATAGATCAACCCTAGCAACTTTCGGACTTAAAAGGGGTTAAGTTGACAGATTTAACATCCTATGGTAAAATGATCATAACTTATTAGTGTGATATTGGAATTGAATGATTCAAGACGCTATAGAAAGCTAAGACAGAGGTATACAAATTTTATGTTTTAAGTTTTACGATATAAGAAATCAATAAAGGACGAAATTGGGATTTAGTTGACAGAACGAGATTTAGGCAGAAATTTGGCTTGACCCTTGATCAACGTTTGGCTCGAGCGAAATACCCTATTATGTTTGATTTTGCGATTTTTATTAAAGAGTTTGTGACTCAAGTAAAGGAAAATAAGATATTGAATTTATAAAATGATTGGTCATTCATGATTTTATGATAATTTGTTATTCAAGTATTATTTGACACTATGAGATGATGATAAGGTTAAGGATATGAGAAATGAAATAAGAAAAGATAAGGCATGACCCTTCCATGGGTAATAATAATGGTGTGGCCCAACTACGGGTAATAATAGTGGCATGGCCCTTACTTGGGTAATAATAGTGGCATGGCCCTTCCACGGGTAATAAGAGTGGTAAGGCCCGAGTACGGCTAATAACAGTGGCATGGCCCAACCGCGGGTAATAATAGTGGATTATGATAAAAAGATATGAAAATGATATGGCTAAGAATGAAAATTCCATGTATGATACAAATTTATGTAAGTCCACATAAGAGATAAATTTAATTCATACATAAGTCACATGAATCATGTTATAAATATATACTTCTGTTATTTTTTTAATACAACTCAATTCACCTCCCCTCTTGTGTTAGTCATCTGGGCAACAATTGGTGTTAGAGCTAGAGCTCTATATTAAGATTAACTATCTTTTGAGTTAAGATCTTATGGCTAACATTGCAGTTTCATTTGGTGAAGGTCAATCTAGCAGTCGGCCTCCACTCTTTTGCGGAGACAATTACTCATTCTGGAAAGTTAGAATGAGAATATTCCTTCAGGCTCAAGGTCGAGAAATCTGGAAATGCATTGTAAATGGACCTTATATTCCAACAAAAGTGGTTGATGGAGTAAAGGTCAAAAAGGAATAAGAAGAGTTTAATCGTGAAGATGATAGACTTTATACTTTAAATTTAACTGCTATGAATTTATTATATAATGCTCTCAATGGTAATGAGTTTAATAGAGTAATGACTTGCACTACAGCAAAGGAAATTTGGGATAACTTGGAAGTTACTTATGAAGGAACTTCTCAAGTCAAGGAATCAAAAATTTATATTCTTACTCATGAATATGAAATGTTTAAGATGAATGATGATGAATCTATTTCTAGTATGCACACTCGTTTTACTAACATCATAAATAGCTTGAAAGCTCTTGGCAAAGTTTATTCCAAAGTGGAGATAGTAAGAAAAATTCTCAACTCTCTACCAAAATGTTGGGAATCAAAAGTGACAGCGATTCTTGAAGTTAGAGACCTCAAGAAGCTCGAAGTGAATGAACTCATCGGGTCACTTATCACCCATGAGTACACATTGAAAAGGGGAGAAGAAGAAGAAGGAAAGCCAAAGAAGAGTTTGGCACTTAAAACTGTTCCATATGAAAGTGAAAGTGATGAAGATGAGGAAAATGATGACAAAGATGAAGAAGTTGCGATGATAACAAGAAAAATTCAGAGGTTCTTAAAGAAAAATAAAATTCCTCCAAGAAAATCCTTCAAAAAGTTTTCCAAAAAAGATTCAGGTAAAAATGAAACTTTAATTTGTTATAAATGCAATAAGCCTGGTCATATCAAGTTAGATTGTCCTCTGCTAAAGAAAGATCGAAACAAAGGCAAAAAGGCAATGAAAGCTACATGGGATGATGATTCAAGTAGCTCAGATAGTGAAGCAAGCAGTGGAGAATCAGCAAATCTTTGTCTTATGGCTAAAGATGACATTGAGGTAACAAATCTTGATAATATTGATGATCCTTCATATGAAGAATTGCAAAATGTTTTAGAAGAGGTATATGAGAAATTTGAAAAATTGGGTATCAAGTATACTGCTTTGAAAAAGAAAAATTCTTCTTTAACAAACGAAATTGATATTTTAAGAAAAGAAAGTATTGTTTTGAAAGATGAAAATCTTGAGTTGAAGAAAAAGAAAACTGATTTAGAAAATATTATTGAAAACTTTACGAATGGAAAAATAAATTTTGAAAAACTTCTTGGTAGTCAAAGATGTATTTTTGATAAGGCAGGCTTGGGATATAGGCCAAAACAAAATTACAAATCTTATAAAAATTTCTTTGATAATCCTTCTACATCAAAGTCCAATATTCAAAATTCTTTTCATAAAAATAATTTTGTTAAAAAAGGATACTATTATAATCACTCAAGTTCTTCATATATGTCACATGCTATTTGTAATTTTTGTAATAGAAATGGTCATAATTATCTTGCTTGTCCTATTAGAAGAAAACATAAAATGACTATTAGGGCCATATGGGTACCTAAACATCTTGTTTCTTCTAATACTAATAAATAAAGGACCCAAAAAACTTGGGTACCAATAATTGTTTTTAATTGCTTTTGTAGGTATGCATGAAGCATTCTACATGTAAAAATAAATGGTTTTTAGATAGTGGATGTTCAAGACACATGACGGGAGACAAGACTAAGTTCTTTGATCTTAGATCTAAAGAAGAAGGACACGTGACATTTGGAGACAACTTGAAAGGGAAGATCGTGGGAATAGGTAAAATATGTTGAGCAACCTCCAGGTTTTGAAAATCATATTTCTCCAAATCATGTTTTCAAACTCACAAAAGCACTATATGGACTCAAACAAGCTCCTAGAGCGTGGTACGAGAAACTCAGTGGTTTCTTGATTGAAAAAGGCTTTTCAAGAGGAAAAATTGATACAACTCTTTTAATTAAATACGAAAATGATGATATTCTTTTGATTCAGATTTATGTTGATGATATAATATTCGGTGCTACTAATGAAAATATGTGCCAAGTTTTTGCTAAGACTATGCAGGAAGAATTTGAAATGAGCATGATGGGAGAGCTTATATTCTTTCTCGGATTGCAAATTAAGCAAGCAAAAAGTGGGACATTCATCAATCAAAATATATTAAGGAATTGCTGAAGAAGTTTGGGATGGAAGGTGCGAAGGAAATTGGAACACCAATGAGCCCATCTACTAAACTTGATAAAAATGAATCCGGTAAACCAGTTGACTCGAAGGTATATCGAGGTATGATTGGTAGCTTATTATATTTGACAGCCAGTAGACTAGATATTATATTTAGTGTGTGCTTATGTGCACGCTTTCAATCATCTTCAAAAGAATTACATTTAATTGCAGTTAAGCGCATTCTTAGATATCTTAGTGGTACAATTAACTTAGGGTTATGGTACCCTAAGCACACATCTTTCGATCTAATCAGCTACACAGATGTAGATTATACTGGCTGTAAAATAGATCGAAAAAGCACTAATGGAGCATGTCACTTCTTCGGTCATGCACTAGTTTCCTGGTTTAGTAAAAAAAAACAAAATTCTGTTGCACTATCTACTGCTGAGGCAGAATATGTTGCTGCTCGTAGTTATTGTGCTCAAGTTCTTTACATGAAGCAACAACTTGAGGATTTTAAACATATGTACAATCACATTCCAATCAAATGTGATAATACAAGTGCTATAAATTTCTCAAAGAATCCAATACAATATTCTCAGATCAAACATATTGAAATTAGATATCATTTTCTTAAGAAGGGCGATATTGTATTAGAATTCACTAGTACACATGATCAATTGGTAGAAATTTTCACAAAACCCCTACCAGAAGATAAACTATGCATGATTAGAAGAGAAATAGGAATTATGCATGCCATGAATATCTGCTAGATACTTTTATTCCATTATCTCAAATGACCTACAGAAACTTGAGACGTTTAGCCTCATCATTCAAATGCATTTGCTCCTCATAAATCATCATGCCATCCTTGTCTAAAGGATTAGGCAATCGAAATGCAGAGGCAAGTAAGGATTTTAAATCCTTATTCTGCTGTTTTAAGTCTACTATTTTTTTTTAGACTCTTGAACAAGTCGTTGAAGAATATCGATCTTCTCATTAAGCTTCTCTATCTCGCGGGTTTTGGACTGCAACCGAGCGGAAAAAGCAACAATGGAAGATGAGTATCGAGTCCCGAGACCCACAAGCTCGTAAATGGCATCATGATCTGATTTATTAGCCAAATCAGTATTTTGCTGCTTCATGGCATCTACGACAGATGCAGAAATAGATTGATCACGAGAAGCACTGAAGGAGAATTGATGAGCCATTAAGATTTTGTAAAGTGAGAATGAAGATGAACTACAACAATGAGAAGAAGATTTGATGCGGATTAGATAAAGTTAAAGATTGTTTTTATAAAGATGGAAATAAGTAGAAGACAAACTGTCATCTCTTCAAATCTTACTTAGTCAAGCTTATAAGATATGCCGGATGCATATTGTCAAAAGTTACCGAACTAAGCTAGCGAGATTAATTATAATTGTCCCTGTTTCTCTCGTGAAACGCTGCCATTATCTGCTGATGTTGACTCGAACTCTTACTCGTTCCGATTCCTCTATTTGAAGTTTCAAAACACGAGCTAATTCCGTCAAATCTTTATTTTCTTGCTTTAACCTCTTATTCTTTCTGCCTTTATTTGCAAGCTTTTGATGCAAAACAGATATTTGATTGTTAAGTCGATCAACCTCATTTGCCCTCGCTAGTAATCTCTGAGACATGGTCGTAACAGAGGCAGCATATTGAGCACTGAGAGTTCTTGATGCTGCAACAACCTCAGAATCAGTTCTATTTGAAAAATGCATTTATGCTTCTATCATGGTGTTGACAACCTCATGAGATAAAATGACTGGTTGAGACGGTTCCTGATTCAAATCCGGAAGATTATTAGACGAAATTTTCTCCGCCATTCTATCGTTTTGAATAAACAAAAACTGGATCAATGAGTAGTGTGAAAATTTATTTGAGTATCTGACAGGTGAAAACGGTATTTTAAACAACAACTTTCAAATCTCGATAATATTTAATTTTTCAACAATATCACGCGGATTTGAATCTGCTTTCGCACCGACTGCTAGAGTTAGGCCTCCAACCTTTGCAGGTTTGGTCAGACACGCGTGGCTCCGCACCGAATTGCCAAAGTTAGACTTCCAACATTTGCAGGTTTTTTCGGACATGCATGGCTCCGCACCGCATTACTAAAGCTAGGCCTGCAGCTTTTGCTGTCTTTGTCGGACACGGATAATTTTAATTATTCAACTTCAAATCTCTGGAACATCTAATTCGTCAATAACTTCAAGCGGATTTAAATCTTCTTCCGCACTGAGATGATAAAATTTGGCTTCAACCTTTGCAGGTTTTGTCGGGCACGGGTGGTTCCAACTTCTACTCTCTAACGCACCGTTTTATTTGGTTATTGCTTATTACGGGAAAAAATCTTATTAAAATCAATTACGGTTCCTTTTTAATGATTTCAAAAGGGGGAGAAGTCTTATACTAGTATTATACTACCCTGTTATATATGCTAGAATCATGTTTATATTTTTCTTGAAATACTAACGCATATTTTCAGGGGGAGCTTAAGTATTACTGCAGGTCGCAGATTTCTACTAAGTATTTGTCATCATCAAAAAGGGGGAGATTGTTGAACCCAAGGTTTTAAGTCTCATATTTACGTATAAATTTTGATGATAACAAATAATATTAAAAACTCAAGCTCAAGTTGTCTATGCATGAAGGGAGCTAAACACATCAAAAAATCAAGCATGAGCAAGAAAGAGATCAAGTCTACAAATGAAGCTCATAGATTATTTTTGTACATCTCTTGATAAAATTAGAAATTGGATTAAGGCTCCAAATTACTCTTTTTTCTCATAAAACATCAAATTACTTTTTCCACATATGCAAGACATATGTGACTACGAGAATTAAAATGTAATAGCCCAAAATTTTCTAAGTAAATTATTTTATAGAAATTATTTTAAGGAGATTTATTTAATGCATTTATTTATTAGGAAATTAGAGTGGGAGATTTAGTTGAGGAAATGTGAGATTTTACTTAGTATTGAGAATTATGCACTTTCGGATCAATCTGTCGAGTTTTGGGAAAATGATCATAAGTCAGCCATATGATGTCTAAATGAGGTGATTCCAATTGGTATAGAACCCTAAGAGATAGATCTAAAACTTTTATGTTTGAAGTTTCCTGAGATTCTGGAGGAATCAATAGATTAATTGGGAATCAAATAGGCAGTTCTGGAATGGGCTTAACTGGAACCCGAGTTGGGTAATTGAACTAGATTGGGGTATGTAACCAAATAGGCAACTGATTTTAGGATTCTCTGGGATTAGGACATGTCTAGGAATAGTTAGGAATGAATGGAAAGTTGATTTGGAAGTCAATTGAATGGTTAGTGTGATGGGAACTCAAGGGAGCCAAAATCTGGTTGATTGGTGACTAATTGGATCAAAATTGGCTCTACCTTAACTAAACTATGAAGTAACCTTCTAGGACTTGTTGAGGGAAGACCTAAGGGAGTTGGGAAGGAACCAAATGGAGGAGAAAACCTGATGATGGGCGTGTGACACAAGGGGAGAGCTGGAGATGAGAGATGCATGCATGGTTAGGTGAAGTGCCACCTCACCTCTTATCCCTTTAGCTTGCTTCTCAGCCATGGATCAAAATGGGCAGCCAAACCACCTCAATTGTGAGCCCTTGGATGACTAATCCAGCTGCAAGGCCTAGGATTTGGGAGGCTTAATCCTCATCATTAGATTTTGCCTAGATGGACACCTCATCACATGCAAATCTGCCAACTAGGGCACCTTGGGTGCAATTCCTTTTCTCTCCCTCATGTTGGTCGACCACCACCATATATATAGGACCTTGAGAGCTTCCTAAGCTCCTTTAGAAGGAGAGAACACTTGCCTTGTGAAGCCAAATCAGAAAACCCTCCCCAAACCCTCAAAGTGATCACTTGTGAGTGAAGTGAGTGTGTGTGGGAGCAAACTTGGAGAAAGTGGGTTGGATCAATTCTCTTAAGCTTGGAAGAAATTGTAAGTCCATATTCTAGCTTAAATTAAGCATGGAACTGGTTTTATTGGCATGATTGAGTTGTATTTCATAGTAGTGAACACTTGAGAACATGTTTAAGTGGAAAATGGATACATGAGTAGGGTTGATTTTATTTGTCTAGTTTATGTGTTTAATAAAATTGTAGAAACTTGGATTTAAGCTTGTAAGAAGATAAATAGAGTGTATGAAAAAGATTGGCATGTTTTGAGTGGAAAAACCCTTAGAGCCGTGAGTTCGCTCGACTCTCGCTCGACAGGTGATCGAGCGAAGGCAAAATCTGAACCCTCGCTTGACTGTCGCTCGATACCCCACTCGAGCGAGTCTCAACCCGAGACTTCGCTCGATACTCGCTCGACAGGCCGCTTGAGCGAGATACCCTGTTTTGCCTAGACTTAGGGTTTCCTTGGAATGGAAGTGGTGTTTCAAATGGGAAGGGTTATGAGTGAGATGACTCATGTGTATAAGAGAAGAATATAAAGAAAGAAAATAATATCTAAAAGATGAGTTAGTCACGTCATGACGGGGACGGCGATACGTAACGCCCGTATGACTGACGTGCCGGCAGGGACGGCGATACGTAACGCCTGTCGAGATTAAGTTAGTCACGTCATGACGGGGACGGCGAGACGTAACGCCCGTATGACTGACGTGCCGGCAGGGACGGCGATACGTAACGCCTGTCGTGATATGAAATTGTGATCTCCACGGGGACGGCGAGACGTAACGCCCGTGTGATTGATCCTTGCGGGGACGGTGAGACGTAACGCCCGCAGTACTATGTGTATATATTTCGTGTCATAACGGGGACGGCGAGACGTAACGCCCGGATGATTGACACCAGACTCATCATAACGGGGACGGCGATACGTAACGCCCGGATGATTGATGAGTGTATGTGATGGGGACGGCGATACGTAACGCCCATCAGTAATATGAATGAATAAGAATTTTTAAGAGGGAAAACAATATAATTTAATATAAGACAATGGGTGAGTTGAGAAAAGTGTCAGTTAGACAGTGGTCTTGTGAGGGGTATGTTAGGGTAATTTCCCTTGTCAGTTGTGGTTTAACTTTGTGGTCGTTTTCCCTGTTTCCTTTAAGCTGTTTATGTACTTACTGAGATTTCATTCGAAATCTCACTCTTTTGTGGCTCCATATATTTTGTGCATATTATTTTATACAGGATTCGATGACCAGCAGGGGGACAGCCCTGATGAGGCAGGAGACTTCGGGGAGTCCTGAGGGACTTTCCGATTATAGTCCCTTTTTGGATATTTCTTTTGTTTCCTTCGGACCTCCTACCAGTAGTCGACCCACCGGATCTGGGAGTTTTGATGCATCCACTTTTGTTGAGGAGAGGCGACGTACGGGATGCTGCTTAACCTTAGGAACAGATGGCTCCTTGTCCATGTGTGGAGTTTGTGTGACTCCACAGGGACAACAGCTCCAGCGAGACTTTAGTATTAGTATGGATAGGTTTCGCTATGGGAGAGAATATCCCGAGGTTAAGAGGGAGAAAGAGTGAAGTGAAGGAAAGTTTTGTTTGGGATGAATGTAAAATATTTTGCTACAGTTGGGTTGTGTATATGTATAAAGTACAATGTTTAAGTTTAATGAATGTTGTATATATATATTTCCGTGTGATCTTTAGAAAGTTTTATATCTAAAACCTGATCCACTGCGAATTAAGTGATTTATACTTTTTAGTCTTGTTAAGTACGAGGGTGAGTAGCCGAGTGTTGCTCATCCAGACACCTTAATTTACGTTAAATCCCAGACGTAAGTTGGGGGCGTCACATAAAACCTTGGGTTCAACAACTTTGATTCTTATATGTGACTATTTCACAATGTTTGTACTTTTATTAAGTTAAATGTGTACTTACTGAGATTTCCCTAGAAATCTCATATTTGTATGGTTCCTTTTCTTTTGGAATATAATTTTCACTGCAGGGTTGGATGGCGGTCATGGATTAGACCCTAGTTACTCGAGAGACCTGGAGAAACCCTGAGGGTTCCCCGGAGTACTCTCTCTCCATAAAAGTTTATGACCAGTTGGTAGTAATAAGGACCAGCGCGGGCATGAAGAAAGAGTTTCCTGAAGTGAAGAAGAAGAAGCCTAGGCTGCTTTAAGACAAAAGTTTTGATAAATTTATATTTCGACTAAGAAAACTAACTGGGTTATGCATGTAATGATACAATGATATTTTAAGAATGGATGATATGAATACTAGGGTTTTGTGTAACCATGTGATCTCTAGAATTTTTTTTTTTACTTTTTCGCTGCGATTTGCCTCAAATTTCAATAAGTACGGGGGTGAGTAACCAAGTGTTACTAACCCTGACACTTCAATTTGCGTTAAATTACGAACGTAAATTGGGGGTATCATATCTTTCCTTTTTCTTTTCTCCCTATTTTCGGTCCCAGACCCGCGAGCCTCCCCTGCCTCCCCTCTCTCGCCGGTTCTCCCATCTCCACCTAGGGCCGCCATGGGCCACTCACCGATGACACTGCCCAGCCCAACCTAACCTCTACATGTCGGCGAGTCCAATGGTATTGGTGGTATCACCTCCAGTGTGACGCCCTAAATTCCCTTTAAAATAAACACGGGAATCGAGGCGTCGGAATGATGACAACACTGATTACACATCCCAACGACAAGTGCCAAACGTGTGTGCACACGTGACATACATAAAATATAAGTCGCAGCGGATAATAAAATCATTATCTAAGTACCTGATGAGTGCACAAAAAGAACTCTAAATACTCTATTTAAATACTAAAAGAAATGAGAAAATAATGGATATAACTCATGTTATTAAAATTAATGGTCATTTATCTTGAGATAGATATAAGCATGATTTAATATATTGATGAGAATATAAAATGTCATATTTTCCTCTCTTAATGTTTAATACTTTATTCTTATTTGATGCCTAAATATACTCATTATTCTTATATTTTGATTTAGGACACAAATAGAGGCATTAGGAGCAAATGAAGATAATTGCGGAATTTTAGACAGTTCTGACATCTTTTCGTAATATGGGCATAACTCTCTCATCCAATTTTCGATTGAGCTGATTCAAGATTATCTAGAACCGCAAGAGAAATATCTATAACTTTTATGTTTTGTGTTTGAAGAGATATCCACTCAATCTAAGACAAAATCGACCATCAAGTGAACGCATCTGCACTTGACGTTTCTGGATATTTTTCAGCCACTTGCATCAAATCCAAATGTCATCATAATATTTTCTAGCAAGCACTCCTACACCAACTTGGAAATTCAATGATCAATTCAGATACAAGATGAAGTGCACTCAAGTTTCTTCAAGACAAATTATTTGACCACAAGATATTAAGTCATACAAGACAACTAATAGATAGAGAAGCAAAATTGAAACACTCAACCTACAAGCAAAATCCAGCTCATGCATGGTGGGAAAACAAATGATCAAAATGACAACTCACAAATCACTTGGATTCAAGAATGGCACATGGCAAAACAAGTTGAAATTGTGATGATTTTGTCATGACAACTTGCATGAAGGATGCTTATAAATAGAAGGGAGGGGTGTGTGTTCTAAAAATGCTTAGAGTGCTAGGATGTTTTGGAAGAGCCATTATTTTGAGAGCTTGAGAAAAGAAAAGAAAAACCAAAGAAGAGAGAAGAAAATAATGGTTGGCTCTTCCATATTATCCCTTGGATAATTTTTGTTGCGTATTTTCAATATGTGTAACTAAATTTTCAAGGAGGGCTAGGGATGAACTTGTGTGTGTGATGATATTTGTAATTTATTTTTGATTCATGTATTTGGTCTTTAAATATTAAAACTCTTTTGTTCTATTATTCTCAATTTATTTGTGATGTTTTTCGTCTTCAAATAATTATAGAATCTATTTCGTTTATGGATTCAGTCATGCTTTTTCTATTGAGTGAATTAGTTCTATAATTATATTTGGAGCAATTGATTATCTATATTGATTTAATTCTCTGCTGCAATATCGCCTCTTGGGTATATTGTCGTCGTTGGATTTTCTCAATATCGATAACAATTTATGAGAGTTAAGCGCGAAGAATGATTTTTCAAAGAGTTACATGTGATTTAAATTTTGGTTATTAATGTTATATCTTCCGATTAAGAATTTGGACATAGAATTCTTAATTGAGTTATCAATGAATTAAAAATAAATTTGAATACCACAAATACACAAGGAATTCCCTACGCTCTACTTTTCGTCTCATTTTTATATTTTTCAAATTACTCATTTAGTTTTAATTTACATCACACTCTAAAATTTACTTATCACACTCATTTAATCTTTTTGTTAATTTCATTACTGTTCTTCAATTTCTCAATCCATCTCCCTGTGGAATCGATACCCCAAAGCTATACTGCAAACGACCGCGTTATTCTTTGGGCGTAATCAGTACCAGAATTTTTTAGAAATATTTTACAAACCATTTTAATATAAATTCTCCAACAGGAGATTTAATACAGTCATCCGAAATACAAATTAAACAAATAAATATTTTTTAAAAGGGGAAAATAATTTCCCGAGATAAAAATTTTATAACAATAACACATCCCCAGTGGAGCCGTCTCCTCAGGCTCTGCCTCTTCATAATCTGCATCCAAAAACTATGACGCCAAGATGACATCACAGATAAGTACAACCCAACCAAACCAAAAGATAGAAATATACTCATGCAACAACACTATGCATGAACACGACTCCAAATGCACGAATCTCAAAAGAACATCTTTATCAAAATAATTAAGATAAACACACGCCAAAATCCCATTTTAGTCCATAATAAAATTCCAATAAAATCATCCATTCTTTCACAGAAAATAATATCCACAAATCCAATCATACCGGGCGTTATGTATCGCCGTCCTCGATATGATAAACAAACATCACCAATCATAATGGGCGTTACGTATCGCTATCCCAATTATCATTTCTACATACTCATTTCATACCGGACGTTACATATCGCCGTCCCCATTATGAAATACACACCCAATGACCATAACAGGCGTTACGTATCGTTGTCCCCGTTATGTCATCCACACACTGCCAATCATAATGGGCATTATAACGGGCGTTACGTATCGTTGTTCCCTTTATGACTCAGCCAAAAACCATTAAAATTCATAAACCCAATAAAAACCCAATTTCCATTTCCAACACATGAATATCCGAAATCATACAAAAATCCAATTTCCAAATATTTCCATGAGCATGCACGTAAATACACAATGCAGACAACCATGCACCAAATATCCAGCATTTAAATAATCCAATCAACCAACAAATACCAACATCAACCAACACATAGATATTAATGCAAAATTAAATTTAAATCTTAAAGTTTATTTGGAAAATACTTACAGCGGGTAAAAATGCAAATCTTTGAGCAAATGCCAATCCGCAACGTTCGTAGTGGTCATTTGTACGTTAGGCTAAAGTGCTCGGTTTGACACCAAAATTTAAGGAGATACTCTTTGGAAGGTGGAGAATCTCATGGAGGTGGTGGTGTGGCGGCACAACCACAGGAAGGTGGCAGATTAGGCTCAAAATGGGTGAAAACCCATTTTCGGGTTTGAGGTTGTACCGGGAAGGTGAGGCCTACGGTGGCAAACCCGTGTATTGGTATTTGAAATATCCATTTCAGATTGTATTTGGGCTACCGTGGGTGGTGCCGGAGGTTGGGTTATGCTCGCCGGAGTGAGGGGAGGCTGCTGGTAGGTCGCCGGTGCCAAGGGGTGGACGGCGGTGGTTAGAAAATGCAAGGAAAGCTATAACACTCATTTCGGGTAGGGGACTCACGCGCTGGTTAGGGGCCGCCGTGAGGTGCACCACCGGTGCAGGGAAAGTCGTCGGAAGGTGGGGAGTACAGGTGAAGGGGCGGTGTTGCCGGCGCCGGCGGCACTAGGTGGAAGGAAGGAGAAACGAGCGGAGGGAAGCAGGGGAATGGTCGTGCGGTCTGGGGCCAAATTCGTGAGGGAGAAAAGGAAAGAATTGTGATTACGCCCAAAGAATAACGCGGTCGTTTGCAGTATAGCTTTGGGGTGTCGATTCCACAGGGAGATGGATTGAGAAATTGAAGAACAGTAACGAAATTAACAAAAAGATTTAGATGAGTGCGAAAAGTAAAGCATCGGGAATCCTTTGTATATAATTGGTATTTTAATTATTTTCGATTCATTAATAACTCAATTGAAAATTCTATGTCCAAATTTTCAATCGGAAAATAAAACATTAATAACCAGATTTAAATCAAATGTAATCTTTCGAAAAATCATTCGTCACAATATAAGAACAGGAATTGTTATCGATATTAAAGAAATTCAACGTCGACAATATACTCGTAGAGCAATATTGCAGCAGAGAATTAAATTAAAATAGATAACCAATTGAACCAAACATAATCAAAGAATTATTGCATTTAATAGAAAAAGCATGACTGAATCTATAAATGAAATAAATTTTAAGATTATTTGGTGACGAAAACATTTATAATAAATTTCGAATGACTAAACAAAAGAGTTTAATATTTGAAGAACACATATATGAATCAAAAACAATTACAAATACCATCATATATACAAATTCATCCCTAGCTCTACTAGAAAATTAGTTACACATATTGAAAATATGCAACAAAAATTCTTCAAGGGATAATATGGAAGAGCCAACCATTATTTTCTTCTCTCTTCTTTGGTTTTTCTTTTCTTTTCTCAAGCTCTCAAACAATGTATCTTCCAAGGCATCCAAGCACACTAAGCATGGTCTTAGAACACACACCCCTCCCTTCTATTTATAAGCATCCTTCATGCAAGTTGTCATGACAAAATCATCACAATTTCAACTTGTTTTGCCATGTGCCATTCTTGAATCCAAGTGATTTGTGAGTTGTCATTTTGATCATTTGTTTTCCCACCATGCATGAGCTGGATTTTGCTTGTAGGTTGAGTGTTTCAATTTTGCTTCTCTATCTATTAGTTGTCTTGTATGACTTAATATCTTGTGGTCAAATAATTTGTCTTGAAGAAACTTGAGTGCACTTCATCTTGTATTTGGATTTGATGCAAGTGGCTGAAAAATATCCAGGAACGTCAAGTGCAGGTGCGTCCACTTGATGGTCGATTTTGTCTTATATTGAGTGGATATCTCTTCAAACACAAAACATAAAAGTTATAGATATTTCTCTTGCGGTTCTAGATCATCTTGAATCAGCTCAATCGGAGATTGGATGAGAGAGTTATGCCCATTTTACGAAAAGATGTCAAAACTGTCTGAAATTCCGCAATTATCTTCATTTGCTCCTAATGTCTCCATTTGTGTCCTAAATCAAAATATAAGAATAATGAGTATATTTAGGCATCAAATAAGAATAAAGTTTTAAACATTAAGAGAGGAAAATATGGCATTTTATATTCTCATCAATATATTAAATCATGCTTATATCTATCTCAAGATAAATGACCATTAATTTTATTAACATGAGTTATATCCATTGTTTTCTCATTTCTTTTAGTATTTAAATAGAGTATTTAGAGTGCATTTTTGTGCACTCATCACACCCCCCAACTTACTCATTGCTAGTCCCTAGCAATTTTCATGCAAAATGATGAGAAAGACCAAAGAAAATCACACATAGGGGCCATCAAGACACATTTTTCAAATTTACATATCAAAACAATCTTAGAAATTCAATAACCCTTTCACAAGTAATTCAAATATAGCAATCCACAGAGTGTGTATGTGTTCCAAACTATTTTTATCAGATCAGAGGTTTCGACACATGCAAAATTAGAATATCTTAAGCAAAAAGGTTCAACTCCATAACTCACGGGTATAGAAGTGTTTCATGTATGGGTTCTCTCTATGGAGTTGACAAAGGTGTACATTTACTCTCATGGAAATTTAGCCAATTATATATAAGTAACAAGTAAACATTGATCTTATGATAGGAATACTAACAAATGAGATTTCCACCATTCTTTCCACAAGCATACTTAGGATCGGAAAAATCAACACAAAGGGTTGTAATGTGGTTTAGGGTTGGGGTTCATAAGAAGAAAAGGTGAAGAGATTTCAAAAACTTCCAAGTATACACAAAAGGGAATCTGTTAAATTTTTCAGTAGACTATACTTTCCTTTTGATGTACTTTTCAATTTTTTAGATTTTTGACTAAGTACACTTTTCCATCTTCTTTTGCCACTGGTGTCTTCGCAATTTGATGAACTCTTTCATGAATAATTTGATGGACACATCTAGCACCATGCCATTTTTGTCATGTTTTTTTTTTTTTTTTTTTTTTTATGATGATTTCACACCTAGTACACACTTGGAAGTAAAATGGTAGGAAAATATAGTGTATAAGCTATACTCCAATGTGGAGAGGTATGGATGATGTAGATATGAAAAGAAAAGGCCATATGTGTATATTGGCTCAAAATTGGCTGCTAGGGATCTATGATGAAAAGGCTCAGCTTGAAAGGCTCAAACGTTAATCCTAAGTTGACTTTCGTCATATCCCAAGTATATCCACCATCTTACCACAAACCATGTAATGATATTCTCACTAGAAGTGTCAAATTCAACAGATCAATGGATACTTATCACAATTTCTGTATTTGTAAGCTCTCAATTCTCACAAAATTCACAT